>OU612094.1:112329761-112912261 GCA_914767995.1 Thecocarcelia acutangulata
AGTTCTATATGGAAGAGTAAACACCAATCCATTTAAGGAAAAACTAGTTGTATTTAATATTTTTGTTGTAAAAGGCAAAACATTTACAAAAACAAAATTCACACGGATAATCGCTGTCGTCAAAAACCAGCAAAACATGTGAAAGTGTTGTTGCTTTGCCTTTGTGTGCAGTGAAGAACGACAAAAAATACGAACGAAGTTGTTTGTGTATTTTTCATTGCTAGTGCTGAGCGCAGTATTTGTGTATTAAAGAACACAGCCCTATAACTATGCGCATTTAAAAAAACAATTGAGTATCAAGCGCATAGGGCTGGGCACACTTGGGTTAGACCATAGGCAGCACGTGGTGAAGATACACCGCTATCACACACGGAAAGTTAACTTTGCAAACTTTTTAGTGTGGTGCTGTTAAGGGAAAGGAGAGCGGCTCTCTTACACTCAAAATAAACTTTTCATGTGTGAAAGCTGTGATAATATAGCATAGACTCGATGAGCTCTACTTTCATTAAAAAGTCGAGACGTATATTGACTTGATATCACATTATGCATCCGTAAATTAGCGATTTAGATCGTGTGATATTGTACTTTTGGACTATTTTCTCTAGGGCTATGTATTTTTTAATAAAAATCAATAAATAGATATTGAAACTGATAAAGTCGCTAAATTAGTCTGAAAGCACCTAGAGTGTGGCTGGAAAAAATTAGTAATGTTTATTTTGAAGCGAACTTTACTGAAAGACAGTAAAGCTTTTTCTATTATGCTCTGTCTAAATTTGACTTTCCAATTTCAAAGCGTTGACGCCGCGCTCATACATTTTGTATATACATGCAGATTTTTGACAGATAAATTACGCTTGATGCTCTAATTCAGGTTGCTCTGTTAAAGTTAGCTTGTTCGCCGATATCGAATGAAAATGTATGCGAAAGAAAGCTGGTCACTCACATTCGAATCAGTTCAGGTTTGTTTATGTCACTATTATTCGTTCATATGTATGTACTTTTGTATTTTAAATGAATTTTGACACATCCAACCCAAATCAATTTTCTTTCGTTTAGAATGCGAATGAACTTATTCCTTCGACTTAGGCTAACTGGCTGTAAAATTACCATTGTACACAGAAAGTTTTAGCAAAGAAATTGAAAACACGAAATAAAAAAAGGCTGCATACAACATGCGAAGCCTTTTTTGCTTGTCTTTCTCAGGAATCTTCGAACTAGGCCGTTGCCGAACACTTTAACAACTGGTCAATTGCGGCACTCGTGAATAAGGCAAACAAAAACACAACAACGCATAAAAGTTCGTTCCCTTCATAACCTTTGCCAACAAGTTGGGAACTTTGCCAAATATAGGAATCAATTCAAAATCTCATAAACTTTTCATTATCCCTGTGGGTTTTGAAGTTTTGGCGTTTTATATGGATGACTTAGAAATTGTATCGCGTTAAAAAAAAAGGTTTTTCGTTAATGGGTTATTTTTACTTTCAATGGTAATGAACTAATTTTAAATAAACAAGCATTAGACTAAATGAAAACATAAAACTGAAAAATCGTTCAGAAAAATTTAATTCTGTTACATACATATGTACGTATATCAAATGCATTAAATTTTTGGATTTCCTATTTTAGTTTAAAAATCGGGTTTTAAGGGATTTTTGCATATTTAAAATTTACAAAACTCCAATTGAAAATACATATATAAAGGAAATTAAGAAACTATGTATGAAAATAGAAAATGGAAAACAAAGGAAAACAAATATTAAATTAAATACATACAAGTATACACCTAAACGTGACGGAGGAAAAATCGTTGTTCCTTTGTTGTGAGAATTAAAAATTTTTCAGATTTTTAATGTTTAATTAATATGACAAACAATTTATATTTTGTTGAGGTGTGTTACAAGTAGTTTATCAATTTTCAAAGTCTGTTTAAATTATTCGTAAGTCTTAACATCATAATAGCAACGTTTACATATACTTTTTTTCTGCTGTTTTGATTTGTCATCATAAAAAATAAACAAAAGTTGTAAATTTACATATATACTGCACTTCCGTGCGATGTTTTCGCTTTGTTAAATTCTGCCCAAGATTCACATTTTGCATCGCGTTGTGTATGAACAAAATAAAAATACACCAAAATAAATAATAGGGAATACATTTCAACAAAATCATAAATGCTTGTGTGTGTGTGTTAAATTTACTAAATATATCTCCCAGCAAACACACAAACCTGATTTGTATGAGAAAACTAAAATCAATAACTTTTACAGCTGTTTACATTTTTAATTTAATT
Organism: Thecocarcelia acutangulata; assembly: GCA_914767995.1. Lineage (NCBI taxonomy): Eukaryota > Metazoa > Arthropoda > Insecta > Diptera > Tachinidae > Thecocarcelia > Thecocarcelia acutangulata. The sequence continues at coordinate 112,332,052 of OU612094.1, forward strand.
TTTATTTGTGTTTCAATATTAGAAGGCATATTTCTTAATTCAAAAGCTTAGTGTACAAATAAAATATTTAATATCGTTTATGTTGACAAGTGCCTACTAGTATACTCGTAATAGTGATATATCCAGGATACTGGCTGGACAATTGGTGTTATGGAGCAAAGCAAGTTGACTTGAGCTGTCTTGCAATGGACCTTGTTGTAGTTGCAATGATATGGGGGGAGTAAGAAATGAAGTCGCGCTTCGCCCGTATTGACTCCAGCATTGCCAGACTGGAGAAAGGAAAAATTTGAACTAAAACCCGATGTACAAAAACTAAAAATCTAATTTCAAAAATTATAAAGGTGTAAAAAAATGTTAGAGTCGTGTATAAATGCTTATTTTTTTGTATTTTGACAGGTATTATTAAAGCGTTTTTCTTTTTAAATTCTCAACAATTTATTTAGATTGTTATGATATCTATAAGTCCAAAGTCTACTGATGATTAGGGTAGCTCCTATGAAATGTCGACATATAGACAGCTGGGAAACATAGAAAACAAGCTGTTTGTAATTTTTTGAAAGGTTTGATTTCTTTCATAAAATGCTACTTTGTTTATTACTTATTGCTTCCAAATTGTTTGTACTCCACATTCTTGCAAATGTATAGAGTTCCATATACAGATTGACGAATCGTGCTGCAAAACAAAGTGTAATAACTTCATGCCGTTGTTCAAAAATGTTGTACAGGCCGAAGAAGTATACGTTTTAACCACATTTGGATCTAGCAAGATCTAACTGACTGCACACATAGTCAGACCGGCCATGGCGAAGCTTTAATGAAAACTCCCAGCTATACTTTCCACGAGCTATTAAGGTCAGCTGGCCTGATTGTATTTGACTGTTTTGAGCGAGCTATGTAAAGCAATAGCTGTAGAAAACGAAACCAAGAAATGTGACCAATTTGAAGCAGTCTATTAAAACAATAACTGAGGCAATCTTAGACGCTCCCAAAAATTTTCTGATGGGGTGTCGCTTATGGAGGTATTATACTCCTCTCTATCATCTCTAGCATTTATAATCTATCATTTACTTACATAACATTAGATTGAACTACGTAAAACAAAGTAAAGTAAGTAAGGAAAGTAAAAGTAAAAAGGTTATATGAATTTCTTATTATAGCATGATTCGTCAAACGCCCTGTAATGTAAATACTAATTTTGGAATACAATTTTAACCGAAAGTTTGATTTTTTTATAAAATTTTTTATTTTTATCTTATTGTTATGGTTTTGTAATAATTAACAAAGATTGTTTTTGATATAAAAAAAAAAACTTAAGAAACATATACTAAGGTTTTTTCAGGAAATTAAAATATTCTTTTTGGAAAATGAAGATTTCTGCAAAAGAAATCCCCTCTTTATCTTACAAAAAATTATAATCACCGAGACATTGATAAAACCATAGTAAACTATTATTTCAAGCACCACAAAAACGAAATGTTTAATCTATGTTCGCCTTGGTACAAACGTATAATAGAAAACAACTTGAGCAACTGTGACGGTAAAAGCATTCAACAGACGAAAATAAATAGATTACACCACGTAAAATTCCTAAGGCTCCGTTTAGGCCACACTAGACTTAACTTTGCCTCACTATACAACCCAAACTTCACGCTCCCCTGCCAGTATAACACACCCTTCAGCTCATATGCATATATATATATATATATATACATATATATATATATATATATATATATATATATATATATATATATATATATATATATATATATATATATATATATATATATATATATATATATATATATATATATATATATATATATATATATATATATATATATATATATATATATATATATATATATATATATATATATATATATATATATATCATTTCCTCTGCGAGTGTACAGAAACGCTTAAAATTAGGATCATACAAGGGCGGTTCGGAAACTTCTTATCCTAGCACAAAAAGCGCGGTATAAACAGAAAAAAGTTAAGTGTTTTGGAAACTTCCGTCTCTGATATGAACACATGTTAAATTTTGTTTCGATCTCTTGACTCCTTCATATAGAAACAGGTGTTCACAAAAGACGCATCCCCGATTTTTTTACAATGGAAAAATTAGAAATGCGCGGTGTCATTCAATATTTACATAAAAAAGGTTTATCGGGACAAGAAATTCATAATGATATGGTGAATGTGTTAGGTGAAAGTGCTCCTTCATATGCAACAGTAAAAAATTGGGTTGCTGAATTTAAACGTGGTCGTACAAGCATTGAAGATAAGCCACGTAGCGGACGTCCAAAAACAGCAGCAACAACGGAAATTGTACCCAAAGTGCATGATATGGTATTAAATGATCGACGACTAAAAGTACGTGAAATAGCTAATATCATGGGCATCTCAAATGAACGGGTCCATTTCATTTTGCATGAAGAACTACAGATGAAAAAGCTTTCTGCAAGATGGGTGCCGGATTTGTTAACAGTCGCGCAATAACGCATAAGAATGAATAATCAAGCTTGTTTGGATCGTTTTAAGCGAAATAAAATGGATTTTAAGCGTCGTTTCATAACTGTTGATGAGACATGGATCCACCACTATACTCCAGAGACAAAAGAACAGTCCAAACAATGGGCTGAGCTGGAGGAAGTGCCCCAAAGGAGGCAAAAACAATTCAATCGGCTGTTAAGGTTATGGCAACGTTTTTTTTGGGACTTCAAAGGTATTTTATTGATTGACTATCAGCAAAAGGGTAAAACAATAAATTCAGAGTACTATTGCAACTTTTTGTATCAATTAAATGTACAAATTCGAGAAAAATGTCCTGGCTTACAACACAAACAAATAATTTTTCATCAAGACAACGCACCAGCGCACAAGAGTGTTTTAACAATGGCTAAAATCAAAGAATTAAAGTACGAGTTGCTTCAACACCCACCTTATTCTCCTGATTTAGCTCCCAGTGACATTTACCTGTTCACAAATCTAAAAAAATTCCTTGCTGGCAAGCGTTTTACCTCAAATGAAGATGCAATTACAGTTGTTAACCACTATTTTGAAGACCTTAAGGAAAACTATTTTAATCAATGGATAGAATTGCTAGAAAAGCGTCGGACGAAGTGTATTGAAGTTTCAGGAGATTATATTGAAAAATAAAAATATTTTAAAAAACTAACTATTCTCTTTCATTGGTAGGCTAAAAAGTTTCCGTACCTCCTTCGTAATAGTTCAGAATAAAAATCCATTGGAAAATCTCTCTAATGCCACTTCTTCTAATATATAATTGATAATCGATTTTCTTACAAAAGCATAATTGTATAAAACAATTTAAGTCAAAAGCATATTTTTATTGACTATTCATACATGCATCATAACAAAAGGGGAAAATGTATTTTTTATATCTATTTATTTAACGTAATTTGACATTATGCTGAAGACCTAAGTCGACATTGCCTTATATACTATTAGCTTATAATTTTAAATTGTAAGTCTAATAAATAAATAAATAAATGTTTTTGATAAAAAAAAAAAAAATAAAGAAACATAAGTATATTAAGATTTTTACAGGAAATTAAGATATTCCTTTTGGAAAATAAAGATTTTTCGGCAATAATGTCTGGCACCGCTGTTCATCACAAATATTTAATGAAATAGTTTCATAAATAACGGTTTTACAAGCAATTCTACAAAAAATAAATAAATAAAATACAGTTCCTATAATGTTTCAACTTCTCGCGCAGTTTCAATTATTCTAGTTAGGGCTACATTATAATGGTAAGTAAGGTTTAGAGGAAACCCCTTTGTGTACAAACCAAATATGTTTTTAATTTGTTAGCGTAGTAATACAAGCTGGGTATCCGCTACATACATACGTTTATATACATAAATTAATTAATGGTTTGAATGTTAAAGAAAAAATTTTGTTTCCCCTTGTTACTTACCCTCATCACTGACAAGTAGCATATGCATATTTTCTGTTTTTCTGAAAATGTTATAACTGCAATAATATCTTTATGAATCTATAGTCTTTGCTACAAGTCTTATTAAAACTGAATTTCAAGGTTCGTTAGTCTCTACACAAACTATCGAATACACATCCGTTCTATTGTTATTCAATGATTTCCTTGTAAAATGTCTATTTATTGTACAGAAGAATTGTAATATAAATACTTTTATTGAAAAAAATCAAAAAATCTTAAAGTTATATCAGATTTTATTTTGCAAATAATGCTTGAATATACATACACACATGTACATATGTAAAAAATAGACTTTACATTCTGGCAATATTCTTATGCAAACCTTGTCTGGGTGAATTTTTTTTTCTGCTTCATGGCAAAGACGACATACTCGTAAGTTTGTTGCTCTGCCATATTTTTTTCTTTTTCAATTTATTGCCAGACTATTCTATTGTTTGGCATCAGAGAAAAAAATGTTTTCTTACAAACACAACAACACCCGCGTCAAACTATTATCGTATCAAACAATTGGTAGAATGTTTAAAAAACGACAGAACTTACAGGAAGATTGAAGAGAAAAAAACGTGTTAACTAATCTGTTGTTGTGTTGAAAAAAAGAACGAAAAATTATTTGTATTAAAGTTTTAAAATGTAGTCAAACTATTTTTTTGTTTCTTTTCATAAAAAAAAAACATTTCTATGTGTGATTTCTGTTTGGCTTTTTTTTTTTGTTTTGTCTAGATTCTATTGTTTGAATTATATCCTAGTCTCAGGTTTAGATTGTACAACCAGTTGTTGTTCTCTGCTCATTTTCACGGAATTATAAAACAACAACATAAAAGTCGGAGAGGATAAGAAAAATAATCACAAGCGTGACTTCTAAAAATTTTTCTTTGGTACTTGTACTTGGAATATAAAAAAAGATATTTGTTTGTTAACATATACATACTTATATTAGAAAATATTTTTTGTTTTTGGTTAAAAAAACCCCAAGTGAATGAATTTTTAAAGCGCCTAAAAGGATTTACACCATTTCTGAAGTAGATGTTCAGAGACAGTAAACGCTGTAGATATAACAAAATGCATACGTGATCTATATGAAAAAAATGTCGACAAAGAATAAGTCAAGAGATTGGTGGTTTAAGTGGCCTTTTATGATCATTAAATGATCTATCATGATCAGGAATTCAAATCCAACTAGTGCTGCTAAGCAGTGTAGCGGCTACGAAACAGGTCCTAGAAAGTTTACGATTTAATCAAATAATCTCCGAACTTCTATAATAAAAATTATTGATGACAGCAATTGGTATTGTACATAGAATTTTTTTTTTCGAAAAATCTTCACTTGTCAAAAAAAAAAATTATTTTTAATGCTTCAATTAAGGATAATTTTCTGCTTCCGTAGTTTTGCAATAGATGGCTGCAGCGGTAAGTGGTGGTCGAAATTAATCGATCGCTGAGGTCTTACAATACGCGTTTGTTTTTGTAAGCCATTGAAATGTTAATCGATTTGTGTCTGCATCATAAAGTTATTCTCGATTAAACATGTCAGCTTACATGAGAAATTCTCGTTATTTGCAGAAGGTTTTCAATTTCTGCTAATACTCTCAAATACCTCTGGTCAGGCCGATGTTGGTGAAAGAACGTATTGACCTCTAAGGCATTACTTGATCAACCCTAATGTTAAATGCATGCAGAACTGGCCGGATAATTGGGAGTGAACCAGCAAGTTATTTCAAAATGCTTGAAAGTCATGGGAATGATTCAGAAGCAAGGAAAATGGACACCGTAGGAGTTGAAGCCGTGTGATGTTGAAAAGGCATTTGTTTGCTTGCAAGGCAAAGATGGAAATGATTTCTGCACTGAATTGTGACTGAGGACGAAAACTGGGTTCATTACGATGATCAAGTGCAGAAATTTAGTCATCACGGGGGTAAAGACTTACAGCCAGTTCGCCGATGTCGAAAGGAGAAGTTCATTCGCATTCAGGGCGAAAGAAATTTGAATTGGGTTTTTTCTAACTTTATTCTATGCGAACGATGTGTCAAAATTCAATTAAAATACATAAGTTCATGCGAACGAACAAAAGTGACATAGACAAATTTATTCGAATGTGAGTGACTAGATTTCTTTAGCACACATTTTCATTGATATCGTCGAACAGGCTGTTAGAATCGACTTTTGAACAATCACTGGCAATCGTTATTGAATGCAGTTAACACGTGTTAGCCGAACACTGAAAGACAAACGGTCGCAGTACAACAAGAGGCATGATAAAGTGGTTTTAAAGCAATGCTCAATCCCATGTTGCGAAAGTGATCAAGACATATTTGCAAACGTTGAAATAGAAAGTCCTACCCCACCCGCGGTATTCAACAGACGTTGCTGCCACTTTTTTCGATCAGTGGCACACCAGCACTTCCGGCCTAATTTTTTACATACAATTCAATCTTCAAAATATGAACTAACAACAAGTATTCAAAAAATAATAATATAAAAAGTTATTTAAGTCCAGCCAATGCTAGACATAAAAGTTTTATTTAGCGCGAATAATATCGGTAAAATCACTTATTTAACGTTCTGATGGTTGCAAGGTTATCCCTTCTTCTCAACCGAGAGTGCCTGTCAAAATTAAGTATAATGCGTGCTAGAGGATTTGGGTGAAGTTCCAGTTTACTGATATTTTACTAAGTACGTGACAAGGTATGTCACGTACTTAGAGAATTCGTCTCTTACCAGCGGAACACACAGCTGCTTGTGAATAGAAAACTTTCTGACGCACCATAGAGCTGCAGTGATCAATCGAAGAATTTGGTTTTGTCGTCCGGCCTTATGAAGTAGTTAAAAAGTCTTGGATCGCTTGGAAGATTATCAGTTTTTTTCAGCGCGGGATTCGTACGCTGCCCGCAAGATGGGAGAAACTAGTATCTTGCGATAGACAATGCTTTGAATCATGAATGTATAACCAGTTTTTACAATAAAGCCTCGACTTTTGTAAAAAGACGTCGAAAGCACAGTTGTACAATACCAATTGCTGTAATCAGTAACACCAGTACTGCTAACTCATTCGGCATTAGATTTTAAATTGTCTTGTAGAGAAACTCTATATATCTAAAATCGAAAGAGTGGTGATTTGGAAGAAGCGGAGGTAACTATAATTTGAATCTAAATTTATCAAGCTCTAAAAATACTTTTAGGATAAATAAAGTAATTTTTTATTAATAAAACTTTCAAATAAACTTCATGCATTCATCAAGCGGTGCCCATATTAAAAATAAATAATATATTTGGTTTTGCAATAAAAGCAACCACAAAAGTAATTGCGATTACTTAAAGATAAATTACAAAGTCGTCCATTGAGTATTAAACTCCAATAAATATTGAAATTGAAATTAAATAAGAAGTAATGTATATACATACTCGTATATACCCGTATGAGAGAAAAATTGTATGAAAAAGTACTATTCAATTTCAAACAGCATAAAATCATTAGTAGTAGTAGCAAAAAAAGTCCGGCATAATATAAAAAAATAACATTAACAAAATAAACACGATTGTTGTCACATAAAATTGTCAAGTTTATGGGACAATTTTAACGATTAAAATATGCATTAATGTTATTTTGTTGTTATTGCAATAAATGTGTTTTTGTTTTTTGGTTATTGTATTCAAGCTACTGCATAACGATCGACATTCAAATTCAGAGGCCCAACAATTAAAACAACAACACCTTTACAATAACAACAAAAAGCTATATACATATATACGAGTATATACTAAAAATTGGATTTTACATATGTATGTTGGCAATATATTTAAAAGAAAAAAACGAAAAAAAAATATACTGAATAACTTTTAAAAATTAATAATAATTTTTAACGTTTTTTTTTTTGTATTTTAGAAACATGTAATACGAAATTTTAAAACTAATTTAAATCACTTATGTGTTTAAATAGATGCAAATACAGCGATTAACTAAATACTTTTCCATTATATAAAAATAAAATTAAAACGATTTTCAAAAATGTTATGAATTATGTTGTTTATTTATTTATTAAATAACAAAATAAAAACACAATGGAATAACTCTTTGATATGTAAATATTGATATCATGCCCTTTTCATCAGTGAAAGTGTTTGTAATTCGTTTCTTTAACCCATTTTGTACCACAGTTGCGTTTTCGCAACACCATCTATAAATATTTATAAAACTATTTTCAACATTTCAATTGGAATGGTTTAGTTCTTCATTTTTTAGTTTAGAGGTTAGTAGCAATGAAACGATCCGAGTAAATACAAGTAAATACTCTATAATTTTCTTTCGATGCCAAGTACTCTTGGTATTGATGCTTCACTACGAAGTGCCAAGTAGGTATCAGTCAAAAATACTCGGTATCGGTTAGAAATACTCTTTTTTTATTATGCTAGAAAATACGAAAATAATTTTTGCAGCCTGTTCGGCGTGAAAATGTATGCGAAAGAAAGCTAGTCACTCACATTCGAATCATTTTGGGTTTGTCTATGTCACTAATATTCGTTCGCATGTACTTACATATGTATTTTAATTGAATTTTGACACATAATTCGCATAGAATAAAATTCGAAAAAACCCAAACCAATATTCTTTCGCCTAGAATGCGATTAAACTTATCCTTTCGACATCGGCGAATTGGCTGTTAGTCCGAAAAATTGTTGATCTTTTCATCACACACGAGACTAATTTATCTGCCGTAACATTTTGTGTGTATTAGCATTTTGTGTGTATTAGTGTTTTTGTATTCATTGAATTGCTGGGCCTATATTTCTACTGGTTTTGTGATTCTTGTGCGGATATAAAACTGGCTAAAAAAATTATGCCGACGAAATATCACGACCTTCATCCCGTTCGCCCACAAGCTGTCAGAACTTTTGTTGTTGTGTGTGATTGAACATTGACAAGCAGAAAAAGAAACTGAGTTGGATACCATTTTTACCACAATTTTATTTGTTTTCAAAGTTTTTATAAAATAAATGTGCAGCCAAATGAGGCCACCAAAGTATAAAAAATACGATAAGATTGCGGTCACGATCCAGTTACTAAAGTTATTCGAATTTGTCAATACAAAATTTTCAGGCCAGAACTATGTGACTTAATGGAAGATTATACCAATGATAAGTTGTTTTACATACAGTACAAGGCAAACTATTTGGTGAATGTACCAGTAGAGTTGCTATGATAGAATTCCAGATATTTAAACATGATGAAATCCATAATGAAGATTTTGGTTTTTGGTGTACGAAGAAATCGACTGATACAAGTATGTATCGATGCTTTTTCTTCGATACCGAGTAGGTATCGATACTTTCCGATCGATACTATATCGGATAAAAGCATTGATACTCTGATTTTTAAAATGTTGCTTCTTTCATTAATGCTGTTGCGCTTTTAGAATTAAAAACGCTTTTACAGGTTCTATAATTGCAAAGGAAATAATCATACTCACACTTGCTTATTTTACAGTACTAAAATATTTCACAATTTATTTATACTTTATAACATTCTAGACTTGCTTACTTTTTTGACTTATGACTGCCTTGCAAGACGTTTAAAATCCAACTCCGTTTCTCTGCTAAACATCCTCTTGCTGTTTATTCTTCGTTATTTCTAGTGATTCGGTAATGATTCTAGACTCAAATGTACTTACGTGTATGATTGTAAACTCTCATATTCATAAGAACGCAAGAACATTCTTATTGTTACATTCTGGATGCCTGCAAGTAACACCCAGAATGTAACGTGTTGTTGGTAGAGGGCTCTACCAAATCAGCCACCGAAACTACTATTCAATAGCCTAATCTTAAAAGCGCAGGGAAGTGGAATTGCAGGCGTTGATGTGTCTTATAGACGAAATCTAATTAATTGCCCAATAAAAAATTAAATATGCAGGGCTTGGAGCACAGTGAATCATACATATTTAAGTTCTCAGACAAAAACCACTCGTTCTTAGCAAATCCAATTTTTTTCAATTCACAGAGCTTTGCTAACGACTTAACATTGGATGCAAATTTGATGTTAAATTAAAAAAGGCTAAAGAAAGACTAGGAAGCCAGATGCTTGTAAAACATTTTGTGTATGCTAAAGATAAGAAGTTTTTTGATGAAGCAAGTCATAATTTTCCAAAAAAAAAGATCTGTCGCCTTAACCAAAAATTGCAAGAATTAAATTTTTTAAAGTTAATTATCTCAATTCTCAATATTATTTCAGATATCACACCTACTAGGTGTCCTATAGAACCCTCTTAGTTTCAGTTTGTACATGGTGTGTAGTTGGGGAAGTCCCCATTTTCCTTAAAAAGCCCGCTCATCTTCACCAGAAAGTTAGAGACATAACTGATTTTTATATGTAATTATTTTTAGTTGCCAACATGTTTTCTAATATCCAACTAACTTGGTACCATAAATCAACTTCTTGGCTTTAGTTCGCTCAAAATCTTTTACAATAATCTGGCTTTCTAACCTTTATTTAGCCCTTTTTTAGTTCGACATGATATTATTTGCTTGCGAAATAATTTTGATGTGATGTAGCAAAATTTTTTGTGATTGCGGCTTTTGACACACTAATTTTGTGACTTCAAATTGTGTTCACATTTTTTTTTTGCTAAATGTGAGTTTCACAACAAATGGATGTATGATTATTTGAACCTTTAGAATTTTATTTAGTCGACTCCAGAAGATGAGACCAGCCCAATTGATTGCTATACGGGCTCGTTTTACAGCATTTTTCATCACTTCGGCGAGAATTTCGCTCGACAGATTCTCGCACGAGACTTTAAAAACCTCACAAAAAAGGCCGGAATGGTTAAATGTGGTGATCTTGTGGGCTAGAGCAAATCGCCAAAACGAGAGAGGAGGCGACTCGGAAATGCCGCCTTCAGAATATCGGTTGTGGCTCACGCAGTGTGTGCTCTTGCTCAGTCCTGTTGAAACCAAATGTCCTACAGTCCTAGTTCATCCAATTGCGGCAGAATAACTCGGTTAACATGGCCCTATAGCGCGCGCTGGCGTCGCAAAAAAAAAGAAAAAAAAATGGCCCGATGGCTCCTCTAGCATGAACAGCGCACCATGCATTCACTTTGAGCGGGTGTAATGTAATGCACGAGAAGCATCACTGTTGGATTTACAGTGCGCCAAAAGTGATAATTTCGCTTGTTCACATACCCGCTGAGTTTGAAATGAGCATAACCGCTCATTATGATTTTCGTCGAAAAATCGTCCACTTCGTCCTCGCGATTGTTGGAATGCCCATTTGGCCGATATCATTTTCTCGAATTGACTTCCACTTTTAAGCTGTTAACAGAGCTCTGTTATTTGAAAAATTTGACTTTGCTAAGAACAAGTGAACTCTTAAGAACTCTTAAGTATGTACTTATCTTCAGACACATAATAAATCAGAGAATCCCAGCAACTGGCTTTGTAATAATCTTCGTGAATATATTATTTAGAAAACGCCTGACTGACACTTCCAAAGGATATATTAGTGTAAAATATGTTATGCCACTTTCCATCCAAAGTGCGTCGAATAAATCCATATCCATTGAATTTATGATTGATTTTTGATATACCCAAAAATTATATATCAATTACCTATATATTATAGTATTGTTGTATATTTGGAATGAAAAGAAATGTACCATTAATATACTATTCAAAAATCTGACTAAGAAAACTAAAACTGTAATTTGCAAAACACGTTTTCACAACAGTCCACCACGCCCAACATGCCCGACCGACTTTTTTTTTTATCAGTAATGAAGGTGTTAAAAGAAACCTCTTCACCAAAATTTATAAACGTTTGCGGATAGAGGTACATAATGGGTTAATTCGAGATTCGAACATCTTTACAGTGCGAAATGGACTAATAAATTGATTTTGGTCTCTATTGGGAGTATCAATTGACACAAATTGTTAATAAGATCATAATTTAAACTAATCAATTTCTTAATAATAACCATGAACTAACCATAATAATAACAAATTGATTGGAAACTAAAAAAAAAGTTTAATAAATAATCATATGTTGTGTAGCATAAATATTCAATCTGTTATGAAATTTCTTTTATAATTGATATGAAATTTTGGAGAGAGTTTGATATATTTACAATCTGTAAAGTAGCCTAAGCGATAATTAAATAGAAAACATCCAACCAATGAACACATGTACATATTCGTTTAAATGATATTTTATATATCTTAAAATGTAATGTAGTGGGAATCATCGGCCGATGCAATCGACCGAATTCTTTTTCTAATTCCCATGAAGCTTATTTCAGAAATGAAAAAGTTGCCACCTTGTAACATATTTTATATGGTGGCTTTGTTTGTCCAAAACAAATGTTTGAGGTGGTCGAATCATTTCAGAACAAACTCTCAAAAAAATAAAATTGGTTCTTAAAAAATTTTGTTCGGAAACAATGGCTGTATCCAGCTCAAGCGACAGTAAAGCTTTCTCTCTAACGCTCTGTCAAAATCAGATTTTCCGATTGAAAAGTGTTGATGGGTTGGTCTCATACTCTTTGTACATATCGCTCCTTTATTACAACCTAATCATATCTCACAAAATGATCTTTCGAGTTAACATTGCAGAATTATTAATAGTATTACCTTTTATATTGTGACAAAAATTTATTTGAAAATTTATACTTTTAAGCTTTTTCCTTTAGGAGATATTTTCTAAAAAAAAATTTCTAAGACTTGTATGGAAACTAAAAATTTTAAATGTGTTTTTCTCGTTTTGTTTTTTTTAGTTATTTTCTGTTTTGTTGCAATAAACTAGTTTTTGACAGATAAATTACGCTTGACGCGTTCATTTAGATTGCGCTGTAATAGAAAAACGACGTGCTACAAGTTACAAAGATTTTAAAAAGCTGATAGTTAATAATAGATAAAAAAATAAACAATACAATTGTCTAAAAAGCTATAGTATTCCTTTCAGGCTCTGTCTTAATTTTAAAATATTGTTTAAAGAAACAAAACAATTTTTATTTCAGAATGGATTTAAAAAATATCTTCATTTTTGATAGGAACAAAACAATCGTTGTACAAGTTGTTATAATGTTATAAACAGTAGTAAAAAGATTTCTTTACTCTTATTGTATTTTTAGGAGAAATTAATTTTATTTTATACAGTTTGTCTAAACAACGCGTTAAGACCTGATTTCAATAATACTCAGATTTTAACTGTAGATGTGAATAAGATAAATTGATGTTTCACCTTTCGCTTTGTTTAGTTTCCCCCAATGGAATTTATATTTATATATGATTAACTTTTCGCTGACGCTTTGCTAGAATTATTAATGTATCATTAACAATTTCCTTCATACATATATTCACTGAAAACAGTACATTCTATTCCAGCTCTGCTATTTTAACATCATGTTAAAGAACATTTTTACACAACTTACTTACAATATCAGCAGAAAATTGACAAACTAATAAACAAATTTCCTTTGGTTTTTTACGCTAGAGAAAAAAAAACAACAAGACTATTAAACTTCTTCAGTACAGTAAATAGATTGAAAGAAGAAGAAAAAAGATCAAATGAATAAAAGCAACATTTAGTCTTCATGTTCTAAATGTCGTTTTAAGACTTAAAAACGTGAATTTATTGACCAGCTGTTAATGTTTTAGATAAAAACTTAACAAACTTACTACACAATCTAATGTCTAAAGCTGGGATTACTACGAGTATTAGTTCAATATGTTTGTTTTGTTAGATGTTTACGTTTTCCTTCTTTTTTTTTGTGCTTTTGCTATTACAACAACTAAATTGAGCTGCTAACCCCATTGCCAACGACAAAGTCATTTGTTAAGAGTATTACAGAGTTTTACATAAGATCGGTAAAAAATTATCTCTGAAATGTCTGTCTTAAATGTATGTTGACTTTTTTCATTTATTGTAATAAACTATGGAACAGTTTACATACACAGTGTACAGTGGAGCCTAAATAAAATTAATTATTAAAAACTTGTTTGTTTATTAACGCAAAAAAGGGTAAATTAACTTTTGGGCTAAATTTGTAAACGATATTCTGTTGAAATTAAAATGCATTTTTGAAGATAGAACTTTTAAGTTTTGAAGCTTAACAATGTATTGTTACGTAACTATTTCAATTGCTAATATATTGAAAAAAAAAATTTAATTAATGGGCCGTTTTAGTAGTGATAATTTTAATAATGACCGCGAAACAGGTAATTGTCTGTCTGGACGAGCACCTGTATATATTTCACAGTAGCTTGTCCAACTTTGGATTCATTTGTAATTGCATTTATCTGTCTTGCTTTCACACTTGCGTCTCTAGTTTCAACTGAAACATCCCACAGTAGATCACAACAACTGAAGCCCAATTTTGTTTTGTTTTTCATTTGTCTATAATGTTTGCTATCTCCAGTCAGTTTTGTGTTTTCTCACAAATGGAATCAAAAAGTAAAATAATTATAAAATAAAATTAACTTTTTCAGCATAATTTTTATAATCAAATGCAAAACAGCTGATGCTGTTAAAATGCAAATCAGCTGATGCGGTGTGCTTTTCTTGTTGAAAATAGAGCATGCCCTAACTTAAAATGTTAACACTGAGAATACAGCTTGACATTTACAGAAGAAAAATTTACACGCTTTGTATGCATTTTGCAGTGTTCAACACACAAGAGCACTGTGATATGTTTCAATATGTGATATGTGATGTGATATATGTTTCTGCTTGATTAAAAAATGTGTTTTCAATAAAAAACTAAAACAGTATTCAATATAGAACTATGTAATTAAACATTGCACCGTTTCACGCATAATGTCCAAATATTTTATGACAGCATAAACATTTCGTTGTTATGCTTCGAACAAAAAAGTAATAAATGGTAATTGCATTGTCATAATTAAACCGTAAACATATCAGCTAATACAAACTTAAAGTAACAAATTAAATTAAGACAGTACGCTGCAGCATGTCATACATTGTGATAATCATATTACCGATTTTCATGATTTTTTTCCAGAATTTGACGATTTTAAATCAGATAAAACAGTCATCTATGTCTGAAACATGTATTATTTCTATTAGGTATGACTTTTCTCTTTTTGATAAAGAGAGAGAGAGAGAGAGAGAGAGAGAGAATGAAAGAGAGTTTACATTGTTCGGAACAATTTTTGCTTGAATTAGTTCAAGGCAGCTTTATACAGGCAGAATTACAATAAATACAACACAAACAAACATCAACATGTATTTTGTTGGTAGAATTTACGAATAGTTGTCAAAATTTTGTTTGAAAAAGCAAGGAAGTCTATGTGTTTTTGACAAATTTACGCAAAGGAAACGAAACCATATAAATCTACCATACTAAATCTACCTTGAATTGGTTTAATTAAATTTTTTGTTCGGAACATATGAACTGTGGTGCCACATTATATTATATATCAATAATTTATAACAAAATACAGTGTCGACGTGAAAAACTTCAATTGCTTATTATAAAAAATAAAAGTAATAAACTTTAAAACATTTTTTCATAAATTTCAACGTATCGAAGCTTAAAAACTAGTTTATAATTTTAAGAAATTTCGTTGTATTCAATGGAAATAATTGTTGAATTCACAAGCTCAGTCGTATCGTGTATCGATGTATTTGGAAAGACAAATTCAAACACAAACATTAAACTCACAAAAAATATATTTGAAAATTGTTTTTGCTTTGAAATTTTGTGTTTGAAATTTTCTCTCCAAATACATCGATACACGATACAACTGAGTTTGTGAATTCAGCAAATATATATTTCTAAGGCATAAATGATAAAACTATGAACTCTCAAAAAAAACATTTGCTTAAAATTAAGACATTTAAATATTAGCACTATGTTTTAGCTTTTAACATTTTTTTTAGCAAATATTTTAACTATTTTAGTGCCAATTTAGCTCCAAAAATTTTTTGAAGCTGGACACACTTCAAAAAATTTTATTTTATTCAATTTTATTATTTCATTATAAATTTTGATTTTGAAAATCTTTCATTTCCAACACATACATACATACATATATATCTCACGGCACAGAGCCTATCAACATACATACGTTGATAAATAATAAAAAATAACTGGTTGTTCAGTGACAGCAAACTGCAATACAAACAACTGGGATTATAACAAATTGCATATGTGATCAATATTAGACAAATATAGACGAAAAAATAAATAAGGGCTCAGTGGCTGAGTTGCTTAAGCAGCCGTATTAAAAATACATCATGTTTACATGGTACTGAGTTCGAGTCCTAGTGGGTGCTGATGAACAGTGTAGCGACTGTGAAACAGCTAGTTGTCCCCCAGCTTTAGTGTATTCAATTATTTTTTCCTGTCTTCTTTGATCAAGAGTTATTGATCGCGGCAATTATTGTTATAATTATAAATAAAAATATTTCTTGGCTTTAGCCAGGATTGAACTCGAGCTAGACGAATGATACCAACCCATCATCGTATAATATTAGTAATATTTTAATTCAATTTTATTCAAATTTATTATTTCATTATAAATTTTGATTTTGAAAATCTTTCATTTCCATATTCAAAAAAGGAAAACTTTATATGACTAGGGTCGATAATATTATTGTTCATTAAATACATTTTGAGAACTATTTAGCTTAATCCATATGATTAAGCTTTATTTCTATTTACTCGTAAACAACATTAAAGACAATTGTAAAATTCTTCAATTTTGTTTTCAAAATCAGTATACGCTTTAAAAAGCGTATGGATAAGCTTAGTCATCTTGTTTTATATATAAGGGCCTGTGTAAATGCAACTAAATATTCTTTAATTCTTTTTCAGAACTTTTAATATTGATTTCTCGGCAGACTTGTATAGACAGCAATATCATTCAATGTGGTGTCAATATCAGCATCAAAATTTAGTACTAACTTAAGAGGTGCATTAAATAAGTGAATAAAAAAGCGCTATTTTAGCCGATTTTTTTTTAAGGGCTGTGCGAAAAAATGCGGCTTTTCAGCCAATGAAGGGCGCTAAATTTAGCGCGTAAAAAATGGCACTTTTTATACACTTACTTTTATCATGTCTTCAAAAGCCTGTAGTGAATTTTAATAATTTAGAAAGCGATATTGACTCTGTATTGAATGAATATTGTTATTTGGTATATTTATGTGAAACTCTGCCGAGAAATTCATATTAAAAGTTTCAAGTTGCCGTACAGAGGCTAACAAGATGAAGAAGGGCATCCTTATATTTTTTAGAGAGTTTATTCATTTTGAAAATGGAATTGAAAAAATGTATAATAGTTTTTATGTTTACGTGTAAATATAGTATAATAAATTCACATAAAATAAGGGCGTAGAACGGAATAAATATTATAATCAAATACTATAATATTCCATCTGATATAAGGCAAAATTCTTATAAGAATTCAAAATATTATATCCAAAAAGTTTTATGACTAGAAGATAAGCATGATTTGAAAACCATCAACATCATGTTTTAATACTTCATATTTTAAAACATTGCTTAATTGGCCCTACCTTGTATTCGATAGACTCTTTTATGTGGGTCAGCTTCAGAAATGGAAAAGAAAATTTTAATTTTAAGATTGCTTTTAAAATTTAATTTTAATTTTTTTAACTGTTATTTTGCTTGTTTGTTTATGTTATTTTTTGAGAATAAGTATAGTTTAGCGGTTCCTAACAACTTTTGGGTAGGTTCACGGCGCGTTTTGGTTACAAATAGTTGACAACCCTGTACATACCTTTATACGAGTACATACGTTTGCACGTGAAGACGTATAGTTTAGCAGTTGCATGTAATAGTGGTTGGCGTGCCACTGTAAATATATTTTTTTAATGTTTTAATATTGTTTGAACATGGGACACAAGTGTAATTTACTTGTTACCAAGTAACAAGTTATGTGTTCGTTTAGAGGGGATTTTGCAATGATGGTAAGTTTTTTTTTTCTTGGTAGCAACTATTCACCTTTCTAATACCCCCTCTATCATAAGTGTCAAATCTTGTTTGATGTCATTTTTGTTTTTAGTAAAAAGTTTTTAAATCTTATTGAATTTGTTGTAATTACCAAATGGTTGTATAAATAAAGTCAGTGAAATAGTTTGCCAGGAGTTGAAAGGTAATGAGGACTAAGTTGGAAGTTTTATTGATTACAAATTTGTGGACGGAATTAAAAGAAACGAAAATAGTATCTTGGGCCGAAGAAATTCAAATCTAATTGTTTGTAAATAAAAGCCTGTTTTTGGGATAAAATCTGAACCAGTGAGCAAGATAATAATTTTTATTCGGCTGGTGCATGGCATTTAAGTTTCGTTTTGATCATGTACCAATGGGATTACATGACGTTTGTTTTCTTGTCTAAAGTTATTGAAATATGTATACATGTAAGTAGTTGCTTACTTTGCTTGTACTCGTATATTCCATTAGCAAACAACTTTTTTTTTTGGTATAATATTTAATATGTTTACTATAATAATTTTTTCTATGTATGCAATTGACATCGTGTTGACATTTACAAATTGATGTTTTTTTTTTTTTTAAATTTAATAAATGTGTTTTTTTTTCGTTGTGTTTTGCATGTAAACGAAAAATAATTTACAAGCTAAATTTATTTCGCAAACGCAACTCAAAACAGAAATATGTAAAGTAGTTTGTTTAGATTTTGTAGTATTATTGAGAAAATCTGTTAATTTATTCACAAATTTTATTTGTATTTTTAACGATTATTTGATACTCATGAAACATGGTTTTGAAAATAATATGATCAAAAATTAAAAGTATCGAACAAGTTGTATAATAAAAATTTTAGTTGCTATGAGAACAAGTAATAAAAGCGAATAAGAAACAAACTGGTTCTGGATGTAGAAAACTCATTTTCTTTAAACGAATATAAAAAATTTTTTAAGTTTTGGATTGTAACAGAAAAATTCATTGTTTTAATCTCAAACAGGCCAAAATGTTCTTCTTAAGCGCTCTGCCTACAAGCTCAGCTACAGGTTCGATGGACCAAAAGTGGTAATGTTTTGTCAACATAGTAACATACGAACAATGCTGAAAATGGCAAAACTCTTGTTTTTAACACCACACTTTTTTCTGTTATATTTTTTAGTGAAAAATGTAAATGTATCAAGTACAGCACAAATGTTTTGATTTTATTTTCTGTTTTTTTTCCATTTGTTTGGACAGTTTCGTAACAGCTAAAATTGAATGTTTATAGACACGCATTTGGGCAAATGCATGTCAAGAAATTGCATTTGTCTAAATGTTATTTAGTACTTGCGGCCATTTCAGCGTTTAAAAAAATCGTTTAAGTTGTGTTTGAAACAACACTGGGGTGTGCCGCTTAATAAACAAAGCATTGGCGCTTTTTTTCATATTATTTTTGTATTTTATCGAATAGAGAATAGTAACGGGTGTGCGCCGGAAAGGTATACTACTCGCAGTAATTCCATTGTAATCTTGGCATTATGCGAGGGGGCACTGTCTTGTTGATACCTCATGTAAGTCAAACCCAAAACATGCAGTTCTGGCGTTAAAAAAATGTCAATCATATCGCGATATCGCCCTCCATTCATAGTTACCTTTTTCATTTTCAATGAAGTAAGGTCCGATGATTCCTCTTGGCCAAACTGCACTCCAGACTGTTACTTTTAATGGATGCAAAGGTGACTTATGAATAATTTGAGGGTTTTCCATTGCCCAGAACCGACTATTCAGTATATTCGCATATCCATTTAAATGAAATTATGCCTCGTCACTAATTATGATTTTTTCATGAAAATCGATAATTAATTTTGATAAAATGTTTTAACGATTAAAACACGTTGGTTAATCGAATAGCCATAATAAATTTGCCACGTATCTACTTCACGACTGCTAAATATGAAGTGTCAATAGTCAATACTTATAATTAACAAAACAAAGTAGTATGTCTACCTTCCCCGAGGGCACCCGTTAATAGGATAATATTCAAAATTAAAGGCAAAAGTAACAAGTTACAATATGTGTGTATGTTTTAAGGTGTCAGAATTTATTTGATGGATATTTTGCAGCTTTGTTTTTATTGAAGTCTTGCTTTCTTCATAGTGGACGGTAGAGTAAGTGAAAAAATATTGAGCTAAGAGAAACTAATAGCGCTGATTTTACATGCTCGTGAAGTAACTTACAGACTAGAAACCCAAGGTTGCCGGACATTACCTATTCTTAAATGGGAAATTCGTATAACATTTTGTATGAATATGAAATACTACAAAAACGATTAGAAATGTTAACTGGTGGTTAGCCAAAGACAGATGAAACAAAAACTAAAATCTTAGATATTTAAAAAAGATGTAGCTCCATTTCTAAGATAATAGGCTGTACATTGGATCAGCAAATTTGTTCTGCTGATATAATCCTAGTATGTAATCCAACGATTCAGCATTCGAACTATTGCTTAAGGGCATATCTCCCTACAAGACTGTACTAATATTTTCCACGAATTGCAACAATATTTATATATGTGAAAGCGAATTTTTAATACGTTAGGAGAATTAATATCCCATAAAATATTGTAATTGCTACAAATTTCTTTAACAGACAATTTTTTTCTTTTGAGCAGAGATACAGTTATACAAAATCTGTTCGCAATATTGGTTTCTTTCTGCCAAAGGCCTGTGATAGTCTGTAGTGTTCTACGATGGTGTAAAATTTGTTTTAAAATTACTAAACTTGGGAGGAAAAATATAAAATGCAATATTTTAATAAAGCCTGCTCTACTTGCTTTTCAAAATATTTTAACCAGACTTGACATTATTATCAAATGTCAGTAAAGTTGTGTTAATCTCATGTAAGCGAAAAACAAATTTATTATCTCCATTCTCACTAAAGTTATAAATTAAAGTAAATATGCTTTGCTAAGTAAGAATAAACCAATGCCAGCTTTCCATATTAATTCTACACCCAAAAGATTTGTAAGGTACCGATCAAATGTAAATACCGCACATAACAGTATCAATTCCACAAAAGAAGCAAAATCCATATGTGAAGTCGCTAGTCTACGCCGATAAGCTCGAAACGATTGACCACTTGGAGGACAACATTCGCCCGTTATTGCCGATATACGGCTACAAATGTTGTAAAATTCATCGAAAATTTGATTTCCAGAGCAGACTACGTCCGAACCAGCCTTGGCGGTTATATGCCAGAAATCATAAATTATAAATACGGAGAGTTATCATCTAGATAAAGTAAATTTTATTCAATTTAAAAAAATTCATCTCTGTGTTATTTCATGGAGGTGTTTAATTAAAAACCTTTACCTATCGATCTTTGTTTCTTAAATATCGATATTTCGATATACAGATATATTTTTCGCATGCCTAATTAGAGGTAAAAATAAAAGAAGTTATAAAATTAGTTACTGTTTTGAAAACAGTAACTATGGTATTTAAATATCTTTTTATTGTTTTATTTGTGGTCGATCGGCCGGGTAATCGCACTACGCATTACATAGAGAATTCGTTTTTCAGCTGAACGCTTCGTCTGTGGAATAATTTGCCTGCAGACGTGTTTCTTGTCTATTATAACGTTGGAAGGTTCAAGTCAAATGTTCACAAACGCTACTCCCTCTTTCTCCCTCCTCACAACCTATTTTCCTAGTTCTGGTACAATGCACTGCATATGTAGGGGTCATCCCCCCCCCAAAAAAAAAAAAAAAACAAAAAAAAAACAAAAAAAAAAAAAAAAAACTGTATTATTTTTGTGTAAAAATTCATGTAAACAAAGTATTCATAAATTGAGCAGATGCCTCAAATCAGATAATAAAATTTTTTCACACATCAGGTATTCTTGATCAATTCTGCTTGATTTCGCTTTGAACTTGTTGTTTAAGACATCTTAAACTCGGCGGTACGGTTAAGTTTGCACCACAGCACGAATAGCGCTCGAATTGAGCTCGCTCGTGTGCTTTATTTTCTAAATTTAAAAGAGCTATACTTTTGGGCTCGCGAGCTGGAAATGTAAAGCTTGCCAGATGAGCTGAATTTTACGGCTCTTACACAATTAGCTCGTCTCGCGAACCGAGCTAAAAAGAGCCGGTCGCGAACTTTATTTCTGTGTACAACTTTTTTAAAGCAAAAAATATGTTTGTTTGTTGAATTGTGTACGATCCGGTACTATTAAACATATATGTTTATATATGCGCATACATCCAAATACATACATACGCTGCATATATACATACATTTGTTATGCGTCATACCTTTGTTTTGCCTACATTTAAGTATACATACATAAATATAATTTTTCTTCAAACAAATGCAAATGCTCGTGTGCGCTCGTTTTGCACTCTTTCACATTTTAAAGCTTTTGCTTACAAGCCAATAATTTAGCTCGCGAGCAACGTTGTCAACAATGTCTAGCCAAAAAGTGCTGTGAACTTACCCAAATAGCGCTAGAAAGCACTAAACATATTTGCATATATATTCGCAGGAAAATTTGGCAAAAGTTCATTTCGACTTAGATGGTTCTCAGCTTGCTGCGTGAAAGCTTTTATCGACGATATTACAGTTTTTAATTTGATTTTAATAATATAGCTATTAATGGAATTTTGTATTCAAGTAATTAACTTTCTAACTAACAAACAGCAAAAAAGGCAATAACAATCTTAAAACTGAAAATCTTTTTTACTGTCTTAAAGTTCAGGCATACAAAAGAGCCAGAGACATTTACTTTTTAAAATACAAAGTAGTGCCAGTTTAGCAATATTTTAGAATATGAGGAATATTAATATTAGACTAAAATTGTAAGTTTTTAAGCCATGCTCATCTTCTACTATAAAACAGTTTAAAAATAAGGTTTCGAGGTTTCTTAAACATAAGTATTTTTACTCTTACCATATTGACTTACATCAGAGGGAGTACTGTAATTTTTACAGCAAGTGTATTTCATTCTATGTCATTATTTTGTACAAATTAATGAGTTCACGGTAACAAGAGACATTCGGATTTTATTTTTGATTTGAAAAGAATCATCATAATTAAAAATCTTTCATTTCCACATTCAAAAAAGGAAAACTTTATTAGATAAGGACCTAAGGTCGATAATATTATTTTTCATTGAATACATTTTTAGAATTATGTATGTAGCTTAATCCCAATGATTCAGCTTTATTTCTATCTTCTCGTAAGCGACAGCAAAAACCATTTTAAAATCCTTCAATTTTGTTGGTTTCAAAATTTGTTATCTCTTTTTTTAAATAAGAGCCTTTGTAAAAGCAACTAAATATTCTTTAATTAATTCCTATTCAGAACTTTTGATTTTTTCAACATCAAAATTTAGCCCAGACATTTTAAGAAATGCATAAAATGTATAAAAAAAAGTGCTGTTTTAGCGCATTTTTTAAAAAAAGCGCTATGGTGAAAACATGCGGATTTATAGGTAATGAAAAGCGCTAAATCTAGCACGAAAGCCGCTAAATTGGCAACACTGCTCGCTAGCCCATACCTTAAAACGAACCGCATTAGGCTCGCGAGCCAAGCTGAAAAAGTTTGCGAGCCGTAAAAAGTTTGAGCTCGCAATCTAAAAAAAAATACGACTCGCGAGCTCGAACCGTCAAGCAAAAGCGCCAATGATATTCGGCTTTCGAGCCAAACTTTTCCTTTGCCATTCTCTTCTCCCCTCTTCTTGATGTCTGTAAACTGGCACTAAGTTTTAAACATGCTCGTGGTTTAAATACAAATGTTACCTTGTAATAAAGGTAAAAAAAGAACAAATTAAAATGATTTTTTAAAATTGGAAAGTTTAGGCAATAAAAATTGTTTTAACTTAACAACTGCCTATTAAACAGGTAAAGCACAGGCTTTTGGGATTAATTTATTTTTACTTCTGTTTTACGTTGCAAGCAAATAAAATCTAAGTTATTAACAAATATTTTCTTTTTTTTATTTTCAGGGTAAGTTTTCAAATTTTATGATCAACTTTATTTGCGCCATATTACATATCTGCGTTCATATTCGAAGGTTTAGTTGCGTGTGTGTGTGTGTATGCATGTAAGTAAAATATTTTATTTTATTAATAAACTCCTATTTGCTGTAAACTAAAACTCCAGCATAAAATTACAGAAACGAAAAAAGAAGAAATAAAGGTGTGTATTAAATTAAACTAAAAACATTTACTTTGTTTGTGAAATAAAATAAAATTAAACAATGCTGCTACAAATAAAAAAAGTTTAATACCCACATGACAAAATGACTGACGGGCGGACTGGCTGCTTGGTTAGTTTCGATTGCTTCAACTGAAGTGCTAAACAATGAAACCCCTGATCCAATTACGAAAAAATAAAAATAATAAAAAAACAGAAGAAATGCTTGCAGTGTTATTAAAACCCCTCTCTAACATGTTTCGGATGTAATTTAAAACCACTGTCACATTGCACTTACATAAATGAAATGAAAAAAGTTTTACAATAAAAACTAAGAACAATAAAAACAAAAGAGAGATAAATAACTAGTTAGTAAATTAAATGCTCAAACAAATAATAATGAACCTTGACTTAATTATTGTCAAATTAACTTAAAATGGTGTAAATATATTTATATTCGCTTATGATATCAAAAATCCGACACAAACAAAAATAATAAGTGATGGAAAAAACCAATCTTGATGTGGCAACTGTTGTGACCACAATCGGTGGCGAGCTTTTAACACCTTTTATTGTAATAAAATTTTTATGAAAATTTTTCCATCGCAGTCAATTTTAATTGATTTGGAAAGAATTTTTACGAGTAAATAGCTGCAATCGGCGTTTATTGCAAATTATACTTGCAGATGTCAAAAAAACCTAGTAATGCTAGGAACACAACTGCGACGAACGACGAACTTCGCCCATCGCGACGAATTTGCCGACAAATATTCGTTGTATAAATTCGTCGTGAAGTGAAGTACAATATCAACGAACATTGTGTACATTCCATACAAAGAAAAAAAAATTAATACAAATACTAAGGTGGCCATATTAAAAGTAAACCTATATAAATCTTATCCGAAAGAGGGATTTTTGAACAAATTATCTCAGGTACTTTATATTTGGAGAACATATTCATACATATTTTACTACATGGATTAATATAAATCATGAAAAATATTGTCATGAAAAATACTTTTTTTATGTAAGAAACTTGGTCACCTGATACACCTTTATTCGTCGTTCGCTGACGAAACAATTAGAAATTAATCTATTTCAACTATCGCTGAGTATGACGAATTTCGACCAACGCAATGATTGTGTGCATTTTCATATATACCAATGTGTTTTATTTTTGGCGACGAATATTCGCAACCACATGTTCGTCGTTCGTCGCAGGTGTGTTCCTAGTATAAGCGAACAACAATTTTCAGGACTTACGAGTAAGTAAGTTTGCTGGACAAAATATGATTGTACAGACAGACGTGTCTGTATGAATGTATGAATGTAAAAGTAGTTTTATAATGCAAGCCATCCGTAGTTAGTAAAAAACCTTCAATCGTTTGATTATTAAGAAATTTTTACAGCAATACTGGAATAAAGACTGTAGCCTATGCCGACGACATAGCTATTGTAGTGTCTGGAATTAAGACACCATAAACGAGCGATTAGAATATGCTCTAAAGTTGGTGAGGCAATGCTGATTATGACTGTGTATACTTTATACGGTCGGAAATTAAAATTGTAGAAATTACAAACGGATTCACAATCTTTACATTTTTGTGAAGGGTATAATAATACTCTAAAGCAAATATGCAAATTTTATTCAAAACTGAAGCAAAGGAGTATAGGCCAATTAGCCTAACATCCTTTCTTTTAAAAACTCTAGAGAGGATCATAGACATTCACATAAGATCAAATATTAGCCATCTCAACACGCCTACACAAAGGGCAGATCAGTTGATACGGCGCTACATAGTTTGGTCAGTCATATTGAACGGTCCAATCAATACAAAAACTATACTTTAGTGGCCTTCATGTATACTGAAGGTGCATTCAATTATGTCGAGACACAGGCGGTCATAGATGCACTTGATGGTCTGAAGGTTGATTGACCTACAATCATGCTCATTACGAGAATACTAAGGCGCAGAACTTTAACAGCAACAGTGGGGAGCTCCAGAATTACGAGAAATGTATGCAAGGGTATATCCCAGGGAGGGGTACTATCTCTCCTTTTGTGGAATGTTGTAGTGAATACTCTACTTAAAGATCTAGATAATAATAAGATAAAGACTGTAGCCTATGCCGATGACGTAGCTATTGCAGTCTCTGGAACCCATTACCGAGCAGTTAGAATACGCTCTGAAGATGGTAAGTCAATGGAGTGTACAATGCGGATTGAGAACAAACCTAGCGAAAACAGAAATTGTTTCATGAATGGCACCACAGCTGTCCTATCGGATAAGTCAAATTACTTAGGCGTAATTTTAGACAGCAAACTATCATCAAAAGATAATATAAAGACTAGAGAGTAGCCAAAGCTACAACAGCCACCTATGTATGTAAAAGAGCAATAAGCTGAACATGCAAATATACTTGAGATTGGAAAGTACCTAGTCCCCGATCTAATTGACTACTGAATCCCAAAGCCAATCCCCGCAAAGAGCTTCGGCTACCCAACCGAGGAATCTCGCTTAAAATAGGGACCGTTCTATATTAACAAGGATGGGAAGAAAGGGTTGGTTGAGGCATTTACATAGAAGAACTCAACACTAAAATATCCTTCAGACTGCCAGACGGATATAGTGTTATTGAAGCTGAATTATCGACTATAAATAAGGTGGATTGATGGCTAACATTTCCAGAGATATTCGTTAGGAATATCATGATAGTAACGAACACCAACTTATTGATTGGAATATGCAGGACATCTTTAATTAAGATGGCGAGACGTTCTGGCCTAATCCTAAAATGGGTAAGCGGACATGGGTCCTAAAATGGCAACAACATCGCTGACGAATTAGCTAAAGAAGGAACAACCCTAGGAGATAAGGATATCGATATCTTATGTGGGCAACCTTTATTAGCGTGCCGGAAAAAAAATTATAAAATTTTTCTTATGGGATAGGACGTAGAGTGTTTTATTAAGACTACCTTATATATTACTACACTTGTATATTTCAAGAAATAAAACATCATGTCACAGAGCTTAGTTCCGTTCGGAAACGGAATTGAATTCGTTTTTTACTTCTTCAAAAAACGAAAAACCAGAAAACTTGTCGGAATGAAATTATTTCTAATTGCAAGAACGAAACTAGTATTATCTTATAGAATTGATTTCATTCCGAAAAAGTTTTAAATTTTCGCTTTTTGAAGAATTAAAAAACCGATTCAATTCCGTTTCCGAACGGAAGTGAATTCTGTGACATGGCCGATATTTAATTACGTTTAAATTTTATTATTCAAATACATATTATTCGCTTTTGTATATATTTTGACAGCGCCCCTATTCAAATTTATTGCAGTGTTCATATATATTATTTTGTTACATTGGATTATATTTTTTGTTCCAATTATATTTTTGTAGTTTAGTATTGTTATTATTTTTGTATATTTTCTGCCTAAATAAGAATTCTACCACTTTCGTTTTTGAAATCCGACAAACACCTTTTTCCCTTTCTGTCACTGTCTGTGTTATGCAAATAAAGTGCTTAGCATGAAAGCTACTAGGCTACCTTGAACTCTAGCTGAATCTGGTATGACAAATAACCTTTTTTGGATTATGGAATGGTCTAAACTATTTCATAAATTGCAGTTTTCACCTCCCCCTAATCTCTTTGTACTCAGTGGAATAATAGTAATTAACTTATTGAAGAAAAAAAGAATACGATGACAATATTTTATAGGCTTTAGAATCTGAACATCACGATTTGTATCCTGAGCTTATTTATGAATTATGCCAGCACTTGTAACAAATTTTTGAAGTGAGGGGTGGTTGGCTGAACTTAAATGTTAGGATTTTTAGTAACTGCACTAAACTCTCACGCATAATATGCAAACTAAACCAAATTGAAAATACATACCATATTATTGGCGTGTGTACTATATACAAAGCTATTAGGAAACAATACTTTGGAAAAAGTAATCTAATTGTAGATGGAGTTGTTAATATATTAAATGACAGTAACTTGCACTCTCTTCACTAACACGTTGAATTAGCATTAAAATACCGTCGACTTATTGTGGACGAGTATGATGTTTAGTTATTGATATCATACAAAATCACTCAATCACATTATAATGTTTTTCAATCTGGCTAACAACTATCAGGGTGCCAATTCTGTAACTTTTAACAAAATTTGCTAAATTGTTCACTAATATGGTCGCTTGCAATTACGATTGTGCGGTTCTGGAACTAATAAATAAAAACATTGACAAAAACTTCAATCAAGTGGCGTTACGGTTAAAAAATATGTCGAAAGTGCGAAAAATACAAAAAATATGATCGCCCAACTTTAAAATGTAAGTTAGAATTTTTGGAATTTTCAAGTTTGTTAAATGATAAAACAATACGAGTAAATAATGTAGATAAATATGCTAGAGAATAGAAAAATTGTGAAATTGATTGTTAAATTTTTCAATAATAACAAATATTGTTAAAATTAGATACAGAATCGTACTACAGATTAAGCCTTAATTAGATTTTTAATAATAAACTTGAATTTTGTAGATAATTATATAAAAAATCTATTAATAAATAGTAATAAATGAAATACTGAAGATAAAAAAATAGTTTTAAGATTGCAAGAGCTCAAGTGAGATTTTTATGTTTAATTTAAAGTGCTTAAAGCCTATTGAACAATTATTGTGAAAATTTATACCCGTATGAAAGTTATAAGTTGTGATTTGTTATCTTATCTAAATAAAACAACCTAGTGCACTTAGTAAAGAGTATTTTTACAGAGGTACAAAACTTTGAAATGAAATAAATGATGAATTTTTTAAATTGACAATTTACTTTATGGGAAAGTAACTTTCTGACATTATAATTTAAGGCTACGGCTGGCCCGGGCGAAGTCTAATCTGGAGGTGCAAATTTCTAAAACTTTCTCCAACATTTTTGGTTAAATAATGCGGTCAATGTTGTCCTCTAAGTGGTCAATCTTTTCGGGCTTATCGGCTTAGACTATTGTGTTCACATATCTAGTGAAGTTAAGTCGCACGATCTTGCAAGCCAATTCACGGATCAGAAAAGTGAAAATGTGCGTTTAGCAAACACTTACTTTAGTAAATCAATTGTGACATGAGCTTGAGCTTTGACATGCGATCAACGGATCAGAAAAGTGAAAATATGCGTTTACCAAACGTCTACTAAATCAATTGTAACATGAGTTTTGACATGTCGAGATGAACGGCAATCTTGTTTTGGGCCCATTCCCCAAATCTACGCCTTACTATGTGCTTTATACCTCTATAAAAACCTTCTGTACTGAGTGTTTGATTTCAAAAAAGAAGATAATATAAAAAAATTATCTTGTACAGGAAATTCAAAGAAAAGGAAATAGATAGTTCTAATAAAATATTTTGTTTAATTTTTTGTTGTAAATTTGTTTCCGTAAAAAGCCTTCATTTATTCAGTTAGTCAAGTATTTATTATTGGTTTTTGTGAGTGCTTTGTTTTCTTAAATAACTACAAAATTTTAACTTTTTTATTAAGAAAATTCTTTTGGCAAAGAAAACAAATCAGAGAGGTAAATGTATATTGAAATATTTGTTGCCACTATTCCCGAGCATTTGTGTTGTTAATATTCTTTTTTTAATACAAGTATTTACTCCAAGTAATTAAAAGTTTGCAGTATGGTTTACATATTGCGTATTGTATGTATTATGTTAATGATAAATAGTTGAACTTATTGAATATTTATAATATTATATGCTGGTATTTGTCTGGCTCAAGTTTAAACCTGGCTTTCTTTGACCAAGAGTTATTGATCGCGGCAATTATTGTTATAATTAAAAATAAAAGTAGTTTTTGGAGAACGCCATGTTTGAACTTGAGCTAGACAAATACCATCTTATAATATTAGAAATATTTCGTATTGTTATAAAAATATGTTTGCTGTATTCACAGTTATGAATTCAACGAGCCAAACTTCAACGTGTTTAGCTGTTCTTCACTCCTTTCTCAATCACGCATTTAGGTACCGGAAACAAAGCAGAGGACATTTGGGATATATGTACATGTAGTAAGTGTATACATTGCCACTCCAGATTATCCTTCTGTTTTTAAATTTTCTACCACTATATTTACTTTTTATATAAAAATGTGTAAGCACTATATTGTATTTTCGATCAATTTAAAATTATGTGAAACATTTACTGATGTTTTTACTATCGATAGTAAGTTAATCGGTGCAATCGTTTGTTTTGCAGCTCTAATTGGATCACAAAACTAAGCTCGGAGTTTATGGTTTATTCACAAACAAACATAAATACAAAATTCTAAAAAAAATTTGCACGGCACTGTTACCGATAATCTTGGTAGTTAGCGTCAAAATTTATACAGATAAGTTTTTGTTTTCGCTATGGCTGTCATTTGCCTTGATCATTTTGATCTTGCTGAAATCACATGTCGTCCACAACCGTGTCTTCCAGTTGAGGCCACATATTCCTGACATGAATGCCGTTCATACTCACTGCAATTTCGGCCTCATCTTCGAAAAAGTAAGGCTCAATCACGCCGCCTGACAAAAATCCTTACCAGAGATTTGCTCGTTGTGAGTTTTTTTCTTATAGCTCAAATGGTTGTTTGCCAAGTTCACCATTTCTTGTGCATTCAGTTGAAACTCGAAGAAGATGGTATTTTCAAAAAAATTGGAATTCTTCTTGCTCCTTTACTCATAGAATGAACACTCTGCTCTATTTTTAATTAATTTTCATGTTATTAAATGGATCTAGCGAAATGTGGTATATGGTAAATTTCAGAATTGTCGTTTGCATAAAAAAATTGCACATTGTTAAAAGTGCCCTCTTACGGAGAGTAAAGTTTAGTTTATTTATTACAGTTTAAGCATTAAACATATTGAAGCCAGCTAACAACCGACTTCAATATGGCTGTTAACTTTAACGGATAGCATCAGGCAAAACGTAAACAATGATCATTTGAGTATTGTTATATCACTAGACCTTTCGAAAGCCTTTAACACTATCAACTATTCGTTAATGATTAAGAAACTGAGAAATGAATTCAATTTTTCGAAGTCTGCATGTAAATTAATATATTCTTATCTATGAAATAGATCGCAATTTGTTGTTCTAAATGAGATGGTGTCTGGTTTAAGATCTCTCTCATCTGGAGTTCCCCAAGGATCTGTCTTGGGACCACTCCTATTTACACTATATGTGAATGATATGGCTAGTATTGCTAATTCTACTATATGTGGGACCTTTTTGTATGCTGATGATGTTTTCCTACTTTTTAAGAGTTCTATTTCTTCAAGTGATACTATGGTAGATAATATAAATACTTGCTTACGACGTATTCTGGAGTGGGCTTCATCTAGTTTTTTAACAATAAACCCTTCGAAAAGTAAGGCTATCACGTTTGGGCCTTCAAATCGTTTTATTTATGAACCTGTTGTAATGTTAGATAATAGCCGTATTCAGTTTTTTGATTGTCTTAGATGTCTAAAGATCATTCTTGACTTGACACTCTCTTTTACGAATCATATTGATAGCCTGTGTGGAAAAGTTTTGGGGAACTTGCGGAGAATTTATTCATCAAATATATATCTGCCTCTTCACATAAGAAAGCGGTTAGCATGGTCATTGTTAATATCGTATATTCTATATGGGTATGAAATAATGTCAGGCTGCTGTGTGACACATCTGGGAAGAGTTAACCGTTTGGTCAATACTGTGATTCGTTTTGTCTACAGAGTTCGTCGACGAGAGCACATTTCATCGTATGTCCGAAAATTTCTTGGATGCTATTTTTTTGAATTTGTCGACTGCCGAAACCTAGTGTGTTTTTTATAAGACAATGAAAACTTCTAGACCAATGTCATTGTGCAGATCATTTGTTTTTGGGCACTCAACTCGAAACCCGCAACTTATTATATTTTTCATTTAAAGTAAGAATTGCTCGATTTATTGTAAATTTGATACGACGAGCAAATTGACGCAACATAATCGCCATGTACTCACATTGAAAAGAAAAATAAATTGATTAATTTGTGTTTGTATTTGTATCTTTTATGTGCAAACGGAAAGCGCATGTTTGCCAAAAGGCTTGAATGGTTCCTTTAGATATGTACCAGTTGATTTTACCTCATCTATGAGTAATTTTCATTGCACATCTTTGGCGTATACTTTTACAATTTATATTAATTTTTCTTATTCGAGTCAAATCATTTTTGTCCATTTTTGAAAAAGTTTCAATTCCTTAATATTATTATATTTTCAAATTTTAAGACGCTCCCGACCTGAGTTAAGCGTAGCAAACAAAACCTCTCTTTAGCTTTTAAGGCTTTTTTTAGAGAGAACTTTTTCATGCAGAATTGATATAGACAAAACTCGCTCTGTAAAACAATAGAATTTCGTAAAGCTAAAAACTCTAAGGTGACCTCACTGAAGTATACTTTTATTCAAAGGAATTTATGTTGCTGCCGTGTTCAAAATATTTCAGTAGTCGCCTACACAACTACAATTGCTGTTTACTGCATTTGCTGTCGTGAAGTTGTGAAGTCTGCTGTGATCTATGTGTTTAAGGCGTTAATTCTATAGTATAAGATTTGAGAATAAATTTGTTCGCTTATTGCGATATTGTCAGTTAAGGGTGAAGTCTATAAATTTCTTACTATTATTTTAACCATAAAATTTGTTAGCACATCAGAGTCTGTATGTGTTCCAAGTTTGCTTTAGTTTACTTTTCCAACACAATTATTTATTTATTTTCAAATCAGTTTTTTTTTTCTGAAAATACAAAAAAAAAGCTTCGAGTGCTATAAACATTTGAGAAAATATCTAAAAAACACAAAATGAATGTTAAATTATCATGCAATCTGTACATTAACATCCAGTATGTTTTCAAATTCAATGCTGTTGGCTGCTTTTGGTTTAATAAATTTTGGTTTATTTGTCTATTTTGAAAATGAAATGTGTTTTTAACTTGAATATTTCATCAATGAAATTAAACGATAAAGAAGAAAAGAAAAAAAAAATGCATTAAAAAGAGCATGTTTATACAGGTGTTCAAGAAATCGGCGAAAGAAAATGTAGTATTTTATAAAGAAGGAGGTGGACTCATTAGAAACTAAACATTTTTCTTTCCAATAATTTTCTGTAATGATTAATTTATTTTTAAAATGTGTGTTTTCTTTCTTGCCTTGTCTTAATTTCGGTAATTTTAAAATAAGGCTTTGGTAATTTATTTGCCATTAAAGAAAGCTGGTGTATTTTATAAACAGCGCTTAATCAAATTATCTTTAAACATGTTTTAAAAAGCGATTTATTGAAGTTGAAATGGCAAAAATGGTTTCAATTTGCAAACTTTACCAAAATGGTGAAACTTTGCGTACTGTGAACAGAATGCCTCTAACTACCTGGCAAAGCACGTATTAAGTTACTATCATTCACCTTAGGAAAAGTCTTTAGTTTTTGACAACATGTCGTCGATTTAGTTTCATTTGGTGAGATGCCCGAATTAATTTAACATGATTTCTATATTCACATTAAATGTTTTTATCATCAGCATTGCACAGACATAAACCAAACAAACTATAATGTGCTTTAGAATCATTTGGCTGTTAAAAGCTTAAATAAAACGAGCTGTTTAAACAAGTGTAGATTCAACATGATTTTTCATGCTTATTTGTTTTTTCTGTGTACTCGTATTAACGATTCAAACTGTATCAAATTTGCATATTTTTCGCTCAGTTTAAAATGCATTTCTATTCACGTCAATATGCTTGTTCTTTTGGTTAGTAAAAAAAAAAGTAATAAAAAAAAGTATTACAACTTGTTGAACATTTTCAACTGCCGTCATTGCAAAGCAACAATAAATTGTAATACAAAAAAAAAAAAAAAAAACAAGAAAAAAAAAGACAAAAAAAAAATAAAAATAAAAAAAAAATAAACTAAAAAAAAATTAAAAAAAACAAAAAAAACAGGAGCTATTGTCAGTTTTAAGTCCTCTTAGTCCCGGCTCAGACGCTTCAACTTTTGCTTTCATGGGAGAGATAGGAAAGCTTCATAATCTTGAACCAAATGACACCCCGAAAATCTAGAAGCTTATGATAGTAGAGGAAACGTCCTACACGTAGAAAAAAATATATGGTTGATACAACAATATTTTAAGGACAACATACTATTGTTAAATTATATGGTTGCACTTGATAATATTATATTCTTACATTAAAACGCCACTGGGTGGATGCACTATAGTATTGTAACAAAAATATTCGAAACAACAATACTATATTTTGGTTTAACATTAGTGTATTGTAATAATAAGTAACATACTCAATTATACTAACCTTTCATACTATTCTCATATAACCATATTACTCTCATTAACTAACCATACTTATATCATAAATAACTTTATTGTAACTATTTGTATACATTTTGGTAACATGGGTAAAATAATTACAATTAATAAAAAATAATAATAATCGGAATGCATCTCAACGGAATTAATGCAGAATTTCCTCTTTGATGTTGATATATCCATTAGCTGCAACAAAACAAAAAATATTTATTAAGTATTTCAATCAAAATTTCAAAAGTCATATATAACCATAATAATATGGTTGCATGTGTTGTTGGATACACCATATATATGCAGGAATGTTTTCATCTTAATATTAAGAATACTTACCTTTTTATGTTCTCAATATGCATTTTTTTACAATTTCACGTGTTTTATATAGCTAAACAAATATATATAGTTTAAATTTTTAAACAAACAAACACACACATCTTATTAAAAAATCCTTCTTAAGGAAAAAAATTAAGAAAGGAAAAACTTGAACTAAAAACCTGTTGTACATATGTACAAACCAAACAATTTTTAATTTAAAAAAAAAAAATTATAAAAAGTTCAACAAAAATTTAACAAATTAATACACACATCTTATTGTTTCCAAAGAAAATATCAAACTGAAACAAAATTATATGTCAACGATTAGAAGGAAAATATTGTTAATCACGACAATAGTAAATATGTTCTGTAAACTTACTATTGTTGCACATGAATTTGTGGATTATATATATGATAAAAATATATATTTTGATGTTGGGTGTGATAAAAGCTATTGTTGTTTTTAAAAAATGTTTAAAATTGCTATTGTTGTATGTAACCATATCTTGAAATTTATAGATGTTAATAATAGAATTACAAAAATGCAAATAATGACATATTTATAGAGAAATAAACTATAATTAATTTGATAACATACAGTATTTAACAATAATGCACAACGTTATGGAAAATATACTAATGTTGTTGCAATCATATATCAAACTGTCTTTTCTTTGCGTGTAGCTGGGGTTTCTATTATTGGTTCGTTTTTGAAGTTTTCGACTGGAAGGTGGATTTCAGTACAATTTTCAAAAAACATATACTGATTCTTAGCTCTATATTTCGTGAACTATTCGAAATATTGCTTTTCTCTCTTCAGCAAATTTTTACCTCTTAATTAGATCTAAAATTTTTGCCTCAAGATAAAATAAAAAAAACTTCTTACTCATGTGTCGCATAGAAACACCATGGAAAATAGCTATTCTAACAGCCATGAGAAACGAGCTTTCTGAAACCGCAAAGCGTGCTGAAAAATACGAGTAATTCACTTTAAGGTGTTCTGAGGAATGTGCGTTTTACTGGCGTTTCGGAGTTTTTTCCCAAAAAAATACAACATGTGTTTTACATACATATGTATCAGCCATGTTCCGAGAAAAGCGCGTTCAGAAACCGCAAAGTGTTCTGAAAAAGGCTTAATTAATTTTACGCGCATTTTACTGTCGTTTTGCAGCTTTTTCCGAAAAAATACAACATGTGTTTTACATATATGTATGTGGTATTTATGTGTATAAAATGGAAAGAAAAAATTGACAACAAATAGAAAAATTTTTAATTTTGTGTTTTTAATTGAGAATGTGTAAAATTCTTTCAACTTTTTATTTAATTAATACAAAAACATATTACATTTTAATTGTGAATAACTTTATTGCCTTTTGCAAGTTAAGTATTAGCAAATTCAATAAGTTCACTTCGAGTTGAAGTCGTTAATTATAAGCGATATGCGTTTTCCAGAACACTTCTTTTGGCGATTTCAAATCACAAAACCATATTTCTTGCTTTATACGTTTGTCAGAACACCTATTTGGCGTTTTCAAATCGAAAACGCTAAATTTAAGCGATTTGCGTTTCTCAGAACATCAAGTAAATTTGAATCACTTCTGTTCATGATTCATATTTACAAATTTAAATAAAGGGCGGATCACTACTCGCACACTTAGGAAAAACTATAGTCGGGAGTGAAAGATGCCACTTTAGAGATGAGAGCAGAGCTGCACATATTGTTGCCACCGCTGCATATTAAGTTGGGCATAAAGAAGAAGTTTATAGAGGCGGCGGCGAAAAATAGGAACAACATATTTTAGTGCCTTAAGAAAAGATTTTAAAGACTCAGTAATCAAAAAATTAAAGCTGGTAATATACTTCTTAACAAATTGGTTTAGTTTTTTGTTTAGTTTTTGTGAATTTTTTGTTTGTTTTTTTGTTTTTTTTTTTGCGTAACACAGGTGTACCTACTGGACCCATGTATGACCATGACACTCAAACTTCACTTTTTAAATAATCATTTGGCAGATTTAGAAAAACCATTGCCGAGCAAAGTGAACGCTTTCACCAAGTAACCATCCCGATTGAAAAGCGGTTCAAAGGAGGAAAAATAGATGCGATGTTTGGTGAAAAATGCTGGTCTAGTCATAAAGTATTTTAATATGAATAGGGCTAGCGAAACGATTTCAGGTGATGAGTCTCATCCGCTCCGAAAGCGACTAAAGTTCAATATATGAATACTTAAAAAGATTTTAAATATGCTTTTTATTAAAAAATTATAAACAGCTTATTTTCTATGTTTCCCAGCTATCTATATGTCGACATTTCATAGGAGCCACCATAATCTTCAGTACACTATGAAAATTTTTGAATTCGTTTTTATTGGTATCAATGTTAGAAGCTAGAATAGTGAATAAAAAAACTCAATTGTATGCTTTTTATTCATTTCTAATGTTCGAAATCATCAATTTCAATCAAATTTTAAGCACCTTTTTTAAAATATTTTAAGTGTCCTTATATTTTCTATCAACGATAAATATCTATGACGAAATTTTACGTTGTTTGACAGTTTTGCTATTTTGAATAATATGTTGATGTTTTTCTGATTTTATCTCAAAGCCAAACTCTTAGATCCAATTAAGAGGTAAAATTTTGCCGTAGAGAAAAAAGTAATATTTCGAACAGCTTACAAGATATAGACTTAAGAATCAGTACATGTTTTTTGAAAGTTGCACTAAAATCCACTTCTCAACTGAAAACTTCAAAAATTAAGTAAAAAAAAAAAAAACTCCTTAGCTAATAATTGAAAACCCCAGCTGGGGTGTTGTTCTATCAAATTTTGGTGGTCTAAATTGGTTTAAGATTTTAGTGCTGCACTGTGTAATTGATATAGAAGTGATTGTACCGAGTTACTTTGTTCGAATAAAATCTACGAAGTTAGCTGCATGTTAATATGTTAGACCTATATTTTTATTGTTTGCTCTGCTGAAAATAAAACTGCAGTTTATAAAAAATTCTGAATGATTCATAAAAATTAAAAAAAGTAACTGGCAAGAATTTTTCTAATAGTACAAATAAACCAAAAATACATAAAATATAAGTATATAAAATAAATAAAATATAGTTATAAAAGATAAAGTTTCGGAAACAAAACGAAAATTGCTGAAATAAATTTCTCTGTGCTAAAAATGCAACTTTAAAAGAGAATTAAAACAAAATTAATCAACAGTAGTTGAAGCACCTGAACCGGAACTTAATTTTCGACCACTTTTAAAAGAATTTTTTGTATAGCAATTATGTTTTATTATTTTTTATTGTAAACTTTTTTCAGCTAAAACTGTCGTTCATGCAATTATACGTTTCAAGAAATGCAAGAGGCAACGAAATGTCTGTTCAACCATAATATATTTTTTTTTTGTTCTAAACTACAACTGCCACCAAATCCACTTCAATTAGTTATTTTACTACCAACAGCATGTTTAAAGTAGAGAGCTGATTTTTATGTTTTAAATTAAAGTATAATTTTCAAGAGTAGGAGAGTAGTTGAAAAAGTTTTTGTCAAAAGAAAAACTAAAAACGTAAAAGTATAGTTTTAACTTAAATAAACTATGACTGGGACTAAAAGCTAAAGTGAAGCAGCACAAAGAAATGCTTAAGACTCAAATGTGAATCATCTTTGGCTTGAATTTTTTTAATTAAAGACAGTCAAATGGACCCCTACATATGCAGTCCATTGCACTGGAATAAGTTATGTTAGAGGAGGATGAAAGAAGGAGTGATGTTTGTGAACGTTTGACTTCAACCTATCAATAACAATACGTAAAGACCAAAGCAAACGTTATCAAAGTATTTAAATTGTTGGTTAAAATATTATTTGGAAAAATACTGCAAGAAAGTGTAAAAATATTCACAACTGGATATAGCTTTTTCAGTTTGTTGATGGGTTGAAACGAAAATACATTAACTCTATGTTCGTTCAAGACCTATCATGTTATTAAATTATATTATAGTTTAATGGAATTTTCAATTGATTAGTCTTGATAAGCTTCCTCGTAGTTTTAAATTTTAACAATTTTTCATTTTTTTGAACATTTTCTATTAATTATTTATATGGCAACTTTGTGGAGGCCATCATTCTAATTCACATTTCACGCTATTTATTCATGACTCTATGCTAAAAGCATATCTAAGTGTACACTTTGGTGTCACCTCCAACTGCGAACCAAATTC
The DNA here is from genome assembly GCA_914767995.1 of Thecocarcelia acutangulata. Taxonomy (NCBI): domain Eukaryota; kingdom Metazoa; phylum Arthropoda; class Insecta; order Diptera; family Tachinidae; genus Thecocarcelia; species Thecocarcelia acutangulata. Next base: position 112,371,070 of record OU612094.1, read on the forward strand.
AATCAAATAAAGAGGTACGTTGGCGATTGGCTGTAGATGGTTTAGGTGAAGTTTGCGCAATCGGTCCAGTCATCTCGGAGATATGGCATTTAGATTTTCCTATATATTCCCATACAACTATTAACAAAATGGATTTCATTTTCCATATTATCACTTGAAAAGTTACCAAACCAAGTATCGTAATGTCTTATGAATACAACGACATTCGGCCTGTTCTGCCGAATTTCTTCAGATATTGTTTCGATCGTCGTTTTGTTTTTGCGCTGACCATTCAATTTTCCACTTGCTATATACCTGCATTGTATCATAGGCCTGCGTTATAGTTCTTCTTCCTATTAAAACGATACTTTTATGCAAATCATAACATCTTTTATTTAGTAAGAACGTTCGGTATCTCTTATTTGAACGTTAAGCTGGCGACATGCGTTTTTAATTCTGGCTCTATTTTATATCATTCATTCCAATATTTTTTATCCACATTCATTTCATCATTTCATAAGAAGTTTCCAGCAAATTTATAAACGAAAAATTTTCAAATTTCTCATGCAAGTATTTTCAATCATTGATCCTTAGTGAGAAAAACACAATGCAAACAAAATAGTGGCAAATTGATGTTGTAAGGGCCTTGATTTTATTGTATTTCATTTCGGTCTATTCTGAAATTCTTGCAAGTTTGAATATTTTTCTAATGAAAAAGAGTAGTGGTTTCACGGGCGTTGAAGTCAAAGCTATTACAAATCTTTACATTATAGATTTATTTTTTTTTTATTTTGAAAGTAATGTCACGAACCTGCCTGATCAAATATAGATTGGCGTACACGTTCTACCAATAATATATTACTTAAAAAGAGTTAAAAAACCGATCGATTACCTCAAATCCAATTGCAATGCTATGCAAGATCTCAAAATACATCTGCGGATCCAAATCCAGCTTACTACTATTTCGGATTGATGGTTTCTGAAAATAAGGTCAATCATATCTTGAAATGTTGCCATCTGTTCCACCAATATGCTGGCTGCTTTCAATTTACTGTCCTTTTCTGACATTTTATTGAGTCAAAATCTAAGCGCATCTCCAATGTGCTCTCTGGCATTTTACAAAATTACAAAAATCTTGATCGGTTTAGCGAATGTGATGTCGTCGATCTGAATTTTCGAATTCAATTTAAATTCCTCGCATATTGATGATATAAAAATCGGTGGCTCTCTTTAATTCCCAATATGATACAATCCAGTTTTTAAGCTCGCTGGAATTACCCGGATTACTACCTCACAATATGCAGCTTAAAGTCGGATCGGTAGTCACAATGCTATGATTCATAAACCAAGCACATATTTGTAATGACACTTAACTTCCGGTGAAAAAACTGATGAACAACGTTAAAAAAGAATACTTCAATAGATTATAAAGAGGAAGTCGTTTTGATACCGCGAATTTTAATGATTTGAAGAAATACATTATTCCGATATTACGGCTTGCTTTCGTAATGAAAACCGATGTTTCTACCTTTGTCTCCCCTTGTACCTATATCAATGTAAATAAAATTTGATGACAAAACAACGTTTGCTGGGTCAGCTAGTTATTTTATATACTCGTAAATAACTTCATAATTTTCAATTTAGTTCTGGAGGTTTCTTTTGCAGCTGACAATTTCACTTTAACCAGAATTTGAATGAAAAAGGATAGAACAATAGCCCTACTCATAATCTTGTGCATTTGAGATTGCATACATTTGCATTTGCAGAAATATGTAAATATGGGTTATTTTGTTGGCGCTAAGTAAAAATATACTCCACTATTTTGCAAATGCATTGCTGCAAGACCATTTGCACAAGGTTGTGAGTAGGGGTAATATATTTATATGCGAGAACCTTTACTCAACTTCTCCTGGAATATTATCAAAGTAATTTGCTTTAATAAAAATTGTTTTTCATTCGGAAAATTTAATTTAAATTTGAATAAAATCTTATTCAATATTGATTTATTTGGCCTGTAAATATGCAACAGTGCTAAGCTTATCCAATGGAAGCTTGCTATGCGTGGCAATGCCCACTATTGCTTTCCTCATAACGAAACCATTTACTCTTCCAATTTTAAAAGGATTATTGCTACGGAAAGAAAATTAAGCCGAATAATCAAAATCCTAAAATAATTTTTCTATCTACCTTCCTAAAATATTTTAAACCGAAAACTTTTGTGCAACCAATTCTTAGCTTTATATGAAAGCAACCAACTTGCAACAAGTGGATGTTGCCATTTTGGCTGTCAGAGAAAAAAAAATATTTAAACTGGTTCGTTCGGCATATTTTGTTTCATTTTTTTTATTATTGTATTAAAAGTTAAGGAAAGACACATAATTTTGTTACATATTTTGCTCTTTACGTTTAATTTATTTACTTTATATAAAATATCAAATATATTGAAAATCGAAAGAAATGTTGACAGCCATCTATCTACATACATAAATGTTGCAATCACAATTTTATGTGGCAATTTTAATGTGTCAAATTGCCTTATGAAGATCAAAAGAATGAAAACTTTTTTTTAGGTGTTTAGTAACAAAAGTCTCATTGAGATTTATAACTTTTTTCTTAATTGAAACTTTTATTTAACGTCCAATTTTTCAAGATATTTATTTCTTAAACTGTAGTTTTTACGAGTATGTTATTTACCGTATGGTATTAAGCACTTTGCTTTTTAGATTTTAAAGTTTATTTGCTTTTAAACCTGCTTTTTCAATTTTTTAACAAAAATTTAAAATGTATGTATAAATACCTAGATACGTATGTATGCATATACATACATATGTCTAATAATTTTGTTCAGAAATGCTGACGACCTTGTGAATAAAACACCAATATGACATATTCGTATGCCTGAATATTCAAGTATGTAAATATTTATGTGTATTTTATGGTAGCAATATTGGTAGATTTCTCATTATCTTTTTATGTACGAGTATATTGCAATTCGCCTATGAAACTTTTTTATTGACAACGACCAGTTAGTTTTTTAAGGCGTAAATTGACCCAATATTAACGAATGCAACTGGTTGTTAAGCTCATTACCGGGATTTTTCAATGGCTTAGTTTATTTTATTTGGAATAAGATTTCTTGTCAACTAAGTTAACCATTCGATTAATCAAAAGAATTTGGCGGCATCCACTTGCAAGTTGTGATAATTACATTTTTTGTATTTGAAACATTTATAGTTGCCTTTGATATGGCACAATGTTGTTAATAAAATCTTAAAAAAATTAGAGTTATTAAAAAACATACAAACTAGTTTGAGTCTAGTTGTTAGATGTATTTTAGGCTATAGAATTATTCTTCAAGCTCTTCAAGGCGAAACTTGGTGCTTAATATGTACAAACTATTATCTCTCTCTCTATACTTGATCTATCATTTCAAGGAAATTAAATTGATCGCTCTAAAATCTTGCCAAGCTGCTTCATCTGTACTCAAGGTACATACTGTCAAGATTTTTTGCTTTTGGTGGCGGTGATGATTTTTCTTGGTTTATATCGAGTTTTATCAGAGACCGCTTGATACGAGTTGTTATTGATGGATGGGTACCACAAGACTCGGTTTTTTCTCCTACTCTATTTCTTAATGATCTTCTATATCAAACTTGTAACCCTGTCCACTCTTTTGCAGATGAATGCAAAATATACCATTTGTATTCATTTAGTTCTAGAACCATCTTACCCAAGCTTTGATCCAAGCGGCAAAATGAGATTGACTCACTGAGCAATCATCTTCTCTTAATCTCAGATTTAGGTCGCTAAAACAGCGTCGACTCCTCAACGCCCTTAACGCTCAGTATTATTTATTAACACAGATACTCATGACCGTAAATGCTACTTCATGTATATAGAAGGTATAAATATATATGTATGATATAAACATATAGAAACCGGGTGCCCTTAATGTTCTTAGAATGAAAATTCAGTGACATGTTCGCTGGACTGAACACCATTTTCATGTCTCAAAATAAACATTCAAGAGTCTAAATTTTTTAAAACGGTGAAAGATGTACTACCATCTATATCTCTCATCATTGGGCTAGTGCCTCCTAGTCTATTTTAGATTACGTGTGCCTCTTGCACACAACTCTATTGACTCATTGGAGTAGCGCTGTAGCGTGGGGCTGTGTTTCTTTTTTTTCTCTATTGCTACTAAAATGGATTTTGCTCTGATGAGATCAGAGATCTAGTTCCCATAACTGACATACTTTTATGCAACACAAGATGATCGTCCGGGACTCATCCATTTGTGGTCGATTGACCATTTAGTGGCACAAAAAATCCAAGTGAGAATTCTTTCTTCAGCCGTACGTTTCAACAGTCCAAGTCAAACGTAAACAAACACGTTTCCTTTTTCCTCCTCCTCATAACATGTTTTCTCAGCACCGTTACAATAACCTGCATATGAATGGGTCATACCTAGAGTACTAATGGAAGACAAAAAAAGAAATATCTAAGGGTTTGCAGATTCAGTTTCTGCTTAAGGCTCTGAGAGTTGCTATAGAAAAGAAACAAATTTTTAAAACTTCGTATCTACCTTTAAGTTTCGATGCACATATTTTTTATCGTTCTCTTAACTCTTACGGCCGTATTAATAAAAATTATTGCATGTTTATTAAACACTTATTTCTATAGGAAATTTGTCAAATAACAGTTCAATAAACATTCAATATTTTTTATGAGCAAGACCATTAGTATTAAATAGAGTTTTTACATTGAGATACAAATTTATTTCTCGTTTTGTATTTTGAAATAAAATTTTCACATAAAATAGTTTCAGATTTATGGTCGTTTAATACTTTTTATATTACATGAATTAATTAGAATTTGTCAATAAATAGGAAAACAAAAATTACTTTCAGCCAGTTCTTCTACAATCTATACGAGTGCCAAGCTGCCTTTACTTCTGCACAATAATTAATAGCTCTTTCGTAGAAATCAATTTCGTTTGAAATTTGTTACAAAAGTTTTGCCAGAAAATACAAATCGATCCATTTCCTTAATATCAACTCACTCGAAAAGTAGTTTCTGTGTGTGAGAGTACAAAATCAGAAATGTGAGTAAATGATGAAACAGAACTAGGGCATGACGTTTTTCTCCGTACAATATGGCATAAAATAACGCCAGAGAATGCGGTCGTAAAATAGAATCTATTTTATTTTGGCAGCGATTTTTCTTATGCTCTCACTTTGAAGCAGAAAAGCTTTCAACAATATTACCACACTTTTAGTAAATTTCATACATTTTGTAAACAAAACCAAAGCTTCAAAAGCTTTACTGTGAGGAAAAATTAAAATAAAAGAAAAAGCTTTTTTTACCTAACAAAAAAGAAGATTAAATGACAGTTTGTGAAGTTACAGCCGTCGTTTCAATTATGTGCCTGTTTTCTCTGAGAGTCGATTTTGCTTGAAGTTGCGGACGTATTCTGTTTCATCATTAAATATTTTTATTTGAATAAGGAAAACCTACTCGCAAGGTGAATTCACACCAGGTAAATGAGAGCAATAATTACAACCAAGGCGAATTCATAAGAGGCGATATTAACAGCACAGCTGATAATCTTTTTTTTAATTGTAAACCGTTTCAGATGCCAATGGAACTATTAAAAGAAAGTTTAAAAATAAATTTCTTTATATTATGTATTGTATCTTATGCGTCAGGTATCAACCAGAATCTTACCCAATCTGGCTGGCCATTTTCACCTTTCCAAGCTTAATGATTTAAGACTTTAATTTTCACGAAATAATTAAAAGTTTCAAAAAATAATAAAAAGTCTTTCCTTTCCTATAAATTTTTTTTATTATGAGTCGCTAGAGCGCTAGTTATATATATGCTTTCTTCTTTGCTGAGGGCAAATATCAGAAGAGGAATGGTGCAGTCAATTATCTCTCAAGTATTGGATATTTTAGAGCAACATCTTTGTGGTCAATGCATAACTTATACGAGTACGTCAGAAGAGAGCAGAGTTCTACCAAAACATCTTTCGAATACCCAAAGGAAAACAATCATTTTTACTACAACCGGAAAAAGCACTAGTAAGAATAATTTGTACGTTACATTTCATTCATATTTGGTTATACTCGTTAGTAATATATTTTTTTCCCCATTTAAATTATTTATTGTACCTTCTAAAAGAACTAACAAGAAGTATGCAAACCCTAGAACTAAAAATTAATTAATTAATAAGGAAAAAAAGTTTATTAATATTGAAAAATTTGATTTACTTAGGTCTAGCCAATGCTAGACGAAAAGTTGCTTTTTGCGTGCATTTTATTAGTAAATCACCTTTCCCAACACTCTGATGGTTGCAAGAGTATCCATCCTTCCCAGTCGAGTGTGGCCGCTAAAGTTAAGGATACGACAGGATTCGGGTGGGATTCAAGTCTGTTAATGTATCTTTTCGCGTATTTTGAAAATTCATATTTCACTAAGGGTACACCTAGGTCTTTGTGAATTCGAGAGTAATTTTATTCTGACGCTTTAGAATTTTCTCAACGTTGGATGCAGAATCGGTACCCCACAATTAAATTCAATAGCAATCCAACTTCAAGGTAGAATTTTTGCCGATGAGCCAATTTAGATACACCGCTTTTAATTGTATCTGAGTGACTTTAGCATTAATGTGAGTTTCTACATTGGTCTACGGTCGACATGAATTTGACTTCATTATATTGCGGAACAATATGGTTGTTGATTTGTTTTTTCTACTCAGTGTGAATGTAGCATGAGTACATTTTTGTTCATTTACTTTGATTTTCTAAAGTCTCAGCCACTTCTCCAATATAAAGCGAAAGATGAATGTTCTTGTAAATTTCGTAATGCTAATTTATAGTCAAGTTGAAGTGTGAATTTTGCAGATCGTTCACCTGTCTGAAGCATAAATCAAATATAAAGTTGAACCCAACATGCTACCTTAGTTAATTCCAGCTTCGATTGGCTAATCGAAGCTTTTGAAATCACCTTCTTTAATGACGAATTTCCGGTCATATAACTAGCGCTCTAAGAGCTTGGGAGTGTTTGCAGGCAAGTTTAATTTTATTTTATTTTATTTTATTTTATTTTATTTTATTTTATTTTATTTTATTTTATTTTATTTTATTTTATTTTATTTTATTTTATTTTATTTTATTTTATTTTATTTTATTTTATTTTATTTTATTTTATTTTATTTTATTTTATTTTATTTTATTTTATTTTATTTTATTTTATTTTATTTTATTTTATTTTATTTTATTTTATTTTATTTTATTTTATTTTATTTTATTTTATTTTATTTTATTTTATTTTATTTTATTTTATTTTATTTTATTTCATTTCATTTTATTTTATTTTATTTTATTTTATTTTATTTCATTTTATTTTATTTTATTTTATTTTATTTTATTTTATTTTATTTTATTTTTATTCATTCCACACTTTGTCAAACGTTTTAGAAACGTCTATGAATAGAGCTGAGCAATATGTTTTATTTTTATTTTTATAGTAATATGATAATAAGTGTGTTCCACGTGAATAACGAAACAGTCCGAACTAGACCAAAAGCGTTCCACGTAACAATTTTTGTGCAATTTTGAGAGAAAATGAGAGAGTAATTTTTTTCATTTCCTGTACAAATTAGCCCGAACTTTTTCTTTGGGTTAGTTCGAACTAGAATTGAATAATCAGCTGTTTTATGTTTACATACATATGAAACTGAAAATGTAATCAGAAAATTTGTAAATTGGAATAAGGTTTTTGCTTACAAATTAGTTAAGAGTAAAATGGAAGTTTGCCCAAACTAGAATTAACGTTAAGAAGTTGTAAACAGAAAATGCAATTGTTATTTGGCTTTTGATTTTATAAATATGTACAATAAAAACCCATTGAAATTTTTACATTGCTTTTAATTTTATATAATGATACGCGTTTTAAGCGTCTAAAGTCGTTAAAATATACTTTAATCTAAAAAGTAAGCAGCTTTCCAGTTTTGGTTGTTTTTGCGTTCCAGTAGTTTTGGGTAAAATTTGCAAATTTAGAGAGTAATTTGCTTTTTACTCTCATTATTCTGAACTAGTCCGAGATCTCGTGGAACACATCTAATACGATTCGCTGTAAGATTTATTTGTGTGCAATATAACCATATGTAGAAGTGCGAGATAACTCATTTGTACGACATTTCCATGATTTCGCTATCACATCTTTTGATAATTTCACAAAACCATAAGCAATTTAACAAGTTTGTAATTTATTTAGTACTATATCGCTTTAATATCTACTAGTATTAACAGATCTTGTCCGAAACTAATTTATTGTTAAATAGCACATTTTAGTCAAAAGAAATTAATGAAGAGAACAAATAAAAGGGAAATGTGAAAATATTTCAACGTAAAACATTATTTACGATAAGGGTAATTTTATAAAAAGAAAAATTTTCCGAAATATTATTCACAACTGAGGTACCATAAAAAAGTATTTCATAAGAATTATTTTCATGATTGCTGCGAAAAGTAAAAAAATTTGAAGGAAAAATTATTCATGTTAAGGGTGAATGGAAAATTAGAAGCACAATGTGGCACAAATGTAGTTAAAAACAACAAAATTATTTATTTACTTATAATTATTTAATTATAACTAAAATTACAATAAATCTTAAAGCTAAAAGCATTAGTATCAATGGCTATCGGCCAAAATTAAAATTTTTTCGGAAAGAAGTAAATCCACCGATGTCTGAAAAAGGTGAAACAAAATTGATCGAAATAAAAATTCGTAATCAAACCTATTCCGAATAATTAGTAACCGGAAATTTTCATATGACATATTATTCTGTGTAATGAAAGGCATACAAGTTGCCCGACAGCATGATTGTCCACACTATAATATTGATGGAGACCCCACTAAATATGTAATATATATTGTATATGATCAATCAAAATATCATTTGTCTGCAAGTGCAAATTTTATTGCCCAAAAATATTTTCAAAATTTTTAAAACTTTTGCGATAGACAAAATGTGATAAACCCACGATGAATAGCTTAGACAGCCTAAAAAAACTAGTTTTCACCTGATAAATGTTTGTGTCAAAAATCTTTTAATGACACCAATCAACACTTAAAAGCTTTTTGTTAACACATGTTGCTGCAAAAATTTTAACATAAATCTCATGCTTACAGATTTTTAACTATTGTCGGTATAAATTACGAACGCAAAAAAAAACACAAACTGTCCCTCTCATCTGAGTCTCAAACTAATGGCCACTATCTTTTATAAATAGCTATTTGTAATAGTACAATAGTTTTTTAAACTTTTATCGTCTCAATTTGTCATGCGGTCAACAGACAGACAAAACTTTGGTATTCCACTCTTTTTCTGCCAGTTTTCAATCTTTTCTGATTCTATTTAATACTCTCGTATATGTTTTTTTTTGTTTTGTTTTTTAATATTATTTATTTACCACAACAGTCCTTGACCTTTGCGGCTGTTATTATTTAATCATCATCATTATCATCATCAGCAACCATTAAGATAATTTATCCACACAAGTGTACTGAAACGTATGTAAGTGTATAACATGAAGTGCATGGAAATATATTAGTATAAGTATGTATAAGGTGTGCATCAAAAAGTTTTTGTTGTACATAGAATGTTTTTTTTGTTTTGTTTTTTATCTTGGACCAGAACTCAGGGGATGACCTCTACATATAGCACCTTATTAGTACAGGGTACAAGGATATAGTAGTTAACTGCTCTTGTTACAGCACTAAATTCAGCCTGGAGCAAGCTATACTCACTACACAGCCTAACACTTATCCTGCACTAATACTGGCGGATAAAAATGCAACCATAAACTACCAAGTCCGACTTGGATCCATTTGTGAAGATCTCGAGCATAACCTATTTGGGTCGTGCAGGATAAATTAACTTCAAATTTCTTATCGGGGGAGATGGTGAACAGTATAATCTTTATTCTCCGGGAGGTCCATTATTCTTCCCATTCTCGAAGGATGACCTTGACATAATTAACTCTCTTCAATACTTCTTTTTTTATCTGGATTGTGAAATTTTTGTAAGTTTTAAGACAATGATTTCTAAAGCTTTCAATCTTGTTTTGATTTGATTTAATATGATATGCTTGCTGACTACACATAAAATGAAAATTCGCTATACAAATATTTGGTATTTTATTGCAACTTCAGAATGCATTTAAAAAAAGGATTAAATTGTTTTTCAAATCCGCCAAATTAACTTTACGTTACTTTTTTTTCAGTGCATACTGATAAATAATCTAATAGTAATTGAAGCAACGTATAAATTAATAAATATATGTACATATACATATCGTTTTTAATTCTATTTTTAACTTTATTTTCCAATTTCGTATATTGAAACTATTTCATACCAACGACGCGTGTCGAACCTGCGGGCCACTGATTTTGTTGTCAATTCGCTGCGAAAAGCCAAAGACTTTTTAAAAGAACCACTTAATTTGTTGCTATAAAGTCTTTAATCTGTCAACACAATTTTTGAAAAAAATCGATGTTTTAATTAGTTGTTTTTAATGATGTTTGAAGTCAGAAATAAATTAAAGCTGTTTACTTTATTTTCTGGTTACTCTTTTCTTGAACTAGACTTTTTTCACTCGTTATAATTATTGCTATTTTGTTTTTAGTTTATGAAGTTTGTTTTCAATAACAGTTTTAACGGTATTTGGCTGTTAGTTGAAGTCAGAAGTGCGACTCTATAACTTTCAACAATCGGATAATATTAACTTTTTTCTAAATATTTCGTCGCTTGCAGCAAAGTTTGTGTGATTCTGTAATATAATTTCGTCAACGGTCAACAGCTGTGTTTGTAAATATGCTAATGGGCAGTAAAAGTAACAGCTGATTTTTGTTATTTAAATGGCAATAATTTACTTATTGCTTAAGTGTGTTTTTTACTAAAAATGGATTTTCAAAATTTTGGATATAATTTTGAAAAAAATTATGTAGTTTTCGACAAACTAAAATTTTGTAAAATTCCCTTATGGCCAGTGCCGGACTTTGTACCATAAAGTCTATCAAATGGTTAAGTTATTCAGCTAAGATGATAATTATATTTCCAAAATTAGTTGTCATTTGGCGACCTCGACATAAATTAGTCAGCTAGACTGGATCGCATTCCAGTACTAGTCTTGGAACAGTGCAGAAAAGGGCGCAGAAACAAATCAACTGACAGCTTTTAAGGTACTTCATGTACAATAAAAGTTGCTCATCTTTTATACTTTGGGCTGACAAAGCTCGTAACGTTCGGCGATTTTTTTATGCCCAGACCTTAAATGACCTATTTTGTAACCTCATTGTTAAGAAATGAAGCACTCAAAACTTAATCACCCAAGTAGAGTCTACACCCTAGTGCAATTATTAGGTGGCAGCATTAGAGTTATTGTACTACATACATAATATTTTGTTTGTGTAAAAATACGGGACAAAATAGAAGAAAATAAAAAAGAAAAGTGTATATAAAGAAAATGAAAAAATAAAATTAATATGATTGTGTATAATTGTTTTCATAAATTGTTTTCAACGCATTTTAGGCAATTAAAAAAACTTTCAGTTAGGAGAATTATTTAGTAAATAATAAAAAAATTAAAAACTGGTTGTTTAGTGACAGAAAATCCTGTACAAACAACTGGGGTTATAACAATTGCATATATGTGATCAATATGTGGCAAACATTAACGTAAGAATAATTAAAGAGCTCGGTGGCTGAAGTGGTTAAAGCGGCCGTATTAAAAATACATCATGTTCACATGATCCCGAGTTCGAATCCCAGTGGGTGCTGATGAGTAGTGTAGCGACTACGAAACAGCTAGTTGTCCCCCAGCTAATGGTATTCAATTATTTTTTCTGTTCTTCTTTGGTCTTATTGTTTCACAGCAATTATTGTTATAATTAAAAATAATCCTTCTTCTTGACTGAAGTTGGACTCGAACTCACAACTAGTTAATCTCGTACATATGTATATAACTAAAAAAGTTCACTCATTAATGATTTACTTTACAAAAAAAAAACTTTTATTGTGTTACTCTTGCACTTTTTCAAACTGTTTAAAATATTTTTATTTTTTTCACTGCAGTTTGTGTAAACCACTTTTGAAACCCACAAGTTTCTGAAACAAAACCTTATCACCTGTGCTAGCCACCTGGTTAATAGCAACAGGATCTACACTAAATTGCATTGAAAATGAGAAATCTTTATTTTATATCAAACTTTTGACACCCACAAGCTTCTGAAACAAACTATTATCCCCTGCGCCAGTGATGCCACCTGGTTAATTACACAATGATCTACATTACATTTCATAGAAAATGAGAAATCTTTATATTATATCAAACTTTTGACACCCACGAGTTTCTGAAACAAAAAATTATCATCAGCGGTAGTGATGCCACCTGGTTAATTGCACCATGATCTACACTATATTTCATTGAAAATGAGAAATCTTTATATTACATCAAAAGTTAAAATTTCAATTTTCGAAAATTCCAACTGAAATTTAGGGTTGTTTTTATTTGAGTTATAATTTAATTGAAAGCTTTAATATCAAGTTGAGACAATTCCAATTGAAGTTAGGAAATTTAAGTTTTAAACTGAGATTATTTGCGAAAACTAATAAAAACGCTCGTTACTACAGACAGAAACTAAAGAAGAGAAAGTAAGAAAATATAAATAAATGCATATACTAATATAAAATGACCAACCCCAGTGCGAACATAACCTACCACATTACATCTTTTCTATGCTGAGTGCAACACTTTATGTTCACTTTATGTTCAAAGTACTCGTATATGAGCGTAGTATATGAAATTCCCATCATCTTTCATATTTTTCATCTTTTGTGTCACGAATATATGTAGGTATTTTATATTTTGTCAAATTGCGTTTAAAAAATTTTTGAGTAACAAAATTAGTTCTAAAGTTAAGAATCTATAAAAATTATAAAAAAGAACTTAGTGCAAGAAGTATAAAATATGTAGTGAAAAAAAATAAAAGAACTCAGTAAACAGAAAACAGGACGCAATACGTCTTTGGCTTACTTACAAAGTAAGCGCTTACAAAGTAAGCGTGATTGCATTCGAGCTGCCTACTGCTAACTTACAATGTATGCTAGGAAGTAATGAGTTATCGTTGGATGAACACCACACTATCTCGCTTATTTTGTATGCAGGTAGCAGACGTTCACTGGGAAAATGCGGCAATGTGTATGAAAATGTATACTAAGTTCGTGTATGAGATAGTGTGCATTAATGACTTAAAAATTTGCATCGGATCATCGTTTCTGTAATCTGAACTTTCACCTCTGGAACAGGAATATTTTCCACATACAGAGCAGATTGGTAAAACACTGTAGTATGGTTCTTATGGTACGAAATGTTTAAAAAAATATGTACATTAAAAATAAATTACATTGATTTTCAGAAAATATATACATATATTTTTTTAATTTTCTTAATAGTACTTTTTTAGCTTAAAACCGAAATTTTCGATATAATAAGGGTTTTCACGATAGGTAATGTAAACTCTGCAAATGTAATCAAATATACTTCGTTTTTTTCAAGCAACAAGAAAATGTTTTGTTGTTGTTTTCTTCACTTCTTCTCATTTGCACTAAACAGATCTTGAGCAAAACGATGTTTGCAAAAATACCCAATTGCAAACGAATGTAAATTATAACATTTGACATTAACAAAATTAGCGCCATATTGTTATTTGTGTATATAGAAGTGGAAAATTTTAGCGGTCTTTAAAATTTTAAAACTGAAAATTTAACAAACTATTTAAAAAAAAAGACAACATTATTTACAAAAAAAGTTCGCAATCTTTTCTTTTTCACTGATTTGCGTGTAATTGTAAACAAATGCAAGTTTTTGATGGCTTCTGCTAGTGCAGCTAGAAGTTTTTTGTATTTCTAGATCAATTTTGTAGAAATAGGTCAAATTTGCACAAAAATAAAGGGGATTGCTCACAATTAAACATAATATGCACTGCAAATTTGCCCACTTATCGTCGTGAAACCCTTTAATGTAAAGTTTTTGTATTCGCAATTTCATATGCAGTTTCCTCTATATCAAATTTTATAAAGAATTTTCTCGATTTCAAATTGAATTATTCAAATTTGATGTAAAATTTTCTTAATTTCATTTTGACTTTTCTCAGTTGCCTAAAAAAATAATATAGTAAACGGAGTCACAAGCCACCATGAACAATCATAGTACGATAATAGTTTTTTAATTAATCTTGAAAATTTTCTAAATGTAGAATGTTTGATTTTCAATTCTGTTTAAAATAATGACAAAATTCTGACAGCTCATGCTTTTGACGCCAATTTTTTTCTTTGAGTGTACAAAAGAGATGTATCTTCGATTTGACACTAGTTTTTAAACCAAGTAAGCAATCATGTTTAATTTTTTTGTGCTAATGCTTACAAAAATGCAAATGTATTTTTTATTTGTTTTTAATTTATTTTTAACACGCCACATGCAAATTACCAGCAAAAACCTTTTAAATATTACAGAACAAAAGTTTGCAACATCACAATGACAGCCTCTGTGTAAAACAGTAACGGCATTAAAAATGTATTTGTCATTTTTTAGTTCTTGACAAATGTCGAAAACCATTACAAATTCGATTTGTTTAATATTTGGCTTCAGACGTTATGGAAAAGAAAAAAATGGCACGAATTACCTCATTGTATGGTTCTTGTTTTATTCTTTTTGTTTTTTGAATCTTTATAATGATCTCATCGGAAATTGCAAAATCTCTGTTGTATTTTTTATTATTATTTGTGTTTAATAACAGTAGATTATTGATAAAAAAAAAAAAAATAGCATGCCATTAAATCAAATTTAATGTTGTGGGATTAAAAACCAATTTTTAATTTAAATTTTTTATTATCTATTCTAAGTGAAAACAAAAACACTGTTGGAGACAACAAACAATTGTTTTGTGATTGACAGTTTACAGACAATTTAATTAAATTTATTATCAAATCCACAAATAAATAATCGAACTGCTTTTAAGCAAAAATAAACTGTGAACAGAATAAAATTGATTACATATAATAATAATAATAGAATTGTGTAGAATTTGCAATTTACTTCTATTAACCCTGTTTTTAATCGTACTGATAGATCTGATATTGTAAATTATCGTCCAATTTTAAAGCTCTACAATATTTCAAAAAAGTTTTTATTTATTTAACTATACTAATTTAAAATAAATTTAGCAAAATATAGAATGCACTGGAGAGATGGAGTAACAAAGACCTTATGCACAAGAGGGTACAAACCAGGTGTGCCCAGGCCTATGCGCTTGATGCTCAGTCGTTTTGTAAAAGCGCTTAGCTATAGGGCGGTGCTCTTTAATACACACTGCGCTCAGCACAAGCAATGAAAAATACACAAACAACTTCGACTTGTATATTTTTGTCGTTGCACACACTCAAAAGCAAAGCAAGAACACTTTCGCATGCTTTCTGGCAAACATTGACGACAGCGATTATAGCTGTAAATTTTGTTGTTGTAAATTGTTTTGCTTTTTACAATAAAAAATATTAAATAAAAGTAGTTTTTCCTTAAATGTATTGGTTTTATATTCTTCCATATAGAACTTTTGGGTACCACTGGTATAAACAGTACATTTGTAGCTGCGCTGTGACTAACTATAACGACGCAGCGAAAATTTCTATTGCAAAGTAATGTGTTAAAATGGTAATAAACATATTTTTCACTACTTCTACTTTCACACTTTAAGCCATTTTAACATGGCGATATCATTAGAGGCAAGTACTTACCATTCTCGCTTACGAATAACTATTTCAAAATGTCTTTACAAAAAAGTAATTAAAAAGCTATACAAACTATCAATATGGCTGAAGATGATTTCTATAAATGTATAAAATGTAATGGATAACTTTATACAATATAAAAAAGACATGACATGGTATAAGTGCCACTTTTATAAATGCGTTCTTACAAACAATCCCCCATATTCCAAGAGTCGTCATCATCGCCACATCAAGACGACATCAAAAAACACTGAGTTACACATTCGTCTTCAACAGCAATTATGTATTCTGTGTTAGACCTGCGTTATTTCGACAACATTTAATTGTTTTTGGCAACGAGTAAATAAATGAAACAACGTTTGTGTCGACTTTATGTGACGACGATGATGCCTTATGGAATATGGGCTAATATGTCTTAAAATAGACCTTTTTCTGTGTCTGCGCCTTTTCAAAATGCCATTTTTGATAAAAGTTTCACTTATATTCACTATTTTTCCTAAAAACTTTTTCCATAAAAATTAATATTTACCCCCATGGAATTAAGTACGGAACTGTTTTTTAGCACATTAAAACTCTATAGTTAATACATTTGAACGCAGCGGATATGTAATGTCAATCTCACTTTAATACCGGGTATTCATAACCTATAAGTCGTAAATAAAACAAGACGAATAGTAAATTGATAGAACTGCAAAATTTTATAAAAGCAAATATTGATTTACTACATTATTCATTTTGTAAACATTTTTAAACCCGTTTCTTTCTCCGTGTCTGAAAGTTTTAGCAAATCCAAGGTTTACTCAAATTATTTTACTAAATGTTCACTATAAATATTATAAATGCACTTATTACAATATTTTTTTTTGAACTGTATTATTTTATTTATTGAATCTACATAAGAAATGTAATAACAATAAGTATTCAAGTCTTAATACTAAAAAAATTGTAATTAAAGTCCTGCCAGTGCTGGACAAAAATTTATTTTTATGCGAATATTATTTCAGAATTTAGTAATCTGTTTAGAGCTCTAATGGTAGCAAAGTATCCCTCCTTCTCAGATGGGTATGACCACCAAAGTTAAGAATATTAACTGCAAGAGGATTTGGATAGAATTCAAGTTTGTTAATATATCTTGTCGCGTACTTCACAAATTCAGATTTCACAAAAGGTACGTTCAGATCTGCGTGGATTCGTGAGTTTTTAACGTACCATGGAGCATCTGTAATTCTACGGAATATTCTATTTTGACTTCTTTGAATTTTTTCAATGTTGGATGCCGAGGCTGTGCCCCATAATTGAATCCCATAGCACCATATTGGCTTTAGAATCGAGTTGTACAGCAAAAGTTTACAATCAAGCTTCAAGGTCGAATTTCTGTCTATTAGCCAGTTAATTTGCACTGCTTTCAATTTCATTTGCGTTACTTTTGCCTCGATGTGCGTCTTCCATGTTAGTCTACGGTCAAGATGAATACCAAGGTATTTGACTTCACTGTGTTGAGGTATTACTTTATTGTTAATAGTAATGGGTGAGCATGTTCCTAGACGCAGTGCGAATGTAACATGGGCACACTTTTGTTCATTAACCTTGATCTTCCAAAGCTTGAGCCATTTCTCTAGTTTGTCGATATGTTCCTGTAAGTTTATTGATGCTTGCTGGTGGTTACTATGTATGCTAAGGAATGCTGTATCATCTGCAAATGTTGAAGTGTGAACGTTGGTGCTTGTTGGCATGTCAGATGCGTAGATCAAATATAAGATAGGCCCTAATATGCTGCCTTGGGGAACTCCTGCTTCAGTAGACTGAGCGGGGCTTATGAAATCGCCTTCTTTTACTATAAATTGGCGACAATACAAATAGCTTTCCAAAAGGTTATGTATGTTTGCAGGTAAGTTAAACTTTATTTTATGCATTAAGCCATCGTGCCACACTTTATCAAAAGCTTGTGAGACGTCGATGAATAAGGCAGAGCAATATTTTTTATCTTCAAATGCCTTTCTTATGACGTTAACTAACCTGTGTGTTTGCTCAATGGTGCCATGTTTCGCTCTAAAAGCAAATTGGTGATTAGGAATACATTCAACCTTATTAAGCATTGGATCCAAATTCGCCTTTAGCAATTTTTCGAAAAGTTTTGATATTGTTGACAGTAGACTTATTGGACGGTATGATTCTACTTTCGTGTGATCCTTCCCTGGCTTCATGGTTATAAATTATGTTAATATCAACTATACACACGGTGGCGAACAGCTATATTTGTGATTTGAATTTTTGATAACTTTTTGAGTTTACCCATATTTTTTGTTTTTATTTCAAAACTTTGTGAAGAAGTCTTAGGGAATTTAATATGAAACTACTACACAGCAAATCAGCGATAAAAAAATTGTAGAATAAGATCAATTGGTTTAGCGCAACGTCGTTTTTTAATGTGAGTACGCTTATCGTCGTTTTATAATGTGAGTACTGGACTTTCAGCACCTGCAATAAACTGTCTGGTTGCACCTTCCGTGTACGGGAAGAGCAGGTACGGTCCACACGTAAAAAAATATTCAACGTGTTGCGAATAGAGTACAGGATAGTCTAGAAACATCAACAAGAAGACGTTTGGCATAACTGGGGTTATCGTATTGGTCCGTTCAAAGGTTTTTGGGAACATCGCCCATGTTTCTGTATAAGCTTCAGCTTGCTCAATAATTGAGGACGATAGACTATGAACATAGTCATATCCTTTCGCCTACCCTCGTAAAGGTAGTCCTGTGCCATTCTGTACATTACTTGTTACTTCCTGTTGGTCTTAAAGCCACTTTGTATTAGACGAACTATCTATTCGGTCTTATAAGTATAAAATTTGATTATTACACTGAAAATAATTCCTTCATTAATATAATGAATTTTGACATTAATCTAATGAAAATTTTCATTATTTTTCGGCCAATGATGGCCTTCATTGGACTAATGAATCTTCTTTCATTAAAAATTATTTAATGAATACATTCGTTGGATTAATGAAAACTTCATTAAGTTAATGAAGCATAAATCATAATATTTATGAATACTTTTCATTAAAACAATAAAAAAAATCATTAGGTTAACGTTATTTGTTCATTAGGCTAATGAATGTGTTACATTATTTTGATGAAACATTTTCACTATTTTAATGAATAAATTCGTTGAACCAATAAAAATCTTCACCAATTTGGTGAAAAATTTTCTTCATTCTAATGAAATAAAATCATTAGTTTAAGGAGGAGTTTCATTATTCTAATGACCTTTTTTCATTAGAATTGTGCTACTGAAAAGAAACTAAACAATTTTTTTTATATTAAGCATAAAATAATTTTTTATTGTTTTAATTATAATGCAAAATAAAATTAATAATATTAATACATTAAAAAGGGAATCAAAACATTTTAATTCAAAATCAAAACATTTTAATTCAACACAAAATAACTGAAAAAATAATATGTAATGTTACATATGTAGACATTTTGGATAATTAAGTATATTTTATTTTTTTTGTTTTTTAAATAGTTGAAAAAATTATCAAAATTTGAAAAATATTTATTATTTATAGAAAAGTAAAGGGTAACTTATACACACTTATACAGGGTTATTATACACTTCATAAACTTTGTCTATTGACTTCAAAATCATTTTAAACAATGAACTGGAGCAAACTCATTTATTTTTTTAAAGGTTTGCTTCTGCTTTTGGAAACTTGTGATGTTTAGCTTTTTGAAGAACAAAAAAAAAAAAAAGTCCCGCTGCGTGCAAAAACAAAACGTTTGCTTTGGCTATAGAATCTATAGTATAAATACATAATTGTTCACAACGAAGTCTAAGGAAAAAATTAAGTGTGACTTTGTTGTTGCATTTGTAACAGAATAAATATTCCTTTAAGCAAAAAACCAGAGAAGAGCCCATCTCTTTGCTTTTGATTTCAACTATGTAGGTACTTAAAATGAGGGTAGTTTATGAATTCTAATGAAAAGTTTAGTTAATATAATGAACATTTTCATAACAACTAAAAAACTATTGATAAAATAATTTTTTGCACAGTAAATAATGTATAAAATAATTTCCTTTGTCATTTAGTTAATAGATATAATATATTTATTATCTCACTTTTAATAAATCTCTAAAATTTTGTACCCAGCCTTCAAAAATTGTTTATAACAAATCCAATGAAATTTTCTAATGAAATTATGAAAACTAATGAATCAATTTTAATGAATATTTTCATTAATGCTGTGAATCTTCATTCATGGAACGTAATTTTTCATTCGGTTAATGAAAATTATCTAATGAATGGGGTTCATTGGAAATATGAAGCAAATATTTTTCAGTGTAGTTGCACCAGTGTAAATGTGAACATTGATTGAGGCTGATTAGATGTATCGTACCTTTTAAAACTCTTAGACTAAAAATCAGTTTTATGTATCGACAAAAGGGCTATTTATGCAATGGGCTATAGGCGCCAAGTACTATTAGAAGTGAATATTTCCTCTCTGCTGAAGATTTAAAATTGTTGTGGGATAATAAAGATTGGCTTAAAGTAAGTAAATTACTTAATGTTTTGTTATCCTCCAACATTTTCCATTGGCGTAAGTAAATATAAAAAAAACAAAAATTGTGTTAAAATGCTTACTAATTTTTAATAAAACAACAACACTAGATAGTTTTACTAAAGCTCATCTTGACATTTTTAAATCGAATAAAGGAAAGCAATAAGAAATAATGGTTTTTCACCACACTAAAAATTAAGGAAAATTGTGTTCTTCGAAAATGTAAATCATTTCAATAAAATGATTTTTTCTGCATGTATCATACACTCATAAATTTCTTATAGTGTATTAGACACACACATAGATACATATATCATTAAAAAATATTGTTATAAAAATTTTTTATTATCAACTTAATATTTATGCTGTTGTGGCTGCTGTTCATATTTTTGCTTCAGTAAATGAACGCGTGTTAGGTTTCTGCCTCACTCGTTCGTTCGTTCGTTCGTGCCGCATTTTGATGAATGTAAAATTTTGTTCAAAAAAAATAAAATAAATTCTGTTGACTGTTTATACAACTGATGCATTTTTAATGAAATCAATCGATCAAACGGTAGTTTTATTTATGAACATTGCAGGCAGCATATACAACACAATATTCCTACATACGAGTACGTAAGTTTATTCGCTGCATGTGTATGCGTTTTTTTAAGAGTTGAAATCAGTTTGATGGAGCTCTCCCTGTCTGTGTTTTTTGGATAGAAAAACGCACTAATATCTTAAGTACAATGTTTATTCGTTTTAATGCTCATCATGGTGGATAGCACCGTTAAAAACCGACACAACTAGATAAAGGAAAAAAAATTTAATAATAACATGGGCTCATGGACACATGAAATACAATTACATAACATAAATGTACACTCAGTAAACATAATATTTAGCTAAGAAAAACCTACTCCGGAAACTAAAATCAAATTATTTAATAATATATACGTATATATAAAAATTTTGATTTTAATACCCTTGCTGTTGACAATTTTAAGAAAGTGGCACAAAAAGAATTAAAAAAAAAAGGCTTTAAAAAAAGAATATTTAAAAAAAAACAAAGGACGACATTTTTCTTAAAACCAATACATATATATATCAGTTTTGATTATTTTTCTTGGCTTATATCGAGCTTTCTCAGTTTTATTGCAACATAGTCATAACGCAAGAAAGCTTGTTTCAAGAAAAACGCATTGCAAATTTTTAGTTTCCATACAAGTCTTATAAATTTTTTTTTAGAAAATATCTCTATCTATATAAAAGGGAGTACGGTTAACAATTCTGCATTGTTAAATTGAAAATCTCATTTTTTGAGATATGATTATGTTGCAATAAAGGAGCGATATGAGTTGTTATAAATGGGGTATCATCAAACGAGTTCAAGATTAACTCAGGGGTACTGCGAAACTCGGTTCCTTCACCTACTCTATTTCTTAATAACTTTCAATGTCAAACTTCTAACTCTGTCCACGCTTTTGCAGATGACAGCAGCATTTGTCATTCATAGTCATTCAGCTATAGGTCCAGACTATTTAAGTTTGCTGCCAAGAGGTAAAACATGAATGACTCACTGAGCAATGATATTCTTTTAATCTCCAAATGGCGTCGTAAAAACAGGGTAGTCTTTAATGCTTGTAAAATCCAGTGTTGTTTATAAACTGACAACCCATGACCGTAAATATTGAATGGAATAAATATCTACTTCACTCCTAGCGATCTCCTTACTATTTATATCACCTATATCCGACCGAAAATAGAATACAATTCTCATGTTTGGGCTGGTGCCTCAAATTATATTTTGGCATTACTCGACCGTGCGCAGTAGAGGCTTACGAAGCTTGTCGGCGACAACCAATTCTGTTGAATCACTAGAGCATCGCCTCAGCGTGGGTTGCGTTTTTCTGTTTTATTGTTATTAAAATGGACTTTGCTCTGTCGAGATTAGGAATCTTGTATCCGAAACCGACATATTGTGCAACACGCGTTTATCGACGAAATTGGCACTTTGGTACCACTAGGCACACGCTGTGTAATATTTTGAAACTTATGCACAGTGTGAAAGTTTTAGTAATTGCAAACAGCAATAACCGCTTGTTATAGGTGCATATTTCTGAGTTGATCAAATTCTCCGTCAATAAGTAGCACAATGATTTTATTAATTCCTTTCAAGTTAATAAAAAAAACCGGATATAAACAATTGCAATTTTTCTTATCAGTTCCAATTATTAATTTATTTTGATTGTATCCGAGCTACACAGTCTTAAATTATCATCAGTCAATGATGATGGAAATATTAGTCACAGTTGAGTTCATCGTACAACAGCACAATAAAAGAAAATAAATGCTATTTTTATCTTTTTCTTTAATTACTTTTTACCAATTATGAACCAAACTTTTTTTTATTACGGTTCTTAATAAATTTGCGAACAATTGTTGACTATATTTTAATGCAACACTTTAAACAATAAATAATTAAAAACTTACTGTTAGAGAACCAAACCCGCACTAAAATTAATTGAAGTTCACAAATACAGGTTCCTGAATTATCCGCAGATATCAAAATTTTATTGAAAATTTTATTTTAATATACTTATCACATCCTTTCCAGCTCTTTTTAAACTAATTAATTGTCATAAGAAATTCTCTATAGATCAACTGAGATATATATTTTTAATATAACTGAAAAAATATAACGGTAGATTGTACAATTTTAAGATACTAATCCAATATTATTTGTATTGATACTTTATTTATCGGAACTAAATTATACTAATGAATTGAATACTCTTACTACTTTATGTTAAATAACTTATTATAAATTATTATACTGGTTTCATAAAATGAGTCGTGAAAAAGTTATTGTACCACAAAATTAGTTAGTATCAATTTCTACATATAAAACGGTCTACTATTCGACATTACCTTTTTATACCCTTCACAAAAGTGTAAAGGGTATATATAAGTTTGTGATTCCGTTTGTAATTTCTACAGTTTTTTTTAATCTTCATGTGTTCATTATTAATTTCTTTTCAGTGCATTTCATTACCTTGTAGTGTGGAAAGTATTGGACTAAATTTTGCTTTGTCGAAGGTATATACACTGGGCACTGATCAGTTTTAACTAATTTAATTCCAACATTTTAAATGCTGCAATCAGAGTTTGTTTTAGTCTTCCGTGTTGTTATTGTTAACGAACACTACTCCCTCTTTCCTTCTCATTATAACCTAAGTTCCTAGTTCCAGTACAATGCACTGCATATGTAGGGGTCATGCCCTGAGTACTGGTCCAAGATGAAAAAAAAACTAAAGCGGTTCTGCCAATAAAAGTCTAAATTAAAGTACCTGTAGTAAATTTTACCTTCGAAGTTTAAGAAAATAAAATTATACTTTTCTTGGAATTTATCCGTCACTCGTACATATTTGTTAGCAAGCCATTTGCGTAAAAAAGGTGAGTTCATCCAACGTCGGCATGTGTGAATAATATTCTCAATTCCATATATAATACTTACTAATTTTCTCTTATCTCTAATAATTTCAAATCATGCATAATTTTTCGAAATCGCAAGAACTTATGTATATCATTTAAGAAATTTAGTAGTTCACAAAATACAGTCCACTTTACCCTCATATATCTATCTACACCAGCATTTATACCCACTCAAATGCGAAATCTCAATCACAGCATTAAGTCCCAGATTTCTACAAATGAATTTTCTGTACAATATTTACATGTTTAATAATAGGTATATTAGAATAATTCAGTTATTATTCATATTAAATTTTTTGATATTTCCCATTTATTTTTTATCACAAACTTTCGTGTATTTTCCTAAAACATTGGTGCATTCCGTTTGAGTTTCTTACAGAGCCGGTTTTAGACAGATATGCATTAAGCAGGTATTAGACTTTCAAACTTGGCAAAACAGTGCGATCTGATGAGAGGGAGATATGGGGTGTTTTGCTATCCTGCCAAGTTTATCAAGCACAAATATTGTAGCAAATACTGAATTAGTAGCTGCTGCGGTAATTGATTATTATATATAAGACGACCGTGACAGAAAAAAGGAATTTTTTACAACTTCTTCAAGTGTAGCATTTGGCTCCATATTTTATTATATTCTTTTTCTAAAAAATTTTTCTTTAACTTTCAGTTGAGAGAAGTTTCAATTTTTAAATGCATAGTTCTGGCTAGACGTTCATACATTTCTAGGAATTCTTTCAAAAACACAAGTTTTAGATAAAACACTTTACTGTTGGCTTACAAAAACAAAAATGAAACTTACGTGAACCCATAAGACCAAGTTTGACAAACATGATTATAATAGCATTGCATCAGGTTGTGTCATGCCGATTTGATCGTCTGATAGTTGCCTAAAGAAGTTCATAAGTGAAGTCAATTTTGATATTTTTAGCATATAAATATTTTTGAAAATATAAGTTTTATTTAAAAAAAAAAAATCCGTTTTCGTATAACACCAAAACTTCATAAATAATTTAAGTTCCAAAGTGGTGTTAAAGACCTACGGGACTAACAAAAGCAGCAATAAAACTAAAATTTAGCAAAACGTAGGTGGTGAGGTGCCTAGTTATTTTAGATTTTTATAAATTTAGCAAATTTTTAAATAAACCGATTATTTAGATGAAGTATGCCACTTCAATAAAATGTATTTCTTTTTTTAGTATATTAACACGCTTAGGGTATCCGCTAATATGAAATGAAATTTGTTTATATGGTTTTCTGATACAAATGTTTGCTGGGTTAATCTCAACTTTATCGCTTTATCTTATAACCAACACAAGCATTTATCAAATCTAATTGGCCGCAACAAACATGGTGGATATTAATTTTTTATTTAATTGCAGAGTATTTTTATTACACTTGTCTTTGAAATTTTTATTTAATAAACAAACAAAAAAAAAGCTTATAATAATAATTTGTTATGAATTAAAAAACACACACTACCAGCTAAATAAATAAAACGTTCAAATGAAGCAAAATGTCTTAATTTCTTTTCTATGTTTTTCGTTTGGTTAATAATAGTTATAAAAATTTTTAAGTTTCTTAACAAATAAAAATAAAAAATTAAGAAACTTTTGTTCTTCTTTTTCAAACTTTTATAACAAACTTCTTCGTAAGAAAATTTTAATCTTCCAGAATTTGACGAATTTATGTATATTCGTATACAGCCTGTTTCGAAATATCAACAGAACACCTGAGTGAACGTTAGCGAGTTACTCAACGTAGCGTTAAGTCATGATGTCACAAACTACTTTTCATTTTAAGGCGCATTTAACAAGGTGACATCACTATATCCAAACTATATTTCTGTTTATGCAAAGAGAAGTGAAAAATCCTAAACTCTTGAATCTTAAGATTTTAAACAGCTTAAAAAAAGTTAAAAATAATATATATTAAAATAGTCTATTATACTATATTAATACCTTCCCGTATGTTGACCCAAAAACTCCTTTGCAAATGGTGGCTTTTTAGCTTTAGCAGAAAAAGTTCAATCATAGTATTTTACACAAACAAATTATTTGGTATGTATTGCAGTGCAACAACGCCAAACGTTGCCACCTAATAATTGCATAATAGTTCGCTTGAAATTACTAGCGCCAATTTGTATTTGTTACGTAATCCCAAACATCGGTATTGCCAGATCTGAAATGTCAGTGTGCTTAATCGATTTTTACCAAAAGTTAACTCATGGCATAAAGTTATGTAAGATAAGTATACCTATTTATAAGAGTAATCGGTTACATATGAGAAAAAGAAGTATATCTCAGCCAATATATAAACAAAGCAAATGCAAACGGAGATAATAAAACAAAACTAATTTTATTTAATATTAAAATAGTTGACGGTTTGAAGTTCACATTATGCAACTTTTACAGTTGTGATTCTCACTATGTTGATGAAAATATATATTTCTACTATACAGTCGCAAATTAAATTTGCAAAGTATAGGTTGGACAGCATGGGCACGACGACGGAGGCCATATGCCCAAGATGGTATTAACAGTACGTGTGTAGCGTCACTGTGACTGAACTATAACGACCCATACCTTCACATAGGAAGTTGCAGCGTGATTAACAATGAAATACCTCTAAAAAAAGCTCTAAGTCAGTACAGTTAGTTGAGGCAAACCGTTAACCAGTGCGAGTGAGACGCAAAACTCTCGTAGACCGAACAACAAAAACAACAAGACTGACCGCAGTTACGAAATAATTTCGATGACGCAAGAGCTGTTCTTCAGTCGAGAGCTGCTTTACGACTGACGGGAGAGATATTTTTAAAATCTACTCTTAGATTTGCATTTTAATTATGAAGTTAGCTGCAGATAAATGTTGGCATATATACTTTTGTCCATGTATATCCCTAAAAATTTATTTCAATCCCCTATATTCCAAGAGGCGTCATCGTTGTCACGTTAAGACAACATCGAAATTCTCGCGGTTATATATTTGTGTTCGCAGCAAGTATCAGTTCTTTGAAGGCGTTCGAAATTTTCAATTGTTGCTGACAACGTGTAAATAAACAGAAAATTTTTCTCGTCGACTTCATATGACTACTCTTGAAATAAGGGGGCATAAAAATCGCAAAGTGTGAAGTGAACGCGACTACAATTTTAAATAAGTGACTATAGAAACTGCGACAACAAAAGTTTTGCCTTATTGTTAAACACAAGACAAAACATATTCATTCCCAGTGTCGTTCGAATGACTTGCGCCAGTGGAATTCAATAAAATGAAAATCAAAATTCTCTCACTTGGAATTCAAATTAACATGTTTATTTTGAACAGCCAGATAATATGTTGAAATTTTAAATAGGTTATTCCTTATTTTACTTTTTGTTATATAATTATTGGTATTTATAAAGCAAATTATTGAATTAGAATGTCTTAAAATATATTATCAATATAACAATCTACTTAAACGTGGAGGTTACCATTAACACTAACATAAAATTCTGGCATAAATTTGCTAAAGTCAATCAAATTTGCGCTAATGGTTTGTAATATGGCTTCAGCGCCGGCTGAGGTAACAAAGTGACTTCCAGGTACTAGAAAAGAAGATTTTTCCTCTATGAGGCTTACAATACTCCTAGTTCTATTTATACTATATTTAGTATATGCACAACGATAGGTTTTATACAATAGATGAGGCTACGGCACACAATGATCGTAGCCTATTTTTTCCTTAGTTTGGTTCTACTCGCGTAGTGTTTACTGCTAGCAGTCATGTTGGATGTATGTATATCATCGTAGTGAGACATCAGATTCAGTGTTATTCGGTATAAAATATTCAACTGTATTCAGTTATTGCAGTAATTCCCTTAGTTTCGGTATAAAAGCGGTTGATGATTTGTAATGATAGTTCCATTCGACAGGACAAGTCGGATGTATCTCTTGGTGCTGATACGCCTCGGTTTCGGTTGAAAGTATTCATACTTGGTATGAAGAATGGATCCAGATAATTGCAAGAATTCCCTGTTTAGTATGGAAACAGTTTCCGGGTTGCTTCCATCGTCGGAGCCTCGTGCAAATGTCTGCCACACGGAGCCATAATTAGTACTCAAGCCACAATAAAAATATCTTCCAGATAGTCGAGACTGCTGGAAAAACTTTCAGCTAAACTTTCTGGGTAAATGTATGCTATTTAGGGCCAAAAATTGCTCAAGCATAAATGTGTTAGTTCATAGTATAAGTACTGCTAAATACTTTAACTTCGGCCACCAAGAACTTCAGCCTTTGTATCTGTACTTTGGCATCTCATACCACTCACCACATGAAACTACTAAGAACTATTATTTCCCATCATTTCTTTTCTTATGTGTAAGTGCTGTTGTACATTCAAATTAATTATTTTTTTTTAGTAGACTCCGAACACAACGATATAAAATGTACCTTTCACTTTTACACTTTTTTCCATATAATTGTACACTTTTTTCCATATAAAATAATCTTCTTCCTAAGATTATAAATCTTGTTCATTGAATGAACAATTGAAACGCAGAATTCTATTCTTATATCACTTCTTACTAATTTCAATAATTTTCATCACGTCCGGGAACTTAATGCTGAACAAAGGTGTTAATTGGTTGAAGTCAGAATTCGAATAATTCATGCTGCTCTTATACTAATTTAAAACACAGTTGTACACAAAAGTAGTATGAGAAAAGTTTAACAAAACATATGAAATATGACAACAATGTAATATAAATCCGTTAATTCAAATATTATCAGAATAATGTGACAACAATGTTTAGAGTTGTAATCAGAAAAAGTCCGTTAAAGTCAAAATAGGATTTGAAAATGTTTATTAGTAGAAAAAAAAAATAATAAGTGAACTGCTTCACATATGATTTTGGCATTAGTTTTTTTTTGAGATTTAAAGAAGAGTTTAATTCAAATAAATATAGTTTAAAAACTAAAACACACCATATAAGCAGTTAATTATTCCCATAAGCCATTACGAGTTTTTTTTTTAATTCCCAAAATCGTTTTCAAGAACTGTCGAAACGAGCCACTTCCCCGGAAACAGTATAGAACTTAAATTTTCGCACTAAATCGAATGACCGTTAATAGTTCAGATATACGTTCTAAGGCCAAAACGCGCACCGAATATTTAGCAAAGCTGTTCCGAAATTTTTTGAGAATTCACAAAGTCGGCTTAAGGCGACGTCAAAATCCTTCCACTTCGTCAGAAGCAATAAGGCAATTTCAATTGAATGATCATTTATAGTTTAAATACATGTTCCACGGCCTTAACTACATGTCTTTTAATAATTTCATTATCAAAGTGGCTTTTTTCAATTGTTTTTTCCTACAACAAACTTCAAAATATTAATGTACAAACATATGTATCACAGAATGTACATATAAATTATATTGTAAAAAAAGTTTCTCAAAAAGAAGTTAAATTTCTAAAAATTTATAATGTACTAGAGTGCTCGAATATGGGACAGAGTACACTATATTATGTTTGTGTTTATTTACTATTTGTTTATTTATAGTCTTAATTATTATAAATTGCTCGTTAAATAAACGTTTCAAAAAAAAAAAAAATAAATAATACACGTTCCACGGCAAAAAACGCGCACCGAATACGAAAACTGGGCTCCAAACTGATCAGCGAAGTGGTTCCGAGTTTTTTGAGAATTCCAAAAATCAGCTTCGTGAACGGCCAAAACTACCCCCTTCTGTGGAAGCCCTACGACAACTCCAATTTTTGCACTAAAGCAGCAACATGGTGCATACAGTTCTATATACCTGCATTTGTAATAGTCCCTCATGTGGCATGGATTTGGAGTTTTGTAAACATACAAACAAACAAAAAACATACAAACATACATACAAGTGAAACTAATATAAGATTGTAAAAAAGTGACAATATTTTCATTTATAAACCTTTTTTCCGCAGGATTTGTTACTAAATTTTTTTTATTTTGTAAATAAAACATTATTTACAAAAAGAAAAATATATGTTTTGAGTATGCGAAGAATTTTTTCACTTTCCAGTTGGTAGTTTGTATGTTTTTTAGACAAATATTTCGCAGTCTGTAGTTTCACATATCTTTTCTTTTGTAATTAGACAGATTTTAATAAATGCATTTTTCCTCTGCCCACCTGATATGTGCTCTCTCTATTTATTAGCTTGCAAATTTTTAAAAATAGATATCAAAAGACATAAATTATTCGAAACCTTTCAAGTTTTTTTTTTTTTTTTCTGTTAGGAATTCAGAGATTTGTTTCACAGTTTAAAAAGGAATTTCATTACAAGTGTCTAGATTTTAAATATTTTTAGCCTACATTCATTCCATCTATTCATTCCTTTCGTTCACAGGCAAGTTGTTTTGTGGTTAGAAGTGTTCAAATTCAACAACTGTGTGAAAAATATGTTGTAATCAAAAAATTGTACTTGTACAACTTGTCCGCCTAAAAATTTTTCCTCTCATATCCATGAATGTTTTGCATTGATATTGACAAACAAACAAAACATAAAAGCAAAAAAATAAAAATAATTTTTTTTAATAAAAAAAGGCCATTCAACTTCTGCCACAAAAGTTTCGGCATAAAAGTATGCATTTCTAGACGAGAGCATAAACTTGGTCATACTCGTATTTAAAAGTTGATTAAAAACCCACATTAAAATCCAACAAAACAACAACAAAAACTCAGATGCGAATTTCATTATTAAGCGAAAACAATATTTAAGACACATAAATGAAAAATGGTGTAAAATCACAGACAAGATTTATAGGATTCTATTGAGTGAGCGAATAAAAACGAGGGTTGTTACCATAAATAACATTCTATGCCTTTTTCTATATGAAACCATAAAAGCGCTCAGCATGACAAAACGAAAGTTTAAAAGTAATTGACAAACAAATTTATAGGAGTACGTTCCCATATGCCAGCACTACTCGCCTTAGTTACACATAACTTAGTCTAGTTAATTAATTTAATTTTTATTTTCCGTTGTCTAATCGTTAACAATTTGACTATTAACACTGGAAAACAAATGAAAACACATAAAAACACAAATTGTTTAACAATTTAAATAGAAAATTTGCTTAAATTCGCAAAACAAACGATTATGGTCGAACAATTAAAGTGTTTAACAAGCAGTCAGCCGACCAGCCAGTAAATTCAGTCAATATTCAACTCAATATTAAACAAAACACACCGAGCAGTTACAACAAACAATGCGTTTTCTACTTGTCTTGTGTACTCGTATGTAGTATTGAATTGTATTGTTGCCACAACAGGCAGGCAGGCAACACTTTCGCTTTGCAATAATCTTTGCAAACAATGATCTTTAAACTATTTCTGTGGAATAAACTGCATGCGCAAGAAGAAAAAAAAAGGAAAAAGAAAAGAATTCATTGAAAAGCTTTAGTGTCAACTAAAATTTGTGTTTAGTGCTGTTATTGTTATTCAACAGCAAACCCAGCGATTGCGTTTAGCTTCGAAACAACATTGACTTGAAATTGTGCAATAACGATTTGCAAAAATGGTCATTCAAACATGACCATTATTGGTCAATTGCATTGAAAATTTGTTTCTTTTGTTTTGTCCATACGAACTACATACTCGTATTTGAAATCGATTTTGAATAAAAGCAAAAGTTTTAGTTTTTACTATATAAAAGTAGTTAAGGTCTTGGGCGAAAATAATAGTAAAAAAAAAGCGAACAGATAATGCGAAAAATGGATACATTTGCACTGTAAGTTTGCTTGATTGTGTTTTCTTTTAACCCTTGAAAATTTGCTGGTCATCCAAAATGTTTAATTGTTTTGAGACGTAATAATGCAATAACGCTTTCCTAAAGAACTATTAACGTAAATTAGAGATTATTTGAAATTACTTTTTCAATACTAAACCTGATGTGGTTATATAAAAATTCGAGTGTTTTCACGTAGAAAAAAATAATTGGTTGACATGATAATATTCTCAGGACAACATGGTATTAATGAATTGCATGGTTGGTGCTGATAATATTATATTGCAATATTTGAAATTCTATTAATATACCTCACTATAATGAGGTATGTGGATAATAACCATACTATATTTAGCCAGAGAACCAAATCTTTCTCATAGCTCACCATATTAATTAAAAAGAGGACAATATTATTATTATTTATTAGCAAAGACACCACAATCTTCCAAGTGGAACTATACGCAATAACGGAAGCGGTTGAAATACTCTCCGATAGGAGACACAAGGGAGTGCTGATAAAAATACTCTCTGATAGCCAATCAGTGCTGAAGGCCCAGAACAGTTGTGTCTCTACGTCCAAATTAGTACTGGAATGCCACAACAGGCTAAACGAACTGGCAAGCCAGAACCGGGTCATCTAGGTACCAGGACATGAAGGGCATCACGGCAATGAAATAGCTGACATTTATGTCAAGAAAGGAGCAGAGGAAACTTTTATTGGACCCACTGCAACTTTTGGCTTCAATAAGGAAGGGTCTCCTGAATGAGCAGATAAAGTAATGTACGGAGTCCGTCGTTGAACAATATTGGAATGAGACAGCTGGTCTTGAACACTCCAAGAAATTTCTAAACTTTGATAAAAAGAGGGCCGAACGTGCTCTAAAACTGGACAGGAAAAGTCTCAGAGCATTGACAGGTGCACTTACAGGTCATTATAACTGCAACAAGCACCTGTACAGGATGGGCATTTCCAACACAGACATTTGCAGATTCTGCGGCGATGAAGAGGAGTCAATGGAGCACTTAATCACCCACTGTGGAGCACTGGGACACAGAAGATATAAGCTACTACAAGCTTATATGTTAAGTGAATGTGACTTAATATCACTCCCAATGAAGGAGCTTGTCCGTTTTCTTGACATACTCAACCCATAATGGGGCAAGGGGACGCACAATAGATCAATATTGGTCGCAGTGCAAATGTCGGATAAGAGAAATTATATATACTCGTAACCATAATTATATGGTTTAATGTAATATATAGTATAGTTGTTTTCAGTGGTTGTTCTTATGGCTGTAACCATTCTGTGGTCGTGCCCAACCATAATATGGTTGGCCGACAATATGGTTGACTGTGTTATAGTATTGTTGATTACTACATTCGTACAAATATCCAAATCTTAAGATACTAACATACCTTCCAATTTCTGCAAACACTCTGCAATTGCAAAATGCTAATGTTTTTCCTGATTTTGTTTTTTTGATTTTTTTCTTTTTAATTTAAAACAAAACACATATTTTTCTATAACAAAAAACTAAACGAAAATTATCAGCCATGTCACAGAGCGTAAATCCGTTCGGAAACCGAATTGGATCCTTTTTTACTTCTTCAAAAAACAAACTTTTCGGAATGAAATTATTTTAAATTGCAAGAATGAAACTAGTATTATTAGTTTTAAATTTTCGTTTTTGAAGAATTAAAAAACCGATTCAATTATATTTCCGAACGGAAGTGAATCTTGTGGCATGGCCGTACTCGTATATGTCAATGGCTAAAATAAAAAGAATTGATAATGCTTACAATAGTAAGTTTATTCTGTAAATTTATATTTGTTATATGTGAATAAGATTATCATACATATGATAAAAACAGGACTATTGTCGTTTTTAAAAAACTTACATACAATATTAACATTGCATGCAACCGTATTCTGAAATTGATAGACGGTAACAATAGATTACAGAAACGCAAACGAACAGATATTTATTGGAAAAAAACTATAATTATATCGATAATAAGATGTTTTTAACAATAATACACAATACAACAAATGTTGTTGTAACCATATTTCAAACTGCCTTGTCTTTGCGTGGTTATGTATATAATTATAGTTACTTGGCTTAAAAAATGTTAGCTGATGTAAGAAATATTTATAGTGCTCACCGCCATGTTCCGACCCTTTGTAGAGCCAACATATTACTTCTTTCGCTAACAGGATCGACAAGACGTCATAATTTTTAATTCCATTAAAAATTAAAAGATTTTATTTTATTTTATTTTATTTTATTTTATTTTATTTTATTTTATTTTATTTTATTTTATTTTATTTTATTTTATTTTATTTTATTTTATTTTATTTTATTTTATTTTATTTTATTTTATTTTATTTTATTTTATTTTATTTTATTTTATTTTATTTTATTTTATTTTATTTTATTTTATTTTATTTTATTTTATTTTATTTTATTTTATTTTATTTTATTTTATTTTATTTTATTTTATTTTATTTTATTTTATTTTATTTTATTTTATTTTATTTTATTTTATTTTATTTTATTTTATTTTATTTTATTTTATTTTATTTTATTTTATTTCGTAGATATAGAAGTATGTATGTAAATATTATTTTTATGCATCTGATTTATTGTGTAATAAATTTTAAAAGCTCAGTCTCAGCCATGTCTTCAGTCATGAGAAAAGTTGAAATTCATCTTCAATAACGAAATTCGCGCAATCACGTCGTGGATTCAAACAAAAATTTATTAAAAATAGTTATTGAACGAAAGCAAATATTTCTTTCAACAACAGCAAAGTATGATATCCAATTTTAATATACATATACAGGGTGTACCAGAACTCAACGTCAAGCCGAAAGAGGGTGATAACAAGTACGCATTCAAAAAATCATTTAACTTACCATCACGGTTGTAAATTTAGGGCCTTTCGTGCTAGATTTATTGTTTTTCAACCTATTTTTATGCACTTACTTTTTTTGCATATCCGAAAGAATCTGTCGTGAATTTTAATAATTTAAATGGTGATATTAACTCCGTTTTGAAAGAAAATTCTTATTAGATTAATCTCTAAACTTTGTTTGTTTATGTTGTTTTTTTTTTTTTGAGAACGTGTATAGCAGGGGTGCCCAAAGTTCTTTATGGAAGAGCAAACACTAATACATTTAAAGAAAAGCTAATTTTATTTAATATTTTTTGTAAAAAACAAATCATGTTTGCAAAAACAAAATTTACACCGATTATCGCTATCGTCAATGTTTACCAGCAAAGTATTGTTGCGAAAATATTGTTGCTTTGCTCTTGTGTGTGTGCAGTAAAGAACGGCAAAGGAATATATAAAAACAAAAAAAAATATATATAATTATTCTTTTTTCTGGACTTTTAGTTTTGATTTCTCGGCTTGACATCAAATTACCAAATAACAATATTCATTCAATACAGGGTCAATATCACCCTCTAAATTATTAAAATTAACTACAGACTTTTGACAATACGCTAAGAGTAAGTGTTTAAAAAGCGCCATTTTAGGATATAAAAAAAACCGCTTAAGGGAAAAATGCGATTTTTAGGGTATTGAAAAGCGCTAAAACTAGCACGAAAGGCGCTAAATTGGCAACCGTGATCAGGTATTCTATCATGCTTGCCAAGGTGCATTAACGTCTATGCGGTGGCATGTGACAGTTTTTTGCTACTGGCAATATAGTATGCCATTTCCATCAAATGTTACATTTTTGGAAGTGAATTTAGTAGTTTATTCTGAATTAAACATTTAAAAATTATTTTGTGAACAAACAAATAATTCAAAAAAAAATAATTTGTAATTGTGAAATGGTACTTTGATAATTTATTGTGATAAAAGTTACAAATAGTT
The DNA here is from genome assembly GCA_914767995.1 of Thecocarcelia acutangulata. Classification (NCBI taxonomy): domain Eukaryota; kingdom Metazoa; phylum Arthropoda; class Insecta; order Diptera; family Tachinidae; genus Thecocarcelia; species Thecocarcelia acutangulata. The sequence continues at coordinate 112,406,568 of OU612094.1, forward strand.
TTGACAAGCGTAGCTCACCACATGCCTGTTTTTGTTGTATTGTTGTAATTTTGCTCTAGTGCTACCACCTAGTACACGTTAATGCACTTTGGTTTTTGCTTAAGAGATATCTTGATATAGAGAGGAGCGCATTTTTGGGAAATCCGTTTTCAGGTAAGATAAATTTTGCTGGCAAGCCGTACTTGTATACTACGAGTATTATTATATATGTAAATAAAATTGGCATAGAAATAAATAAAGTTTTTATGAAAAAAGTTCATTGAAAATTCGGGTTGAAAGCTTAGAGGCCAAATAAACTACGCAAACTGTTTGCCAAACGCACGCTTCCGCTTGCACCCAAACCATACAAATACAACAGATGCAAATGTAATTTAATCACAAATACAAATTAATCACTTTTTCTTTGTTTTCAATGAGAGTAGCCGGCCACTGTGTTGCGGCAATTTACTCGCCATAAGAAGTTTGCAACATACAAATTGTTTTACCCCCTATTTCTTGATATAATTCTGTTTTTTCACTCTGCAACAATTTCACTGAAATGGTCATATTTACACACACATTCACAATGTTTGCACGAAAATCAAAACTTTTTTGATTTTCTTTCTTTTTGCATGCTTCAAATATTTGTACAAAGTAGCAAACACCCCCACAAATGAACAAAAATGTTTGCACGCACCAAACATTTTGACATGTTTGGCAAGCAGTTTGTGTGGTTTATTTGGCCCTTTAGATGTTTTCTTACTTTTTAAATTTGGCTAGTTTGTACCAGTTTTTTCTTACAACTCGCTGGAAATTCTTAGCAAAGAAGCTGCCTGATATATAGATTTTAAACGATATACATACATAAGTATATTATGTGTTTCCTCAATGTTGAATGTAAAGAAAATTACTGCATATGTTATTGTATGGCTCAAAGGGTTAAAATTTGTATGAAATATTTACTTGATACCATTTAATTCCGATTTTACCAAAATAATTGTGTTGAAGTTTCAAAAAGGAAGTAAATATATTTCAACAACATTGTTTATCAAATATTTGTTTATTTTTTTTTTTTTTTTTACTTTGGTATGCAAATTTTTCTTTTTATTTGGTCTGCTGCTTTTTCTCCAAGTGCGGCGACCCAAGAAAATTTGCAAACAAATAAAAATTTTATTTGTACCCGAATAAAAATTGTACATTCAAGTTTTAGGCAATAGTGTTTACATTTTTTTTTTCAACATTTATTTGGTATTATTTTTTATTTGTGCATAATAAATGTGTCACTTTTAGTTTTCAGGAAGAGGGTAATGAAACCGAAACCTAAAATTTAATTTATGTTTGTTTGCACAATTTACATTTATAAACATTTTTATTTTTGTTTTGGTTTATGATACGTACGAGTATGTTCATATGTATTAATACTGAATGCTTGTTTCATACTTTGAACAAATGATAAAATTTGTTGCTCTTTCTTTTATGCTTCTCAGATTGAGATGTTGTTTATGCGTTTTTTATTAAGGCTGGCTATGATATACAAGAATATTATGTAATTTGTTGTCTTTTGTATTTCCGCTTAAAAAAAGGAAATAAAATTTTTCTGAGACTCTAAAGCTAAGGTCAGACTAGGCAAGTATTTAACGAAATAAAAGCTTGAACACTGTTTAATGTTTACTCTGTATTTTGAGTATCATAAAGATCATTACATTATCAAAGTGAAGCTAAGTGTTATGTTTTATCACAAGTTTCAACATTACCTTTTTTTACTTACAATAAGTATATTAATAAAAATGGTATAATATTTGCCTCAGCGCCACTATGGCTTTATTTGACAGCTACACCTAATTCTATAATTTAGTAACATTAAATATTCATATTAGGTGCACAATTTTTTTCTTAAATTAGAGGCTTGATTGTAAAAAACTGGACATACATTTATGACTGAAAGTATTTTTATCGCTGACTACTACTTTCTCCCATGTTTTGGACAACGTACATTGGTCATGTTTTGAAGTGATTCACGAATCGATTTAATTTTTTACTTCTTCATAAAATCGGAAGTGCTGGCCAGCCAGGCCGTGTCCGAAGCCAACGATAGTCTGAGGAAGCAACGTCTGGAGAATACGGCACGTGGTGTAGGACTTCCTGCTTCAACGTTCCCAAGTATGTATTGACCACTTTCGTAAAATGGGGTCAAAAATTGTTTATCATGTCTCTCGTTGCATTGCGGCCGTTTGTCTTTCAAAGCTCGGACCAATCGCATTAATTTGGTTTAACAACGATCACCTGTGATTGTTTCAATCGGTTTTCACAGCTCGTAAAACACCACGACGTGCTGGTCACACCAAATACTGAGCATGATCTTGGAAACGTAAACATTCGATTTGGCCGTCGACGTAGAAGCATGGTCGGGATATCGCTATAATATCCTGCTTTTGGGACTATCGTCACCAACCCCTTTATCGGCCCCAGTCACAATTCGATGCAGAAATCCTTTCCGTCTATGCCTTGCAAACAGCTGTCCATAAGCAAACAAACGCCGTTCAATGTCTCTCGGCTTCAACTCGCACGGCGTATTCCATGTTTTTCAGGCATTTTGAAATTACTTGTTATCTCACTCCCAATAATCCTGCCAATTCTTGTTGAGCTTGACGCGTGTCTTAATCAAGTAATACTGACAATTCTTTATCTTCGAAACCCGTCTCTCTTTCACCGCCATGCTGGTCTTCGACGAAAAAATCATCATTCTTGAAGTTTTGAAACCACTCTCGGTACGTTTTTTCCTTAATCACTCACCATAGTTATTTGAGGATATTCGTTGAGCTCCCAGATTTCTTCGTGTTAAAGAAGAGCAATAAAACCTGCCGCAAATGACAAGAATTAGGCTCGTAACACAACGAGACCTGAGTGGACCCAAGTGGGCTGGCTTTACAATGGCTGGCAGCCTGTCAAACCTAATTAGTTTCGTAAGTTGACATCTTTAATTGAGAATAACTTTATGATGCAGACACAAATCTGCTAATATTTCGATTTCGTAAATAGATAGGAGATAACATCTACGATCTATTTACTTTGAGTTCCACTTACGGCTACAGCCATCTATTTCAACATGGCGGAAGCAACGTTGTATACTTATTATAAAAAAAAAAATAAAAAGGTTCGTTTAATAAACTTTATATATAGAGTGATATAAAAAACTATAAAAAGCATTTCAATATTTTCTCATAAATATGTTTGTCAGAGATTATTAAAAGAATAAATTGGCACACTTTCTTTTGGGTATTGCCGCCGCAAATTATTATATTTGAAACTACCGATATAATCAGTTTTTGTGTTGTAGTTTCAGTACGGCAATGAGAAATTTCCAAATTTGAATTATTTCGTGTGTCAAATGCTAGAAGCGAATTGTATGATGCCATATACCATTTAAAACTTTAAAGACATACTCCTATATGTCAATGGGATGCCTTGATGGCTGATTTGGTAGAGCACTCGACCAACAGTCTAGAGGTCGCAGGTTCGATTCCTACCTTAGACCCTGGGTGCTACTGCAGACAAGTAAAAAAGCTTTGCAGTTTTTGTGTTTGTTTTCAAAAAAAAAAATAAAAATAAATAAATAAATAAATAATAATAATAATAATAATAATATTTGCTTATAAATTCCATAAATTGGCAATACATATTTAGTGACCTCCTTGCAAACTTGTAAAGTAGGATGTAAATGGGGAGAGTAAATACAACTTTGAGAGATTTGTTGTTGAGATTTTAAATCTATACTCGTATTGCATTTAAAACTGTAAAGGAGTGCAATAAAGGCTTTTAACAACAGATTTGAAAAAATTTTACTATTCTCCTTTAGTTTATGTTTAAGCTTATATACAATAAGATTCCTAGAGTTGCTACTATTTTGGAACGGATATGTGTAAAATTTAGTGCAAAATATGCGGATTTATGCATTTATATACAAATATGCACTGCCCAATCGATGCGATTTCTCTCCAAATTATTAGAATCGCTTAACTTTTTAATCATAATACAGTTTGAGTTAACGACTTCAAACTTGCACTTGCATAATAATACTGGGGCACAGTTTACGATATTATTTACTTACGAGTACATATTACTTTCTCGCAAAGCAAAAAAAAAAAAAAAAGAAATATATTTAAAATTTTTCGATTGAAGATAATAATATACATAATAGCATATAAAAATTGGAAACAAATTAACGCTTAGGTTTATTTATGATCAGAAAATGTTTGCAAATATTGTAGTCTGCTTACATTTTTTAATATATTCCTCTCTTTAAATACATCTTTAACGATCTTATCCTTTTTAAAAAACCGAACAAAATTTGAAAGTTTTCTCTAAAAATTCACTACTTTAAATTGAAAACTTGTCATAACAAAATTTTTAAATTATATTTTCTGTTTATCATAGTTCCTATTAAACAAACGTTTTCTTTTTGTCTTTACAGTTTACAACAATACAAAATAAGCCGTCTTAAATGGTAAGTTTTTTGCTCTGTATTCTATCCAAAAATAGCTAAGTATTTTGTGCTAAATAGCTAAAAGTTTGTGTCCTAAATGGTCCTAGGAGTACCTTTTAACTTGATTTAATAGCTCTGTAATTAATTAAGTACAATAAATAAAGACCAACGTTCATTATGTGATGCTTTTGCAATTGAAGTGTTCAAAAAATTTATAGTATTGAATTCCTTACCACAAGTCTTAGAGGCTTTAAACATTTGTCATTGGTGCTGCAATTACTGGTATATGACCTCCTATGAATTTCTAAATCGTTTTACTTATTTCGGTTTTTTTGGGCTTCTTAATTAATTAATAATAAATAAACAGCAGCTGCTTACTGAAAGTACTAACACTTATTAATTCTTATAGTGGTGCTTCAGGCCTCATTCACACAAAAGCAAAAGTATTAAATAAAAAACGTTTCATTACTCGAGTGGGTAGTATAAAATATTTTCGGAATAAATATCTGCTGAATTCCAGATGAAAAAAAAAAGAAAATACACGTAGAGGTAAATAATCCGCAACAACTTTGTTGGCCCATATCTGAATATATTTGTAAAAAATACCAAAGTCCTTTTACAAATTTTAAGAGCAATTTTCGAAAAACTGCCTTCTATTTGTATAAGAAACTAATCTGAAAATAACCTTGGATCAGAGAACTTCCATTAAAATACGTTAAGGACTGAACACATTTTTCATGTCTCTAAAGAAGCATTCAAGTGTCTAGGTTTTTTGTGATGTACTCCACTCCATCCGATCTCCTTACTATTTATACAACCTACATCCGACCGAAAATGGAATACAACTCTCATGTTTGGGCCGGTGCCTCAAAGTCTATTTTGGGGTTACTCGACCGTGTGCAGGAGAGGGCGAAGAAGCTCATCAGTGACAGTAGGGTATCCAACTCTATTGATTCACTGGAGCATCGACGCAGTGTGGGGTGCGTTACTCTGTTCTATCGTTACTACAATGGATTTTGCCCTGACGAGATTAGGGATCTTGTTGCCGAAACTCGCACATTTTTACGTAGCACGCGTTCATCGTCTAGAGCTCATCTATTTGTGGTTGATTGCCCGGGGAATCGTACTACGCATTACAGAGAGAATTTGTTTTTCAGCCGCACGCTTCGTCTGTGGAACAAGTTGCCTGCAGAAGTGTTTCCTGTCTGTTACAACGTTGGAAAATTCAAGTCAAATGTTCACAAACACTACTCCCGCTTTCCCCCTCCTCACAACCTATTTTCCTAGTTCTGGTACAATGCACTGCATATGTAGGGGTGGGTCATCCCCTGAGTACTGGTCCAATATAAAAAAAAAGGAATGGTCTCTTCTATAGGATTATCCTATAACCTTCTTTTATTAATGTTTCATTTCTAATTTTATTACTTGGCTTTTTAAAATTTTGTATATACGAGGTCTGATGAAAAAATAACAGTTATTTTAAATTAAGAAAAAAAAGTATTTATATTTTCACCAATAACTTATTGTCCCCTTCAAAGTAATGCCCCTCTGATATAATACAATTATATCAGCATTTTTCCAATCCTCGAAACACTTCTGAAACGAGCTTTCTGTTATCGCCAACAGCTCCTGTTTCGATTTTTCTTTTATCTCCTCAATCGTAGCAAAACGCTTTCCTTTCATCGGTGTCTTCAGTTTCGGGAAGAGGAAAAAGTCAGCGGGGTCCAAGTCCGGTGAATACGGTGGTTGAGGCTTGATAACGGTTTTGCTTCTGGTCAAAAACTCACGTACAAGCATTGATGTGCGTTATCATGGTGCAAAACCCATTATTCCACAATTCAGTGCGTTTCTGACGAATTGCTTCCCGAAAATGGTGCATAACTTCAAGGTAGTATTCCCTAATTCCCTATGACCTTGTGCCAAGAATTCATGATGCACTACGCCATTGCAGTCAAAAAAACAGTGAGCCAAACCTTTACATTTGATCCCACTGGACGTGCTTTTCTCGGTCTTGGATGTTCTAGGCGCTTCCATTGGGACGATTCCCATGATTCGTCACCAGTTATAACCTTTTTGAGGAAATCTCAAGGAGCTGTGCAACAGCTCCTGGGCGATGTTAATGCGACGCGGACGTTTTTTTTTTATTTTGGCTCAAAATCTAACAATGTTGGAACAATATTCGCTGCCGCTTGTTTCATGCCTAAACCATCCCTAAAAATTGCTTGGCATGAGCCGAACGATATGCCTCTCTGATAGTGATTCGACGATTATACAAAATCATTTTCTTAAGTGCTTCAATGTTTTCATCGGTTGTTGATATGCTCGGGCGACCAGGACGAGCATCGTCATTGATATCTTCTCGGCCTTATTGAAACCGATTAAACTACGATTGAACTTGTATTCTGCACATAGCAGACTCGCTAAACGCCACAGTCAACATTTCAAATGTTTTTGCGTACTTAATTTAATTTTTTACACAATATTTAATAGAGTTTCTTTGATCCATATTTTTCGAATAGTAAAAAATCGAGGAGCAAATCAAAACACGGCTAACTTTTTATCTGTCAAAAACAAACTGACAATCCAAAGTGACTGATATTGCCAACATATATAACAGACAAGTGTACTAACATAACAGAAAAAATGCGAAAATCGAACATACATAACTCGCGAAATTAGAAAATAACTGTTAATTTTTGCTCAGACCGCGTACATGCATAATTTTTTCGTATCGCTTACATATCGCTCCTTTATTGTAACATAGTCATAACTACAAAAAGCATGTTTGAGAAAAACACATTTGAAATTTTTAGTTTCCATACAACTCTTAGGATGTTTTTTTAATATCTAACTAATAAAGGAAACAGTTTGGAAGTAATTTTAATAAATTTTTGGCACAATATAATATATAGTACTGTTAACAATTCTGCTTTCTTAACTCGAAAAGCTTATTTTTTGAGATATGACTATGTTGCAATAAAGGAGCGATATACAGCCCAATTATGAATATTCTCACTCGGAATTTATTCCTCACAAAATTTATTTGTCACATAACATATTTTTTCAATGTAAATTAAAGAGAAAAACACAATTTTTGTTAACTTGGCCGTAAGAGTTGATCTCTCTCTAGTGTTTTCAACGAATCGCATGAAGAAAAAATAAAAAACGTCATATTTAACTTTTGTTCATAATTGGAGGAAAGTGAAAAGTGAACAAATTCCTACGGAATTTTTATTCATAATTGGGCTCATAGTGTTTTATTGATATTAATTGCTCATATTTTGACCCATCAACATTTTAGTTGAAGCCTGATTGTTTTTCCTAAGTATTGCAAAGAATACTAATATTCGTTACCAGTTAAAATTACTATTATATAAAGAGTAAAAAGTCGTTTCCATATGAAGTGTTAGTGTACAAAAAAATCAAGATACGTATTTGAAAACTTTGCTCTTATTTCATTGGCTCAGTGCTCCTATTTCAATGACTTGTCTTAAGCGTAATAAAACATAATTACAACAGTTTCGAAAATTTATTTTTAATGTTTTTTTGTTGCGTTTGTTTAACAGCTTTTTGTTACCTTTTGCCGTAAAAATATCTGAACAATTTTATTTTTTAGCACTCATTTTCAAGCTCACTCTAATGATGCTTAATAATACTTAACTACTGATAATTAGTGAAAAATGTTGCAACATAAAATCATTTGCAATTACAAACACAGTTTCAAACAATAGATTAAAACTTAGATTATTACAGAAAGTAAGTCATTTTAAATCTTTTAAAGTAAAATGGAAAAAACAAAAATTAAGAATAGCAATTGCCAAGAAGTTTTTATTTTGAAAGTCGATTTCTTGGTCCTTCGAGTCCATTAAATCGGTGGTGTGTTAAGCAAGCTGAATTAATAAAGAAATTATCAACTACGATTTTGTTTTTTTAATAAAAATTCCATGAAATGTCACATCTTCTTCTTGGCTAATACGTTCTGTCGAATTAGTTGTTTTTTCTTTGATAATTAAGTTTTGTCAAACTACAATAGAAACAGTGTTACAATTTTTGACTTGCTCATTGTTGCGTTCTAAGCACCAGCAAACGTTCAGTGAAAATGTCAATATTCCTCAGCTCGTAATGCAATGTCGGTATTCGTTTAAACTTAAATGAACTTTTTGAGACTTATTTTTCCCAATAGATTTTGACAGCAAACAGCACAAGATGAAAAAAAATCGTTAATTTGTTACTATGAAACATAAACCTCATATAGCTTCTATTGAAGCAAAACAATTGAATACAATATCAAAAACCCAAAATAATGTTGTTTAATTTTTTATCAATCCCATCATCGACAACAATAAAACTGGCCGCTTTCCTGCCAGCGCGTCATCAATCTCTTATAGGGGCAATAAAAATGCTGCTTTATTATTTTCTGCATTTAATTTTTATTATAAGACAATTGTATTTTTTTCCAACTTCTTTTTTCCAAATTGAAAATTACAATTACATGCTGGTTGTTTTATTTCAATTAATTTCTTTCTCACTTTATTATAGAACTTTTCAATTTTCGTTCAGTTATTTTTATAGGCGTAATTAAAAAATTACAGTTCTCTTAATATGAGTTCCTGTATTTTATATACAAGAAAAAACATTTCTTTTTTTCGGTAAATCGTAAAAACAAAAATAATAAAAAGCGACGTTAAAATAATAAATAAAACAGACGTCAGTGTTACCAAATCTGTATATTCAATAGCCATGATTTAGTTTAGGAAACGACTTTTTTTTTGTTAATTTTATTTATTATAAAGAAACTTCCCCTTTCTATTTTTAAATTTTTGGCAATTCTTTTTAAACATTGCAAAAATAATGGTTACTTCCAAAAGCTTGGAAAATTGCTAAAATTTGCCCAATTTCAAAATCCCAAAATAATTTTGACATAAGCAACGTAAGACCTATTTCTTTGTTATCAAATTTGGGGAAGCTTTTGGAAAAAGTAATTAAAGAAAAAATGGATTCTAGCTTTAATTCATATATTCCTGATCATCAATTTGGATTTAAAAAATTTCACACATGCCTTGTTAAAATTTCATAACGATGTGGTGAATAATTTAAGGGAGAAGAGATGTACCATTGCCATTTCCCTTGATATTGAAAAAGCTTTTGGTCATGCTTAACACAATGGAATTATTTATAAAATGATTAGAATTGGATTTGAACCATTTATAATTAGACTTATTCAAAATTTGTTTGCAAATAGGAAATTTTGCTTTCAACTTCAAAATGAATTTTCAACCTATGGCGAAATTAGTTGCGGAGTGCCGCAGGGTTCAATTTTGGCTCCGCATCCTTATAATATTTTTCTTTATGGGTTTCCTCATGAATTTCAAGGCGATACTGGTGTTCTTTATGCAGATGATTCTTTACTTTATACTCATGGAATTTCACCGAATGACACTTTGCGTAATATTTCCGCTTATTTAGCAACAGTTAATAACTACTATAAATTTTGGGGTATAAAAACAAATGTTTTAAAAAGTAAAGCTATTTGCTTAAGGAACGCATCTGCAAAATGCAAAAGTTTTGTTGTTCCATAAAGTAAGCAACTTTAAAATTTTTCTGGATGGACATGAGATCCTGTTCGTGGAAAAACTAAAATACTTAGGTGTCCATTTTACTAAACTTCTAAAGTTTAATGTTCATGCCAGAATTTCCCTAGATAAAGCCAGGCGGATAAGAATGACTTTTTTCATGGAAAAATCGGTTTAGGTTATATCTCGGGTATATATGGACCGATATTGGAAATTTTCGTTTCTTGTATTTTAGTAACCACCTTTTATTACCAGAACTACTTTTGAGTAAACAAAAATTCGTTTCATTGAAAAATGGGTTTAGGTTATATCTTGGACCTGTTGTTTAAAGTTGCTTAAGTTCGCTCACGTGACATTTTCATGCCAAATCGGTTTAGGCTATATCTATGGAGCAATATTTGAAATTTTTATTTTCTATTACCAAGAATCAATTCGATACAGAGACTCAATTGGCAAAAGGCTTATACATAACCAGTAAAATTGACAGCGTTTTGAACTCGATTGGATGTTAACATTTCAAGAATAAAATTTTTGTTTATGTCATTTCTCAATGAAACAAAAAAAGGTTTCATCAAATTTAGTTTTGTAGAAAGAATATCTGAATAATAATGACATTCTAACGAAAATTCTATGTTTCATATAAAATTCTAATAATTTTTTAAAATGTGGATACATCTTTCTGTTTAATTGAAAATACCCCCAATATTATTATTCCTTGATAACATTGTTGCGCACAGGCAAGTATTTACACCCCAATTTTGATTTCGCAATATAGCAAACATAATAATCTGTGTATTGTGAAAAAAGAAAAGAAATTAGTTGTTCAAAGTTTTAAATCCTTGTCTTTAAAAAAAATTTCTTAAGTTATTTTAAAAACGAAAACGGCAATACTGGCATTATAAAAACACTTAAACCCGATGACAACTACAAATTCAACTGAAGTTTAAAGTTTTGTATATATGTATATACTATACATATCCCTGTCGGAAACTGAGTTAATTTTAAACTAACTTTAAGTTAACTGTTCCTCAACTAGTGCTGACTGACACTTGGATTACTTTTCAATGGAGGCAACTAACTATTTTAACATTATGATGTCCTAGGAGGTAGTCAATTGTCCGACTTTACACTACTTTTCAGCTAACTTAAAGTTAACCTGCTAAATGTTAACTTTCAGTTAACTGTTTGAAGCTAGCAATATTTTCACTATCCTACAAATAAGGTATTTTTAAATCAACCATAATTTAGTTCGTTTAAAATCAACGAAAAGTTAATTGTTGACACTATAGATAAAAAAAAATTTTTTTGTAACTAGCTGACATCTAACAATTATTCAATTGTTATATTTTTTCGAAATAAAATAAATTAGTCAACATTTTTAACGCATTTATTTGTAATTTTATTTGTAATTTATATTACGTATTATACACAAACTGAAAATATTACATTGTATGCAAAAAAATTTCAAAAATAATTTAAATAAATATTGGATCAAATGTTTGTTTTTTGGCGTATACACTAGTTCTTTTTTTAAAGAGCCTTCTCAAATGACCCTCATTCTTGCACTTTTTATTAAAATTAAAACAATCACATACAATTTATATCTTTATTATCAGACATATGAACTCATAAAAAACTTTATTTTAGAAAAACATTCACAGAATTGAAACATTTATATGTATATAAGAAAACTTTAATATCACGCAGTAGTATTGAAAATAAAACTGAAATCTGCGGCGCCTACTAAGTGGCAACATTGGAAATACATTTTTGTTAAACGAAATTTTGCATTGTATACAATTGGTTTATAAAAATTAATTGAAAGTTGGCTATTTTTGTAGTCAGCTACTCATTTTCCGAAAGGGATGTTTTAACATGTATACAAACACATATGCATATATGTACGTAAGTATACGTAAGTATTTTATTTCTTAAACCTCCACTTCAGCGAAATTGAGAGCTTGAGTTCTGCTTTCGTATTTAGTAAATAAATCAATTAAAATTCTTTTACAAAGATCGTAAAAAAACTTGAGAATTTTTAATAATACAAAAATTGTTTTAATCTTATTTAAAAAAAATTAAGCTGTATACAAAAATATTGAAACGTTAGTAAAAATTACTTTTATAGTTTTTTTAATAAGCTTAAAAAGTTCTAATACGAGCTAAAAACTTTTATTTTGATTGACTTTTTAAGAATGCAATTCAGTAAAAAGAAAAGTTATGACAAAAAATTTATTATTGACAAAATTCTTTTCAAACCTTGAAATTAACCCTTAGGTGCTTAGACCAGCTTATTTTCTATCCATTAAGTCGCTAAGATTAATTCGATTACAAAGCTTACGATTCTACCAGGCATGAAAATATGTCATGTACGATATAATGACCATGGACAGTGTGACTGATGGAATACAGGAGATTCCAATAATTTTACTTTACGTTTGTTAATGCAATTCAACGTAGGTCTATTTTTATGTGGAAATTTATTTATTTATTTATTTACAAATTTATTATAATTTAAATCACAATAAACTATAGAGAGTAAAGCACTAGCAACTGGGGCTATCGGCTTGATGTGGAAATGAATGAAGTTATATATCTATAAATACTCGTATATACTGGCCTTCAACTAGTAAATATATATGTATCAACTATATATGGAAAAATTACATCATCAAATAAATAAATGATTGGCAGGCGAAAAATTCCATTACACTGAAAAGAAAACTTAATGCGTTCGTACTTTAATCAATCCCAAGCGGAGTCAAAAGTACGGTAAGTACGGATTTTCTTAAATCAAGTACGTATTACTTGACTTAAGTACGCACTATTCAAGCACTAAGTACTTGCTTTTAGATATATTTAATCCGTAATTCGTAGTCGAAATAAACCGAAAATGAGATTGATCTGAGATAATATGCGATTGATTCAAGAATTTTATAGTTGATTCAATCCTGAATCCGTACTTGAAATAAAAGCAATTGAGTCTATTATTATTCACTCTATTAGCTACTACTGTTTATACCAATCAAAAAACATATGCAGCTTGTTTTTGTGTGTCCTAGCTGTATAAATGTTTACATATCATAGAAGTTTTCTTAATCAACAGTAGACTTGGAAAAATTTTAAAAATATTTTCAAAAATTTAAGTATATATTCCACCATTTTAAATAATTAGATGAGAATTTAAGTAGAAAAATGCTACAATAATATTTCGCAAGTAAAACCAAAGCAGAATTTTTTCTTAGAGTACACTTTATTCCTATCTCTCAAGTTTCGGTTTTTTTAACCGGTTCTAGAATTATCAGCCATGTCATAACGCTTAATTCCATTCGGAAACGGAATTGAATTATTTTTTTACTTCTTCAAAAAATGAAAAACTAAAATATTTTCGGAATGAAATCATTTCTAATTGCAAGAATAAATCTAGTATTGTCTTATAGAATTGATTTCACTCCGGAAAAAGTTTTACATGTTCGTTTTTTAAAAATTAAAAAACCGATTCAATTCCATTTCCAAACGGAATTGAATTCTGTGACATAGGCGTATGCAATTGTTTTCAATATTTTCTACTTATTTTAAGACATTCCAGTATGAGGTTTCTTGAACAATCCCGTTTTAGACTTATTTTAAGTACAACTGTGTGTTTTCTGTACTTAAATTTTTAAGTAAGACACATACCAGGTTTTTCTTTCTGTGTACTTACAAGCTCTATTTGGACTGCATATTTTGATGAATATTTTATTCGAATTCTCAATAATTTGTTTAGAATATTGGGATGTAAAGTTAAATATTTGAGAATATATTTCATAAATGTCCAGGTCTACTAATGATTAGGTTAGCTTCTATGAAATTTCGACATACATGCAGCTAAGAAACATAAAATTGTTGGATTGGTATCAATATTAGAATAAAATAAAATAAATCAACTTAATTTTTTGAAATACAGACTAGTTTGTATTTAATTTAATAAATTCGTCATCCTACTTTTTGTTTAAATTTTGATTTATTATAAATTCATCAGTTTACTTCAGTATGCTCTTGTGATTTGAACTTGGCAAGAGTGTGGTGATTGCGGTTTATAAAACAATTCACTTGCGAATTCAAGTATGGGTATCAGAATATGTCTGCTAAATTCTTTGCATCATTTAAATACCGTAAATTATGTTTGAGCTATATTCTAAGTGAGGATCGGAACTTCACTGTGCCATGTTATACACAAAATGAAAGTGTGCTCGTGTAATAAACAGTGATTGATATTGCTTTTAATCAATATTTTCAAAATTATCTTTGCAATATGCATGGGCACCTGTCGGTAGATGTTCTGATACATTCCGTAATGTTTTAAAACATATAAAATGTAATGAGCCTGGGCTAGCTCTGCGAAATCTATCACATTTAACTTCCATTCCCAAAGGATCATTTTAATATTGAGTATACAGTTTTCCAACAGTTATATAGGGTGGTTAAATTTTAGGGGCCGATGTTGAATGTGAACCACAACTAAACGTCAAGTTTTTTCTGCAGTTCTCAGTTTCAGACTAACTGAATTTGAGTCGTGGAAAGATATACCATCGAGCAATGGTCAAAATGGTGGCAAGAAATAGTCATATACACATTGGTGTATATGTAAATGTACACAATTGTGGCGTTTGTCGAAATTCGTCATACTCAGCGAAAGTTGAAATAGATTTATTTCTAATTTTTTCGTAAGCGAACGACGAACAAAATGTATTAGGTGATCTGGTTTCTTATATAATTTTATTTCACGAAATCATACTTTTTATATTTATATTAATTCATGTAGTAAAAAATTTATGAAGATTTATCAAAATAAAAAGTACCTCAGTTAATTTATTCAAAAATCCACCATTCGGATGGGATTTATATAGGCTGACTTAATATAACCCCCTTAATATTTATATGTAAACAATGTTATCAACACAAAAATTCATTGGTATTATGCTTCACACGACGAAATTATACAACGAATACTTGCCGGCGAATTCGTTGCGATGAGCGAAATTCGTTGTTCGTCGCAGTTGTGTTCCTAGCATGATATTTACAATGGTATTGCAAAAAAAAGTATTCAAAAGTAACCACACAAATTTGAAAACAGTTTAATCACAAAAGTTTCGAAATTTTATTTGGCAACTTTCGATTCAAAAAAATACCCTCATTTCACCTTATAGATTTTCACTTTTCTCGTCTTGACATTTAGCGCTTTTTGCTGATAATCAAAATATGATATAACTAGAACTATTAAGACAATTTTTTAAACCTTAAATGTCTGTGTTTAAATATTATCCAAATTTTGTGCAAACACCCTCTTTAAAAGTCCCCTAAAGCTTGATACTGTATAAACAATTGAGGTCAAATCATAGCTGAACAAATTATTGACAAGTAAATTACAGATTTGCAAAAAAAAAAAAAAAATACCTTTCATTGCTATAATTTTATTTAGAAGTAAGTACCTACAAAATAACCTGCTTTATAAAAATAATAATTCTCAAATTAACATTTACGTATTGCTTGCAAAGCAGGTGCTTTTAATATGCACATACATACAAACATATGTATCTATGATTTTTTTCCTCTTCTGCTGCCAACAACCCACTACAGCCATTGTCTTTGTTAGCAAGTAAACAGTCAGGCAGGCGGATTAGTAATATGATGAAAATTTTTCCAAATATGTTTGTTGTTGTTTTTTCTTTTTGCAATTCATATAATTTTATAGTATGACTGTAACAAACACAACTGTAAAGCAATTGTTTATTGAAATGTTTGATTACTTGACTTCTTTAACTTGTTGCATGGCAATTGTTGCAAAGAAATAATAATACAACGAAAAAAAAATCTCCCCCAAAAAATAAATAAACAAAAGTACGAAATACTGAGGCAGACAAGCATAAGCAAAAAGAGAAATATGTATGTACAAAAATATTTGAATGAATCTATAAAATTGAATTGGTTTGTGCAGCTATGAGTTGCAGAGGCTGTTGCGGCTGTAGCAGTTATTGCTGCTTGTTGCTTGGTGAAGCATATTTTGGTAAAAGGTGTGTCAGTAGTTAATGCAACTGACTTAAAAAGCAAACAACACTGACTTACAGCTAAAATACATACATACGTACATATATATGTATACAACAAAATGTTAAGAAATCAAAAAGTAAAAACCAACAGAAATTTTTAGCTGGTGGCAAAGTTGTTGCTGCTTAGTGTCTAATGTTGTTTCAATTGTTTTGTTTTTGTTGCTGCCAATGTTGCGGTAGTAAGTAATGTTGCCAACAAGTCTATGTATTGTCATTGTTTTGCATGCGTTCACCTTTTCAACAAACTTTTAGATTGTTGGCAAATACAAAAAAAAAACCTAAAAGCTGAGAAAAAAAAGCAAAAAAAATTTTGCTTTGAATTTCTTCAGTGGCGGCATCACGTGGCGCGATCAATAATCCATAAGCACGCAAACATTTTTTGTTGCTTTTGTTTTTTTTTTTCTTAATCAAAAAATAAAAACAAAACAATTTATTAAAAATAAAAAAAAGAAACTTTGACAAAACAAAAGTGGGAAGTGGGTTAATGCAAGTAATTGCTGCTGCTGCTGCCAAAAGTAAGTCCACATGAAAAGTGATTGCATGGTTGGTGTTGCTGCTGTTGTAAAGTTTCATATTAACTTTAATTTTTTTTCTCTTGATTGCTAAACTAACGGCTCCCTCATTTTTACTGTCTTATTTTTGCTGTAGTTTTGCTTTTGGAAAGCTCTTGTGGTGTGAATTGTAAAAATAATAATAAAATGTATAAAAATAAGAAATGTAATTATTTGTTTTCCAATTCAATTTCACACCCAATTTGTTTATTTATTTGACTTGAAGTTAAGCCCCATTTATAAAAAGAAGTCAGTAGTTAAAATTTCAAAAAATAAAATAAAAAATAATAACATCTATTTAATACATTTTTTAGCTTTTAGATATTATGCGGGTTTCAAGTTGCAGCAAATGAAAAAAACTTACGAAACTAATTGATTATACATCACAAAAAGAAAATCGATAAAGAATCTTCAAAAGTTTAAATAAGAAAAATTTACAGCATAAAAGTTTTAAATGCACTTAGACTAAATTTCAAGCGTAATATCGTAAAATATTTTACTCTTCAATAAATATTATTTTTAATAATATCAGGACAGGGTATAAAATCGATCAAGCGCAATGTTAACGCGTAATACTATTTATTGAATTACTTTATCTTAAATTGAAAAAGTTTCTATTAAATATATAGGGTGTAGAAAATTGAGGTATCGTTTTAACTGTGATGATTTTTTTTTCTACTTGTAATTCAATTCCAACTTTTTGAGCGAAATTTCTGATGAGTAGAATTTTGTCTTATTTCGGAGATGGTTAAACACACACCAATATCACATTTAGGGACCGGAAAGAAGTGCAGTCAAGCCAATGTGTTCACAAGATAGTAGTGCAGTGGATTGATGCATTTAGATGAAACGCTTTTTGCAATTTAATATGTAATCTAAAAAGTATCTGTTATCTCACAAGATGAAAACTACTGAAAATTTTGTAAAAAGTTAAATCGTTCACTCTAAATAATCTATATCTATCAGTGTCCTTATATGTTTATACTAGTAGTGTTGGGCAAAATCTTTCATTTGTGTGAATCTTTCAATCTCTTTCAGAAAGGTTAAGTGAATTATTTCATTCTTTTCTTTCATCTCTCTGCTTGCCAAACATTTCAGGCGAATGAAAATGTTTCAATTATGTGTGTCAGGTGGCAGCATAACGAACGAATACAAATTCGGCATTATTTGTTTGTATCACAATTCGTTTAAACGCAGAAAAAAAAATAAAAATTGATTTAAAAATTATAGAATATAAAAATCTAATATTATTATTATATAACATTGATTTTATATAAAATTGATTTAAATGTAACACTACAAAATAAAACTAATAACTGATTTTAAATGTTTGCGGGTAATGAAGGAAAGATATATGAAAAGAAACATCATGATGAAAGAAATAGAGAAAGAATACAGACATATTTCATTCTTTCACTTGAGAGAATCATTCAGTTGAATTAATTAATTCATGAACGACACAAGACTATATACTAGTTTTTCTTTTCTCCATCACATATGCCCGACTTCTAATACGAGTACTGTCTGGTATTGTGGAAAATTTCCGCCTGATGCATTTGCTATAGAAATTACCTGGTAGATATTAATATATTCTTGAGTTGGGTAGTTCGCGAAGGAACCACTATAACTGAACTATTCACATCAGAGAGCTAAGTGAGCCGATCAATTCTATGAGTAATTTTAGCTCTGTAGTTCATGTTTGGACTAAAAATGGCAACACAGTGAACAAAATACTAAAAGAGCGGTATTTGTAGGCGTGGCAAAAAATAAATAACTAATTTTCCAATTGTTTTTACATTATCTTTAATCCTAGAGGGTGACTGAAAAATTTTTATTGTATGGAAGGCGCACCACTCTAATGTACAGTTCTATTTTTTTTTTATCTTGGACCAGCTCAGGGGATAACCTCTACATATGCAGTGCATTTAACCAAAAGTAGGAAAATGGGTTGTCAGAAGAGGCATAGAAGGAATAGTCATATCAGACAGAAAACATGTCTGCATGAAACTTATTCCGCAGGCGAAGTGTACGGCTGAAAGGAGAATTCTCTATGTAATACGTTGTTCGATTCACCGGGTAATCGACCACGGATGTATGAGCTCTGGACGATGAACGCGTATTACGTAAAAATGTGCGAGTTTCGGCAACAAAATCCCTAATCTCGTCAGAGCGAAATCCATTGTGGTGGCGATAGAACAGACTAACGCACCCTTCACTGCGTGCATGCTCTAGTAAGTCAATAGAGCAGGATACCCTAGTGTCATCGATAAGCTTCTTCGCCCTCTCCTGGGCCTTGGGATACCGGCCCATACTTGAGAGTTGTATATTTATAGATAGTAACGAGATAGTAAGGAGCTCAGATGGAGTGACGTACATCTCACAGTGTTTCAAAAAACCGAGACACTTGAATGCTTCTTTAGAGATATGAAAAATTTGTTCACTCCAGCGAACACCATATTGTATTCTCATTCCAAGAACATCAAGAATATCCGATTCCTCAATATTTATATCATCCAGGAGTACAGATGAAGCACCAGTTGTGTTCGTTTGTTTCTGTGTTAATTAACAACATTGGGTCTTGTGAACGCTAAAGGCTGCTCTGTATTTACGACCCCATTCGGAGATTAGAAGATCAGTATTCTGTCAGTCATCCATAGTTTGCCTTTTGGCAACGATCTCGGATTCTCGGGGCCGATAACCGAAAGGGTATGAATGGCAAAGTCTGCTATTATCCATGTAAGAGTGAATAGGGTTGGATATTTAACATAGAAGGTCGTTGAGGAAAATAAGAAATAGGGCACGAGAAAAAACGGTACCCCCGAATTAGTTTTGAACTCGTCAGATCCCATATATAACAACTCGTATGGTGCGGTCTCTGAAAAAGCTCAATATAAACCGAACGAAGTAATAACCGACACCAAAAGCAGTAAGATTTGCCATTAGTGCGCCATGCCACTCTCTGCCAAACGCCTTGAAAATATTCAGGGCCACCACTTTACTTTAACCAAAATGATATATTGTGTGGCACCATTTCTCCAAGAGATATGCTAAAGGATCTGATCAATATTTTAATAAAATGTTTAATTTAATTTACATTATAACAATATTGCGAATGTCTCAATTATTTTATTTTATGCCACCAAACTTATCAAGCATCTAATTTCAGAAAATAAATTGGGTTTAGTTTTATAGATAGTTTACAAAGTTTTTCCAGCGAATTCAATTTTTCTAGTGGTTACTTTGAAAATGAGGATCTTGCTTATGGAAGCAGCACTTCAATGAAAATTTAAATTAAAAACTTTAAAAGGTTTATTTATTTTTTGCTTTTACTTCTCCCATTAAAAATCCCTAAAAGCCCAAAGTCTAAACAACAACAATGAGCCCGATTTAGATGCTTTAGATAAAAATCTTAAGGCTTTTTCCACCATCGTCTTCATCATTGTTATCGTCATCTTCTTATTCTGTTCTACAATCATTGAAATTCCCATTAAATGTAGTTCAAAAAGCAGAACAATAATTGTTTTGATTTTTATCAACGCATAGACATATGTTTAATTTAGAAGAAATAGTTTAACCTCTTGTTCCAATTTTGTATGAAAAAAAAGAGTAAACTGAAAGAAAGAAAAAAATAATCAACATTATCATGTTTATTAACAAGACGCAAACCAGTTAAACACCCTCAACTTATAGAGGATTTTTACAAATAGGCATCTTAAGCACTTAAACACATACCGACAGTTGCGGCTCTCGACATGCTGAACATGGAAAATGTTTGGAAACAAAACAACAAAACTTAATTATTCAAGTATCATCAGCATACCATGACGTTAATAATGGCGATACAGCAGCCGACCATCATTATCATCTTAAACACGATTATCATTGACAAACTCAAGAACAAGCAGCTGATATTATTTCTACTCATACCATCCATTCCATTCAATATTAACATTTGAAGTAGAAATTAAGTAAGAAAAAAAAACAAAAAAAAAAAACAAAAAACGAACGCATATTCTAAAAGAAATACTTGAAAACATCTTTACAATCAAAGATATAAATCTTATGAATTAACCAGATGAACGACATCATTCAGGCAACAACTGCAACAACCAAGACGACGACAATATTACAACTGCAAAAGCAAAAACAACTACAATACGAACACTATCAGAGTCGAATTGTAGAAAAATGGGCATGAGTCGCGCGCGTTAACAATTCTTAAATTTCTATAGGCATCATATTAACAAGTTAATATTTGTGCTAACAAGATTTTTTTCGCTGTTGTTGTAGCTGTCGATTTTTCTATCTGCTTTCTGGTATTTGTTTTTTTTTTCTCTCTTTCAAGATTAAATTTAGAAGGAACAAAGCTTTTGTTGTAACAAACGAAAAATCTTAAATAAAAATGTCTTTTTGATCGTCTGAAGCAGATTTTTCTATTATTTTTTCTTGTTTAGTTACGATTCTTTTAACAAGAAAAAGAACATTAGCAAAAAACACAACAGCAACAACAAAATATCAACAATAAAATACAACAGCAAAATATAAACAGCTACAAGTAGTAGCGACATCTTATTGCAACGGCCAACAACGGGGCATAAAGGAATGAAATCATTAGTAGAAGACTTTTTCATTTTTTATAATTTTCTGCAAGAGTTGTTGTTCTTTTTTGACATTATGGCTTCAAATTTTATTCAAATTTGAACGAAAAAAATCTCCTGATAATAATAAATTTGAATTCCGTTTATAAAATAGAAAATGATTTCATTCCGTGAAAATTTTGGTTGTTCGTTTTTTTATGAACTAAAGCATGCTGCAAGTTCCAGGGACAAATGTGTCAAAATTAACCCTCATCCTTGTGTGGAAAACTGTAGAGTATGCATTTTTTCATTCAATGATTCATGATAACAATGGTTCCTAAGCCAGGGAAGGATCACACGAAAGTAGAATCATACCGTCCAATAAGTCTACTGTCAACAATATCAAAACTTTTCGAAAAATGGCTAAAGGCAAGTTGGATCCAATGCTTCATAAGGATGAATGTATTCCTGATCACCAATTTGGTTTTAGAGCGAAACATGGCACCATTGAGCAAACACACAGGCTAGTTAACGTCATAAGAGAGGCATTTGAAGATAAAAAATATTGCTCTGTCTTATTCATCGACGTCTCACAGGCTTTCGATAAAGTGTGGCACGATGGCTTAATGCATAAAATAAAGTTTAACTTACCTGCAAACATACATAAGCTTTTGGAAAGCTATTTATATTGTCGCCAATTTATAATAAAAGAAGGCGGTTTCATAAGCCCCGCCCAGTCTATTGAAGCTGGAGTTCCCCAAGGCAGCATATTAGGGCCTGTCTTATATTTGATCTACGCATCTGACATGCCGACAAGTACCAACATTCACACTTCAACATTTGCAGATGATACAGCATTCCTTAGCACACATAGTAACCACCAGCAAGCATCAATAAACTTACAGGAACATATCGACAAACTAGAGAAATGGCTCAAGCTTTGGAAAATCAAGGTTAATGAACAAAAGTGTGCCCATGTTACATTCGCACTGCGTCTAGGAACATGCTCACCCATTACTATTAACAATAAAGTAATACCTCAACAAAGTGAAGTCAAATATCTCGGTATTCATCTTGACCGTAGACTAACATGGAAGTCGCACATCGAGGCAAATGCAACGCAGATGAAATTGAAAGCAGTGCAAATTAACTGGCTACTAGGCAGAAATTCGACCTTGAAGCTTGATTGTAAACTTTTGCTATACAACTCGATTCTAAAGCCAATATGGTGCTATGGGATTCAATTATGGGGCACAGCCTCGTAGAAGTACAGATGCTTCATGATGCGTTAAAAACTCACGAATCCACGTAGATCTGAACGTACCTTTTGTGAAATCTGAATTTGTAAAGTACGCGACACGATATATTAACAAACTTGAATTCCATCCAAATCCTCTTGCAGTTAATATTCTTAATTTTGGTGGTCATAGCCGTCTGAAAAGGAGGGATAGTTTGGCTATCATTAGAGCTCTAAACGGATGACTGAATTCTGAAATAATATTCCCATAAAAATAAATTTTTGTCCAGCACTGGCAGGACTTTAATCACAATTTTTTTTTAGTATTAAGATTTGAATACTTATTGTCATTACATTTTTTATGTAGATTCAATAAATAAAATAATGAAGTTAAAAAAAATATATATAATGCTAGGAACACAACTGCGACGAACGACGAATTTCGCACATGGCGACGAATTCGCCGGCAAGTATTCGTTGTATAAATTCGTCGTGTGAAGCACAGTATCAACGAGCTTTTTTGTAGATAACATTGTTTACATTTCATGGAAAAAAAAAAATTAAATAAAGTAAAATAATGAATACAAATACAAGTACTATGGGGTTCACATTAAAAGTAAACTTCTATAAATTCCATCCGAAAGAAGGATTTTTGTATAAATTATATGAAGTACTTCATATTTTAAGGACATCTTCATAATTTTTTTACTACAAGAATTAATATAAATATAAAAAGTATTATTTCGTGAAGAATACTTGTGTTTGTAAGAAACCTGATGCTGTTTTGTTCGTCGTTCGCTGACGAAATAATAACAAATAAAACTATTTCCACTTTCGCTGAGTATGACGAATTTCGACCAGCACCACGATTATGTGCATTTTCTTATACACCAAAGTGTTTTATTTTTGTCCACGAATATTCGCGACTAAAAATTCGTCATTTGTCGCAGTTGTGTTCGTAGCATAATATAGCTCAGGCAATATATTTGTTTATTTGAAAGTATATTTTGGTAATGAAATTTTTCAAATATAACTTAACGACGTGTGACACTGCACATGAATATAGTTTCGATGTAATTTGCACTAAGAACAACTCTCGTCTGTGTTGAAATGAAATGAAATGAAATATGTAAATCTGCCAATAAATACGGCGCTATTTATAATGTCTATGGCGATTGGCTTTTATACGGTTGAAGTCTAAAGTCCCAGCGCAAGTGGCACTGATAAGCCGAGTTGTTGTTTATAAGGAACAATTGAATGCCTCCAGAGTTCCTGCACTCCTACACTTCACGAACTGCTATGTTCTAAGTCAATCTAATGTTGTCTTGGTCTGCAGGTGTTTAGCATGTTGTTAACTAGAAAACTATTTCCCTTCTGACTTTATTTAAAAAGAAAACTTTTTGACACAAAAAATTTACTATTACTTTGTATAGAATTCACTGTTTTGTTTGACTGTTGCAGAAGTTTGAACAAATTTACTCGTACACTGGTGTATATTCTTTTAAGCGCATGCAGTTTTATTATATATTTATATATTGTGTTGCATATTCGTTACTAGAAACGGATTGCAATGTGTTAATATAAAGATTTTTTTAACAAGCAAGTTCTTTGATGTGGTAATTTCTCATTTAATTTTTTTGCAATAATAAAATATTACAGCCGTATTCATAAAACATATTTTATGTTTATTAAACACTTACGGTCTAATTCATAAATACATTATAACACGGTGCTATCCAACTTATAAGGAAAAATCGAAAAAAGCGTATTCATAAACGAGTGATAGCTTATTATACTGCTTATAACCTTCCTTGACATTCAAGATTTTTATTGTGGCCTCTACCCAACTATAAGCGTTTAATAAAGTGAACTTGTTAAATTGACGAACGTTTGTTTAAACAAAAATTTATTGATTGTGTGCATATTTTTTTTCTTTTCCACCACAAATTATATAAAAAAAAAGTAAAAATAACAATTATATCTTTGCATACGATAAATACATAAATACGCACATTGCAAATCAAATGTGAAATGGTAGTCAACCAAATAATTAAACACTTTTAGGTTCAAGATGATTCAGCCGATCTTCATGGTTTGTCTCAAGCAACGGTCTGCCGAATTTCCGCAAGAGAGGCTCGTGCTCTTGCACGAAGTTACCTAAATAATCAGTTTTTGCTATATGCATTACTAAGGCCCAGTTTTTGAGTTCGTATTAAAATGTTATTTAGCTTTAAGTTTCATTTAAATACGAAAATTTGTTTTTCACTACATGTTTGTACAAAATTTAAATGACCAAACTTGTTCATTTAAGTTTGTCTCATATGCTATTGTATATGGATTTTGTGTGCTTGCATTTGTTTTAGTGCAAAAAAAGGTAAACAAAACACACATACGAGCTATTGCCTGTAGAAGATATTTGGCAATTAGTTGCTAATTTTGCACTAAACAACAGCACAATATGATGATTAATTAAAAATAACATCGCATGAAATAAAACTATTAAGTTTTTCAATACAGTTAATAAATTTAATATTTTTCTTTAAAAATCTTTCTATTCTTCCACTAACAAACAGCTGTTCTATGGAACTCTTTCCATAATATTTGGAATCTAAGTAAAGCTGCCACATTTTCATCGCATTTAAATAAGAAAAATTATTTCAGACTGATAAACGGAACTTGCATTTAAATACAACTTAAATTTTAATGAAAATTAACTAATTTTGTATTTAAATACGCAGTCAAAAACTGCCAAATGACAATGAAAATACCAAGGTATTGCCAACACTAAAGTACAAAGTGTTGAATAATTATTTGCTTGGTATTATGTTGCTTATAAGACAGTGAGAGTATGATAACTATTACCATTTGAAATATGAAATTTTTATGAATTAGACTGTTATTTGATAAATTTCGTATAGAAATATGTCAAATAGTAGTTTAACAAATATACAGCAATTTTTATGAATGAGGCCGTTAGTGTTTCGTTCAGTGGAAAATTTCTATAAAATCTCGCGAGAAAATTTTGCTTAATCATTTATTAAAACCGAAATATTATCTATTGTGGGATTTTCTTTACTAAATGTAAGTTTTTGATGCTATTGTATCCATTTGTAGCGAATATTTTTATTTAAATATTTAATAGCATCAAAAAGAAAGATTTCTAAATGAATAAAAAATTTTAATTGAAGGATGCTCTAGCACAGAAATGTCACGGAATATTAAACGATTTGAATGCTTTATTCGTAACTTTCTAAAGAAAGGTCAGGAATACGAAGGCCGCAGTCGGAAATACAAAGTTAATAAAACGATTTATTATTATTATGATTAAATATATATCGCAAATAAAAACTAAACTTGAGCTTCCCGTTACTGCCAAATACAATCAACACATTTTGAAAGCAGATGCTAAAATAAAATTGAACATACACAAACATACGTCAATGCTAAGACAATACCATAAAGAAAATCCTTTGATATTTGCACGTAAAGGCATGAAATGTACTAAAGGATGGAAAAAAACATATTTTATTTGAATGGTCGAGACTTGTATTCATGCTATTGGCATGATTTGAGATTGAATGATTTTCGATTGTCGAAACGTAACTTTGATCGAGGGAGTGTTATGGTGTGGGTAGCCTTTTCTACAGTTGGAAAAACGAACAAACACTCTGAAGTCCAAACGTATGCAGATGTGCAGTTATGGCTCAGTAGCTCAGCTAATTGTATTAGGGAAAATGCACCAAGATCAATAATGATATAAATAACATTTATATGTGAGGGTCTGCAAATCGCAGAATGGTTTCAAGATTTAGTTTTGCAAACACCGCTCTCGAACTTAATCGGGTTGGCAACGGTACTGTTTACATACGCTGTTTGTGTAGGGTCTGCTATATACGGCAATATGGTAGTGCGGCTGTAGAAGAAAAGTTAAACGAAGGTTTAAACTTGCTATAGAGAGTTCGATGGTTAACTGTGTCAAATGCTTTAGAATGGTCGAGTAGTACTAAAATATTAGTTTTCCCATCATTAAGTTCCACCAAGGCAGTCACACAATTGTGAATTGGTCGGAAATCTGATTGTTTATCGGGTAGCAACTTATTACTTTCAATATAATTGTTTATCTGATGGTGCAAATTTTTCTCCAAAACTTTAGAAAAAATTTAGGATTTAATGCACTGGTTGCTAAATCGGACTATTTCAATATTTTACAGCTGTGAAAGTAAGAAAGTTACAGGTTAAAACTTACTTGGTATTATGTGGTGTCAGTATATGCACAGAAAAAATTGTAGTAAAAATAAAATCAACAAAATTTTTGCCTGAAAAAATAATTTGTATGCATATACATAAATATCAAAAAAATAACTTTGGATATCGTATTTTGTTGTTGTTTAAAAAAAATAGTTGTTTTCGATCAATAATTATTTTTACTAAACTTTTGTTTGAATCCACGAATTCCTTTACAGGTCCGCATTCAAACAATTTATTAATTGATTCAACGAATTTCGTTATTGAACACGAAAAAAATTATTTTCTGTGTGGTTGTGAATTGTTTACTAGCTGCGATAATGCTAGTAAGAGAAAACTTGAAGTATTATTTAATAATAGAGGAAAACACGTTAACAATCTCAGGAGTTACGATCGTGTTGAAGTATTATTTAATAATAGAGGAAGACACGTTTACAATCTCAGGAGTTACGATCATGTTTCTTTATATGCCAAAACAGTATATGGTCTAAACATTGAGAATCTCTTGCAGATAAGAACATTAATCTTTTTCCAGAAAATAATATGCATACAAAAACCGAAATGTTTATATGAAAAGATAATAATTCTCAATTATTAGTGCCTGGTTTCTGAATGGCAAGCCTGTATTGATATTATTATAGAGGATAGTTAAATTTTAAAGGCCGATGTTGATTTTGAATAAAATTTAAATTATTTAAGAATTATTGATATATCTTCTTATTATAATTATACTGGCTTGGCTCAATTATACATGCAACAAAATCTTGGGCAAATGGCCGCCACGACCTCGGCGACAAAAATCCATCCAATGGTATAAAATTTCAGATGACGCTGAGGCATAATTGAGAGTCTATACCGTTAATGTAATGAATTATCTCATCCTTTAGCTCTGGAATTTTCACTGGCTTATCGACCTGCACATTTTCTTTCAAATAACCCTAAAGAAAGAAATCCAATGGCGTCAAATCACATGATCTTGGCGGCCACTCCACGTGAGATAATATTGCCATTGAATTTGTCGTTCAACAGAGCCATTGTTTCGTTAGATCATCTTGAAGCCACATATCGTCTACATCCGTATCTTCGAATTCGGGCCATAAAAAGTTCGTTATCAACGCACGATAGTGAACACAATTCATAGTAACTGCCTGACCGGCTTCACTTTGTAAAAAATACGGCCCAATGATGCGGTTATAAACCACACCAAACAATCACTCTTTGTGGGTGCGTTAGTTTCGACAATCACTCTTGGATTATCATTCGCTCAAGTGCGGCTATTTTGGTTTTTAACGAATCCATGAGGTGTAAATATACCTCATCACCGAAGATGACTTGCTTCCAAAATTAATCATCCACTGTTGCGTGAGAGTTAAACTGTTGGGCACGACGACTAGTTGATGTGGACGGCTCTCCAGCCACACTATCGCGCATAGCAGTAGCGTGGACTGGTGTTTCCACATCTTCTACAAACCTAGTTTGTTCAATTTTTTTTTGCGGTATTTTTCCGATTGTACGCACATTTCAATGCTTATATCGAACGAAAAGATCACAAAGTTTAACGCGTTGCTCAATTGTGTATTTTTTATGGTTCAAATTGAATTAATCTGAAATTGATAAATGTCGAATGAAATGCGGAAAAAATCTTGACGTTTAGATGTGGTTCACATTCAACATCGGCCTGATACTAAGTCTTGTTAGGTAAGGATTTAATAAATAAATAAAATAAATAAAAATACGCAAGACAATCTACACCATGGTTAAGTTAGGTTTAACAGGCTGCTAGCTATTGTAAAGCCAGCCAAATTGGGTCCAGTCTGGTCCCATTATGTTGCCTGGATATGATACGTATCTCAGTGGATTTACATATCACTGGTTTAGAACATCGCATTCCGATACCTCCGTCAGTTCATGAAGCATCGGTCTGCCCTTATATAAGCTGCCCTTATATAAGCTGCCCTTATATAAGAACGAGCTGCTCAACGCTCTCTACTTCCTCCTCATCGTTGCAACTTCTACAGAAGTCATTAAATATAAGATTTAACCTCCTCGCCTGCGTTCCTATTTAGCAATGTCCCGACAGGACCGCTACAACCGAACGCAACTTCCGTCGCGGCAAGCCCCTAAGGATGATAGTCCTCCTGTTATCATATCCAGGTCATGTCAGCATTAATATTCGACAGGTATCCTCACTAGACCATAGCTACACCATACTTTTAGAAGAATTTTGCATCTCATTTAAGGATGACAGTGCGCCAATATACGTTTCAAAAGAGTAAAATCGTAGTTCTACCAACATATTTTTCTTCTGTTGGATTGAATGGATTTAAAGCCGTTGGAAAACTTGTGGCGACACATAATTTTTTTAAGCATTGTTTCAAATCAAGATATAATGACAGTAATAGAGCTTAAACTAAGAATCAAACAAGTTTCAAATGAAATCGACTGCCATTTATAGAAAATTAATAGAATCGATCTTCGAAGTTATTGAAAATATGGATCATGTAATCGCAATTAATGCAGCTAAAATGTATTATAACTTATAGTGCACTTTTAGGAAACTGCATCAGTTAATAAAAGAAGAAATTAAAATTAATAAAACTTGTATTTAAGATTTTTGTTGGAGTCTTCAAAGTAGAGTTAACAAAAAATCGTTAAACGAATTTGTAGCCCCTTAAGTGAATTTTGTATCGTTTTTGTAAACTCGTTTCAAAAGAATTGATATGTATTTTTAGGAGTATGTACTCGTAACAGTGCAAATTTAAAAGATTTCATATATTTATAGCGCTGAAACTTTAATATTCAGTTTTGTTTCTTTAATAATATTGCTAAAGTATTTTTGTTGATATTGCAAACATTAGCATTTAAAATCAACAACACATTTTCAAAGACATCATGTTTTTGTTGCTGCCTCACAACAGATCAAATCGTAGAAAATCATATGCCGAGAAGTTTGGAAAGACCACTACCTAGAAACAAAACTTTTTTATTTTGTATAACTGCTGTTTTTACCGTCTTCCTTCTTAATTCGAAAGACATGAGTAGACAAGGAAAATGCTTGTTAAAGCACAAAACCATGTAGATTTCATTAGAGATACAACTTAAGTTTATGGTCTAAAGTATCATTGTGTTGCATATGGAAACCAACAATCAAACAAAGGTATTAACATGCTAACTTTTGTCTGATAATATTTTAGTCCTTAAAGGTTTTTCTTTTTCTTTTTCTGTTTTGTTTTTCTTTTAATTTTATTTGCTAACTGCTGAGAAAGAATCTAAAGAGGTTTATGTTACTGACATTAAAGTTTGTGCTGTCTCTGTGCTGTTATTTTTTCATAATCTCTCTATAATATCATTGATTTTTATGACACCTTTTGCTGCAAGTAGAAAAAACTAAAATAAAACTAAAGACAAGGCCTTCAGTTGTGAGTTTATAAAATGGTAGGCTTATTGATATTGTAGGCTTCTTTTGAAAATTTATTATGGTTTCTTTTTGGCCATAATAAAGTAATTTATGAAAATTATTTTTGCTTATAAATATTTGTTATTCTTATTTTTCCCCTCCAACAGACAGACAGCAAGCAAGCAAGCAGCGCCTTCTCTGGAAGTATTTGTAAAATAGGCTTTTGTATTTTCCTGTTTTTGCTGGTTAATAGTAGACAAATTTTGCGTGTGGTTTTGTAATTATAAAAATTACTTTTATTTTTATATTTATTTATTCTTTTAAAAAATTTTACACTCTCAATGGTTGGTATAAAGCCCTATTTAGTATCTTTGAATCTTTTTTATATAAAACTTATATTGTTGTGCTAATGATTTAACACTTGTTTTCTTTGTTGTATCTCTTCTTTGGCTTTTACATATGTATGTATATGAGTGCCTTTGTTTGATGCATTCTGTATTTCTGCTTTGTGCGGTTATGAAGTGCATTATGTCTAGTCTGGATATTCTAGCCATAATTTTCATGGCTCATACTGGTAACACGAGCACAAAGTATTTTGAATGTTTGTTATGATAAACATCTATAATTTAAGGCCGTTCAGTTTCAGCCAATTGGTGGACAAGTGTATTGTGTTATAGCTGTCTGGTGAGGATATATGCAAGTCTATGTTATCACTGGCTTTTCATTAAAAGGAAATAAATTTTCTAAAGTATTCTTTAATTTATGTATATTATTTGAAATATAATTCTATGTCAGTGAATGATTTTACCTGTACCCTGAGTCAAGGTTTAAAGTGAAGGAGAGAATTCACGTGTGGAATTTTTAATTTTAATGGATCGAACAATTTAGTTAATAGAATTGTTCATAATTCAGCCCATGCAATTGGTCCGTCATCAGATAAGGTCGCAAGGCAGGTGCTGATGTAAACCACTGACACATCCATTCAAATTCAAACAAAAGCGACTCGAATGACTATGCAACTTATTCAAAACTTAGTAGCTACATTGAACTTACGTAAACATAAAAAGACAATTATCGCCCATGTCACAGAATTCACTTCCTTTCGGAAATGGAATTGAATCGGGTTTTTAATTCTAGTTTCATTCTTGCAATTGAAGAAATAAAAAAAGAATTCAATTCCGTTTCCGAACGGAATTAAGCTCTGTGACATGGCTGTATGTTTTATTATTATTTTTTTTTTTTTGTCTTATGTAAATTATGAACAAAAGTATAGTACTGAAAAATGTAACAATGGACACTATCAGAATATAATTTAAAAAAGCTAAAGTTATTATATTGGTTAGAAAAACTGCCTTCCATTGATCTTGATTGGTATAGATCTATCAAATTTAAAACACAGCAATGAAATAATATTCCTTTATTGCATTCAGTGGCAGCGCTAGAGCACTCGTGGATGTCGGCTAAATTAAGGTTTGCGAGGTCTCCTTTTGTCCCAGTCCAGAAAATAGGTCCAGTAGCGCCTGAGTTAATAATAATGCGACACGAGATCTGCCGATTTGGTGTATCTAGATTTTTTTGTAGCCATGATAAACAACTCTATATTGTGCTGAACACTAGATTCTTGTCTGATGTTCCTGCAATACAAAATAGTCTAGATCTAGGCGCCACAATTTAACAATTTTCGATGAAAAGCATTGCGGTATGTAGTGGCTAGAAGTATGAAAACAAGGTCTCTGTAAAATAAGATAGTTGTTACAAATGTTGCCGTACACTAAAGCGTACTCCAAAATTTAAAATTTTCTAAATTACAAATTTTTTGTTTTTTACATATGTAGATCAGGTTTTAGTTCAAGTTTTTCCTTTCTTAAGTTTTTTCATACAATACAAATTAGCTGTGATCAATAATTATTGATTCAATACGAAACAGCTAGTCGTGCCCCAGCTAAAAATTTTATTATTATTTTTATTTCTTCAATCACAGCATATATGTATTGTAAAAAATCCTTCTTAAGAAAAAACTTAAGAAAGGAAAAACTTGAATTAAAACCCGATGTACATATGTACAAATCAAAAAATTTTTAATTTAAAAATTATAAAGTTCAACAAAAATTTAACAAATTTAAAATTTTCTGTTCTCGAAAAACTGACGCACTTTACAATACAATAAAAAGAAATTTTGTCCATGCAATTATAGTCTGCCAGTGGTGCATTCACAAAAGTAATGATTATTTATGTTATGCTTACGGAAGTAATACAAATATTTAAACAACACGGGGATTCCCCGTCTTACGTGATAAGGTTTTTAGTTTTCATTGTGGTCCCAGACGATTATGGATAATGCCCGTAAAATACTAACCACCCTCTAAAATAAAACTTAAAAATTTAATGTAAATCATTAATGAGTGAACTTTTTTAGTTATATACATATGTACGAGATTAACTAGTTTTGAGTTCGAGTACAACTTCAGTCAAGAAGAAGGATTATTTTTAATTATAACAATAATTGCTGTGAAACAATAAGACCAAAGAAAAAAATTTAATGTCAAATTAAAACCTTTGCGAGGCCTTCTTAAATGCGAGGCCGTCGGTGGTCGCCGACGTCGCCATAAATAAATAAGTTTAGAAACAATTGGCTTCACTTGATGAAACATGATGACATATCTTAAATAAGTTGTTCACACTTAATTAGCGTCCAAATGCGGAGAAGCGCAAAAGTTTTACATCCCTTGTAAGATCAAAATCGTCAACCAAATTTTTAATGTTCTGAAGATCAAGAAGTGACAAAAATTCTTTATTTTTAGTTAAAATAAACTTTATAAGCTACATTTCCAGCTGGACCTTTGCCTAGTATGGACCATTCAATTCTTCCACCACTAAAACTTTTGTGGTACCAAATCATACAGAAATATATATGTTGTAATTTAAGTGTATTATATAAATTATAAATAAAACTAATGTTCATTTAGAAAAGTAAATTTTGTTTAAAAAACTAAAAAACACTCTTCGATATCAAAGTAACTGTCGATATAATCAGATAATTATCCGTATAATACGTTCCGAGTTTTTTTAGGAATTCCCAAAATTGCCTTCAGGAATCGCTAAACTCCCCCACTTCCCTTTTCCTGGAAACACTTCCCTAGAAACAATATAGCTACTTCAATTTTCGCACGGCCAAAATGCGCACCGAATATGATTCGGTTAGCGAAGCGGCTCCGAGTTTTTTGAGTATTCACAAACTCCAATTTTCGCTCTATAGCGAATGACTATTTATATTTCAGATGTACGTTCCCTAGCAAAAACGCACACCAAATATGACAAAACAGTTCCAAACCGGTTACTGAAGTGGTTTCGAATTTTGTTTTGGACATTCCCACAATCGGCATCGTAAATCCATGTCATTTTCCACTTCCCCGGAAGCAGTAAAGCAATTCCAATTTTCGCACTAGAGCTGCAACACTATATATACAGTTTTATATACCGACATATGTTATGATCACAAAAATATAAACGAACGTACAAGTGAATTTAATATAATAGTGAAAGGCCAATGTAAGCGGCATACGGCATCGGGCGGAAACCAACTGTTCTATGCCGCTTGAATTTATTTGATATAGGCAAATGAACGCGGCTAATTGAAGTAAAAATTTATGTACCGGAATTTTAGCAAAAGAACATTTTGACTTTTGTAACGCAAAAATAAATAAATAAATTTAATTGTTAAAAATTTTAAACCCGAAAATAAATTTTCTTCTTCTATTTTCGCTATGTTTTCTTCCTTTACTTTTTGGTTTGACAAATTAAGCGGCAAAGCAAAAAGTTAAATTGAATTCAACATTGCCGCTCAGCCGCCTTTAACGGCATTGCCAAATTTAATTAAATTCAACATGTTGAAAATTTTGTATGAATATTTAAAAAAAAAAACAAATTTTTTGTAAATGGGTCACATTGTTGCCGCCCGCTGCCGCATGCCGCTTACATTGGCCTCTCACTATAAACGTGTTAAATTGAAAATTACTCCCAACTCTGTACTAAATGTGCATATGATAATTTTTATGTTCCAAACCGAATTTGGACACTGTTCAAAGGTCTCCCATCTTCTTAATCTAGTGAGGTCGCCAAAATTAAGGCTGCCAGTGGTTTTGTGTGAAACTCAAGTTTACCTACTTCGTAACTACTTCAAATTGATCTTCACTCAGATCTTTGTGACTTCGTGAGTTTTTAGTATTACATTGAGCTATAGTAAGTTTGTGGAGAACCTTTTTGATGTTTGATGTTGAGGTGGTATCCTATAATTAAATCTCAAAGTTTCATATGTGAGACTGATATGTCGAGATGAGTACCAAGGTATTTTTAACTTAGATTTTTCAAATATTTAGAAATTTTTCGTAATCCTGGAAATTTTATTATGTTAATTGCTGGTCTTCCTGAATTCTGAAAAACATTGTATCATCTGCAAAATTTGTAGTGCGAACTTTGCAGCTCATTGGTATGTCAAAGGCGTATAACAATTATAGAGTAGCACCCAGAATGCTACAATGTTTTTTTTATAGCTTTTTTCTTTCTGTAGCTGCTTTTTTACCCCTAACTCTAAGCATACTCCATGATAAAGATACGCTTGCCACCATTAGAATGTTAGACTAACCTGCCCTGTGTATGATCGTATTAGAACCATGTTCCTGAAGGTTCTGTATGGTCGAGGTTCTGATAAGACATTGTCTCATTAGGACACATGGGAGGAGGTTAAATCATCTTAATGATTTCTGCGGCAGTTGTTAGAATGAGGATGAGGAAGAGAATTTTGAGCACTTCCTCTGGCTCTCCCTTCTATGAGAGCGCTGTATATGGGCGTACCGATATTATACAAATTAGCAGATACATATATCGGAATGCGAGCTAAAAGAATGGATTATTTTATCCGGTTTTCGGTTTGCCTCTAATCGATATCGCTGGGAGATCTCAGAAGCTACATATCTCCTTCAGGCCACACAATGGGAGCAAGAAAGCACCTAAGTGAGCTTGTTTCATGCAGAAACTGGTACCCTGTGCAATCCACTTTATTTATACTTATTGTTAGTTGCTAATAGTTATCGAAAGACTACCTACTTTTAATAAGGGCAGCAACAGCGAAATGTCAAAAAAAAAAAAAATAATAATAATAATAAAATTTCTGGAATTTTTAAGCCAAAAAGAACTACATTTTTTCTTATTAAACTGTTATATGTATATTTTTTTGATGTTTGCTATATATATATTTTTTTGATGTTTGCATCTCTGCGTTTAAAAGTCGCGAGAAAGACGAGCAGCCCCATCTAAAATGACTTGCTACCCTGATGATGTAAAATTTTCTTAAATTCATTTCAATACGCGTATTATATTCAAACCTACATATCGTTGGTCTCATGCAGAAAAGCCCTAACTTGCATTTTCCCTGAATTGAGCTTTTTTAGGGACTCTAATACGTTTCACACAAGTACACAGTGCCACGAAGATTTAATAAAACAATTTCATACATATTGCCCTTACAATCAATTGAACTAAAAAAGTTACTTCTACATAAAACTAGGTATTCAGTTTCAATTACGATTTTTCCTTGTCCTCTAAAATTGCAATTCTGTTTGTTAGGGCCTTTCTGCATGAGACCAAAGATATAAACATTTATTGATCATTGAACGATTTGTAAAGTAGTTCGCAGAAAATTAAATTAAGCAGTGATATTTATTCTTATTTGGAGTTTCGCAATTTAAATACAAAACAAGAAGAAAACC
Source organism: Thecocarcelia acutangulata (assembly GCA_914767995.1). NCBI lineage: Eukaryota > Metazoa > Arthropoda > Insecta > Diptera > Tachinidae > Thecocarcelia > Thecocarcelia acutangulata. The sequence continues at coordinate 112,442,464 of OU612094.1, forward strand.
ACCAATATTATTGTTAATTTGAATTCTTAAGTGCTCTGACGAAAAACACTTTATAATAATGACTTAAAAAAAAAAACTTTAAATGAATCACGTTAAAAATAAGACAATTACAAACCAGAAAAATAAAAAAAACTGGAAGAGGAGGGTAAAACGTATAAATATTAAATACTTCAACAGAAAAAGCACAAAAAACTAAAGGAAGGATTCAAATAAGAGCAAAAAAGTGAACAAAATAATACGCAAAATAGCTGGCAAACTAAAATCAAACACCATATATTTGGACAGATTTTACTGCAGTTCCTATATTAAAGTCATTGACTGTTATTACAGTTCAGGTCTTTTAGCTTTTATTGCAACACAAAATGTCTCATATTTGTTTACATCCTGTTCATGTGGTCAACTATTTTATTTGCTTTGTTTCCTTTTTTGTTCTACAACATAAAATTTATTTTTATTACTACGATCATCATCATTATCATTATAGAGTTGCACTTTAAATATTTTTGTTTTCCGAAGAAAACAAAAAGGCAACATTTTATACAAAATTACCCATTTTACAGAAAAGAACAAAAACAAAAAAAAAAACACTACTAAAATATTGTCCATATTCTTTCGTGCTAAACATGCATTTTTTTTTATTCTTTTTCTACTCTATTCATTAAAAAAGCAGCAGGAATTTAATAGACTTGACGCATTGATCACACAGTTTATAGACTGGCCAGAAAAAACGGACAGACTGTTTATTGGAGAGCATATAAATTAAAGCAAAAATTAACTAACCCGACAATAAAGTCCAGCCAGGAGGTACATAAATGGCCACTGAAGTAACAGTAATATTATGAAAATTATGGCGCTCATATTTGGTCGACGAAAATAATGACTAATTTTATGGTTAATATTTTTAATTTTATTCGAAAAATTTCAAACTCTAAACAAAAGAGAATAATTAATACAATAAATAAAATTGTTTTGTTAGTTTATTATAAAAGTTCATATCCCAGCGCTAGTTTGAAGACATAACGCAATGGGGAATATGGAGTTTATTGTTATATTAAGGGAGTTTTTAGTGAAGAATTGATCTTGTTTAATATTGCTATTTAACAAATTATCATTTGAAGTAATAAATTAAAGAACATTTTAATAACAAGTTTTTTTAAGACTCATAAATCTGTAATATATGCTGTTCGCTTGAATATAACTATATACAGTGATTAACAGCCAGTTTACCAATTTCGAAAGAAAATGAATGCGAAAGAAAGCCAGTGATTCATATTCGAACCAATTTTGGTTTGTCTGTCTCACTACTATTCGCATATTCTTATGTATTTTGATTGAGTTTTGACACATCGTTCGCATAGAAAAAAGTTAGACGAACCCAAATCAATTCTCTTTCGCTTAGATTGCGAACGCAAGCAGACTGTCGAGATTGGTAAACTGGCTGTAAGTTTTGCCTTTGGGAACGTTTTTTTTAGTTTAAGAGCTTATAAATAAATTCAATGATTATGAATAATTCATTGTCGCTTAGCTTCATTACGCAAACCAATTTTTTATATATCTTATTAGAATATTTTTGAAAACCGGGTAAAAAAATTTTCGCACTGAAATTTATTTGTTTCTAATCTACCATCACGCTATTCTACAGTTAACATGTCAACTGTATCATGTCCAAGAAACCATGCTAGAAATATTCTACCAATTACAGGCTTATACAAGCAAAAATTGTTATGTACTATTCGAGAAAATACACATCAGTCAATACAACTTCATCAAAATATATATCATACACAAATAAACACTAGACAATCAGAAAACTTAAGACCTTCAGGATGTCGTTTGGAATTAACAAAGCAGCGCATTACATACGCTGGTCCACACGAATTTTATCAATTACCCAATGAATTAAAAAGTATACACAATCTCTCAAGATTTAAAAGCTATGTCAAACTCTACTTGTTGGAAAATGTTGAAACACTTCTTATGTAACTTTTCGAAAAATAATGATTGAATTTTATTTTTATAACATTCATTACAATCTTATTTTTTCTTTAAATTTTGTTTCAAAAATGTTTATATCTTGCCAAATAGCCTCTCTGAAGCCTTCAAGGCGCCGAGGCGATAATGTATATATAAGCACTACAACAATATCATCAACAGGCCAAAAGCGGTGTTTACTGAAGAAAATATCAAAAAATTCCTCGATATCGTTACGAATGCTCAGTGTCGAACAAAAACGAGTTGGACAGACCACTTCACAGCGTCTAAATTATGTCTAAACACACATAATAAAGCGTAATCCTGTTGAGTTTTGGCGTCGGTTAAATACTGTTGCTGAAACGTGGGTGTGTACCCTAAACTAAAAATCAAGCGAAGCAATAGGTGGAAGCTGGTGGAAGTGCTCTGAAGAAGGCGACGACAATGACATCGGCTAGCAAGATTATAGCCACTTTATTTTGAGATGCGCACGGAATGTTGTTCATCGATTATCTTGAAAGAAAAACCACATCACACGAAAGTATTATCGTGCATTATTGGATCAATTGATTAATACAGTCAAGGTAATCCAACCACATTTAAAGAAGAAAAAAGTGCACTCTCTTCAAGACAACACACAGGTTCACACATCATTAGATACAATACTAAAATTACGTGAAATTCATTTGCAATTGGTTGGTCATTCACCTTATAGTCCAGATTTAGCTACTAGTGACTTTTTTCTGTTTACAAACTTGAAAAAATTGCTCGCAGGAAAAATATTATTCATCTCAAACGAAAAATTGATTACCGAATCTAAAGCGTTTTTTGAGGAGTTCCTAAAATCGTATTATTCAGATGGTATAAAAAAGTTAGAATATTGTCTTACTAAGTGTTTTGAGCTAAAAGAAGACTATGTTGAGAAATAAACGTTTTTTGAAAGAAAAAATTGGGGTTTTCCTACTTAGGTAGCTTCAATATCACTCCGCCCTCGTATGTGGAACACTCAAAAAATATTGGAGAAAGCTAAATGAAGTTAAGGCTTTATGAAACTACCTTTTTTGAGAATACTCTCTTGTGGCATAGAACTGAAATCAAAGGTAACAGCGTTTAAAAAAGTGTACCAGACTCAAACAATTTTCTTACTTTCCGCGTAAAAATTACGCAATTTTCAAAATTTGCGACATATACTCGTAATAAAAATAAATGAGTTTACTCTTTGGTTAAACTATTAAAATGTTTACAATATCAAAAATATCTACGTATATCTGTCTATTTTTTAGCTGTCTATAAGCGGCTATTTCGTAGGTGCCTCACGAAGGCTTTTGAAAAACTCCTTATTTTATGTTTAGAGTAATATGGTTAAAAAAATTATTTCAAAGGTTATTATCGGTCAAAACTGACCGATAAATAAGGTGGCACATTGATGAAATCATATACCGAAATTTTCTGTGTGATTTCAAGTAACCTCATACAGAAAAATCTAATAGTGTTAAATCATACGATCTGAAACAAGAGAGTATACTTGGAATTTTTTGTAGTAATTGGTTCTGTTTCACGGGCTGGATGTGACACTATGTTGTTGAAACCACATAATGGGCCATTCTCATTTACAAAAAGGTACGGACCAATTATGCCTCCAACTATTTGCTGCAGAATCCACACCAACCTGCGGTATATTTTAGATTTTTCGACGATTATAAATGAAATCTCAGAACCACAATAGTGGCAGGTTTGGCGAATAACAGAGCCATCAAGGGTCTATTATTCGTTTAAATGTGTAATCTATTGTTGTTAATGTTGAATAGCCTATTCAATAAACTTTTTCGAAATAATTGTAGATGATCTACTCGTACAGCAATCGAACGAGACTTTACTTTGCCCGTAGCAATAAAAGGATCAGTTTCATTTATACAGTGAAAAGAAATAGAAAATTGTCTTGAAATTAAATTCATCATTATTGGAAATGCCATCGTATATAGCAAATTAATTATTCAACTCAAAAGCACTACCTTCATACTCTATTGAGGCTACATCTATACAACCAGAACCGCTAATAACAAACACACTTATGACTAGCAGAATCAATTCAACCGAAAAGTTTGGAAAATGGGTCCTTTTAACTAAACGAATTACACTTTTCGCTTTGTTTCGAGATTTACAGAATATTTGCCAGCTCACACTAGAGCGGTTATTCTCATATTTTGTTTCCAAATACTCCGTACATAAGCTTTTAGTTCGATAAAAAGCCCGAAAATAAAATTTGAACCAAACTTAGATGCTCAATTTTCTTCATTTCAGTTCTATATAAATTCAACTCATTTACCATATGGCTTTGTGTGCAAAAGAGTAGACAAATCATACACATCAACTATTGCCCATAGATGTTACTTCACCGATAATTTTGTACTAAATAATAGCATGAAATGATATCTAAGTAAAAGTAGCAATGCGTGAAATGCAATCATTAAGGCAGGGGTGCCCTAACGTTCAATATGGAAGAGCAAACATCTTAAATGTATGATTTAAGGAAAAACTACATAGTATGCGAAAGTATTGTTGCTTCGCTCTTGTATGTACACAGTGAAGACCGACGAAAAAAATATTTAAGACAAAGTAGTTTGTGTATTTTTCGTTGCTAGTGCTGAATATTGTATACAAAAGCAATTGAGCATCAAGCGCATAGGATTTGGGCACTCCTGCATTAAGATATTCTTTGTCGGTAAAAAATTAAAAAAGTGTCTTTAAGAATTTTTCCGTTAACTTCCATTAACAAACAACCGTTCTATATAGCATTTTCCTTTATATTTGGAATTTGAGTTATAGTACCACATGATCATCGCATTTGAAGAAGAGCAATTAGCAAAGGCTGAAAAACTGAACATATTTTTAAGTACGAGTTACATTTTAATGAAACTCACTTTTTATTTAAATACGAAATCAAAAACTGGCATTAGACTAAACTTGTTAAGAAAAATTACAAAAATCCACAAAATAAGATGTCATTTTCTTTTTTAGTAGATTTATTTAGTTATATAATACTTTATACGAATCAAAGAAATGAGTTGATTATTCCTTAAAGCCAACTACGAGTAAATGTGTTTGCCTTTCAATCAAGAGTCTAAAGTTGTAAAATTTTACTTTTGTATCGCCTAATCTGTGTGCAAATTTTCCAAGTTCAAGTTAAATGTAATTTTCTCAAAAACCGGTTTCCATTTTATATCCAAACATTGAAAACTATTTCGAAAAACAAAAAATTTCGCTAAATCAAAATCGTTTTAGTGCTCTCAGTTTGCGCTATTATTTTACAAATATTTAAATATACCAGGTTTTTATAATTTTATTTTGCAAGAAACAAAAATATACTCGTATTATGCTGTTTCATCTACAAACTTTACAACAATTTTTCTCAAAAAAAAAAAAACAAACAAAAAAAAAACTTTTATTGTTATTGCATTGTTTTACAAAAATCTTTTGAAATTATGCTCGTTCACGAATAAGTCATACATAAAACGAGTGTAAATGTAACCACTTCTATTGGGAAGCCACAAGCTGTGAAGGCACATTAACATAAATTGCTTATTTTACATGTTCAGAGCAGATCCGTAGTCCAAAAAAGGCGGACAGACAGCACGAGGCTTAACTTTGAGCGTGGTTTTGTCATTGTTGTTCTGCTTTATAAACACCATTCAGACATTTGACAATGATACAAACTACAATTCAATGTTTGTTTCTACTTTTTGTTTTTTCAAATATTTTTATGGAAAAAATGAAAACGTTAAATAATTTAATATGCTGTTGAAAAAAGTTTAAATTGCTTTAAGTGTTAACCAACATTTGCCTTGTTGCTGTTTTTTTTTTTTTTTTTTTTTGTTGTTTCTTTTGTTAGAAACTTTGCACGATTTATATTTTCAATTTTTGTTATTTTGTTTTATCTTTATATTTCTAAAAAGTAGAATACATTTTCTGGCTTTTAAACAAATTCTTTTTTATATTTTTAACAATTTTTTTATATGCAAATACATAAAGCTCGTGTTTTCTGCTCTTTTCACATATTTTCAAATATATTAATGAATTCCTAATGAATTGGAGACTTAAATTTATTGCTGTTTGCTGGTTCAAGAGAAATTTAGATTAGCTATAACGTCATCCGAAATGTAAAATATCTAAAGATGATCTCATAATAAAAAAAAATTATTTTTTCATGATGAAAGATTTGAAGGAGTAGCAAGTGACACTTGATATTTAATGCCTACACATATGCAGAAGCCTGAAAATGAAAAGTTTATTTGTTATAAAGAAGCTGGTTTAATGAAAAATTACGCGTATTTGGTAGCTAACTTGGAGATATTCAACAGAAACAAAACCGGCTATATTATTGGCTCTTTGATGGCAATCACTGGCCATATGTATATGGAGGTGCTATACCACTGAATAGTTGGCATGCTTCTCCTCTACATTGTAAAATATTATAGGACTAACTTAAAGAACAAATTAAAAAGCAGAAGTTAAGCGATTTTATGTGTTGCCTCTTTTATTATTATAATTCTTTATTTACTACATATCTAATATCGAATTTTGCTTTGTTATATAGAGTAAGTGTACCAGTAGTCGGCAGTTTAAGACTTTTGATTTTTTTTAAATAACGTTTTGATTTTTTTTATTCCGTTTCGTTAATTTGCCTTCTTGTAGTTTAAATAAATTATATTTTAATAGTTGTTTATAAACATTTAAAAATTTTATTATTATTAAAAAAAGAACACATTTACCAGTAGTCGGCATCAGTTTTCCAGTTTTCAGCATGTTATGTACCTATTGTCGGCATATCATTTTTCAGTGAAGAAAACATCAGACAATGAAGGAATTCAAACTTTTAATTTTTTAAATAAACGCATTTACGCTTCTAATAATGCAATTTAAGTACAAACAATTGATTATTATACTAGTATATAAAATGAAAAAGTGAATGCGTTTATATCTTCAGCAACTAGCTTATTTTACGATGTATTCATTTTAGCGTTATCAGATTGAGTATTTCAAGCACTTTGTGAAAACTTATTGTAAATAACCCACTAACAATTCCCAGTATCGCTGCTTACCATTTATCCTATGTGATTTTGATCAATCCACGAAATCCACAAGGCCACATTTCGGAAGCCATTCTTAATCGTTGTTTCCATGTTATTATCAGAGAGAACCATATAGAGTAGTGGGCAAAAGGTCGAGAGCTAGCGTAGTTTGCAATTTTCTGGCGGTTTTTTTTTAATTCTGATTTTAAAATCCTTACATCGGCCAGCTGTATTAACGAATTAAGTTTGGAGTCGGTGCATAAAATATAATCCGATTATTGTCCAATATATAAGATATGTGACTTTCTACAAACAATATAACAGCCTCTCATTGTTCAACAAATCCGTGCACAATTATATTGTAGTTTTGAGTTCAAAAAAGGCATTGTTTCTAAAAATTTGCCATTTTTATTCATTAAAGTTAAGAAAAAACTAGTAATGGAAACTACTGCCGACTTTAGGACAGCGTATGTCATAGTCCTCGACAAGCTGTATTAACGAATTAAGTTTGGAGTCGGTGCATAAAATATAATCCGATTATTGTCCAATATATAAGATATGTGACTTTTTACAAACAATATAACAGCCTCTCATTGTTCAACAAATCCGTGCACAATTATATTGTAGTTTTGAGTTCAAAAAAGGCATTGTTTCTAAAAATTTGCCATTTTTATTCATTAAAGTTAAGAAAAAACTAGTAATGGAAACCACTGCCGACTTTAGGACAGCGCATGTCATAGTCCTCGACAAGCACTCATTTTAAACTTATTTTTTATATTCTCAGTTGCATGCACATTGAATATTAAACAGTTCCCCAAAATTTGAAGTAAATTGCAGTTGTTGGCACCCCCATGCCGACTACTGGAAATGTTGACATTTTTATGATCCTAATGTCGGCATCATTAAAAAGCGGAGAAAATTTTTATATTTCTTTTTGATTTTTCACATTTATAACATGATTTGAACAGTTTTCTATCATTAAACACCATCTTCTATTGAAATTTTAAAAAATGTAAATAGCTACTTAAGCTACAAAATTAGCTTTGCCACTAATTTTTTCCTAAGAAAACAAGCACTACCGCATGTATTGAAGACCTCTTCACGAACAAAGGTATAAAACTCTTAAAATACTCATCTAAGCTGGAATTTGTTTTTGCATATAGAGAGTTGAGAATATATCTAACATTTTTATGTAATTACATTAATATATAATTACCGCTATTCTTAGTTATTTGAGTTTAAATTAAAAAAATGCCTTCTACTGGTACATGCCGAGCTTAGCTACACTTACCCTACATATACGATATTATTATTATTACGAACATAAACAACTTATGTTATCTCCTGACTTCAAGGGAAATTAACAAAGAAAATCCCTTTATGATACATCGTGTATGAAATTTTTTTGGCATTCGTTCAAGTCTTGTTTTTGAAGGCCGTTATTACAACTAACGAACTTTAGGATTTTAACAGATATTTTTTTTTATGTTATTACAAGTTAACATTAATATGAAAAGCTACTGATAACTTAATAGCAGGTTTATCTCCATGGTAAATTTCACAATCAATCAAAAATTTCTGATAAAAATATGGTACCTTCAAGGGGCTAATTCTGTCATTCACTTACGAGCGAGTTCTTACTCGAATGTGCGAGTTTTTACACTTTTGGGATTATCCCATGCGATATCGAGTAAAAGGTATCGAAATTTCTAATGATGGCATTCGATAGCGAATGCAACCGTGCAACCGTTTACTCGTAAGCAAAAGTACTATCGAAAACCCGCCAAACAGAAAAACACAAAAGAAATGTAAGTTCAAAATTTTCTTTGGATATAAAATTAAATGTATATATAATTTTTTATTTTAGGTCAGCAGCAAGTGTCAGTTTACACACATCACGTTTAACTCGTCAAGTCTTGAGTTTGTGGGAGAGCGGGGAAAAGAGAATGAAAAACGGTGCAGACTTGACGGTACCGCCAATTTTAAAATGAAATGCCAAAAAATGTGAAAACTTGAAGGCAAAAAAACTTAAACTTGGTGACATAAAGCTTTTGTGTGTGAACATAAATGCAAGTTCAAAAGAAAATTGAAGCAGAATTGATCAAGAAAACCTGATGTGTGTAAACTGAGACTAACGAAAATTAATTTTACTCAAAAAGAAATTTTGGTAAATTTTATGGCAGCACATACCGACTTGGCAAAAGGTGTATTACCCAATACTGCGCAAGGGATATATAAAGCCAACCAATTGTGGCAAGAGCTTGCTCTAAAGTTGAACGCTTCTGATCCACCAATTAAAGATGGAAGTCCATTAAAAACATCAGCCCTTAGTGAACTCCATCTCGGGGTTTATTATCCCAGCAAATGCGGCATGCACCATAAATCACAGCCAGAACGTTTCAGCCAAGGTAGGTTCCTCAACCATGATAAGCACCGGGATGATCTGCGAGCAGAATGGCTGCCAATTAACCTTTCGGAAGTCCAACACAACAATGGGCTGCTTCCTACGTTTTATTTGCTGCAACAAATGACAAATTCCTACACCTTTATGCCTCAAAAAGCAGAGTGCTTTGGTTAGGCGTACACCAAGACAAAACCTTATCTCTGGACGGGAGGTTCACTATCAATAGTAACATTCTGTCCATCATTGTTTTTGCTTACATAAGAACCAATAACTCCAACAGCCCGTTAAACGCACCAAACGGTAGTTTTCGATAGATGAAACCATTCTGCTTATTTATACATTCACTCAAGCAACAATGGGATTCGTAGAAGAACAAATTTTTCAATGGACATTCAATCTCAATATCAATCCATAATTTTGATAAAAAATTTCACCAATTTACAAGCGGTGTAAGTCTATTTAAAACGAAATATTAAACCGAAAAAACGCTATCGGCTGTTAAATAGATTGTCAAAAAGTGCTGCCAACTCAGAGTTGTGATCCTTTAAAAATCACCACACAACACCACATATTTTGTGTACACAACACAACGGCTTTTTGAATAGCGTCCCTCCTTTAGTGCGCTTAAAGTATTTTTGAGCTTAACGTTCCTTGTGTTGCAATAACCGGTCACGCGAGCGGTACGCTTGTGGCCGTTAAAAACGTTTCTCAATTGTATCAAGTGAGCATACCTCATGTGTAAAAAAAACTTTCTTTTCGTGAAGATATTTGCTTTAAATGTCATTTGCCTTTATTAAGTCAATTGATAATACATGCAGTTGTATGTTTACATATATTTTATATTCTTATTACTTACTTACAATGCGTTTGTATACTCCTCCTGCCTTCGCATTTGTAGCAGTATCAAATGACCAAATTGATCTCCTCAAATTACTCAAAAATCTGCAATAAATTTATTAGTACCAAAATAATCACGACTTCAACTATTAATCATTAAACTTGCTTTTTATACTAAGGAAAAGAGAATTTTATAAGCTTCAAAAAAAGTAGAAACATATTGTGCGTGCTTGTGTTCCGGCCAAGTGTTAAAAGACATGAATTAGTTAAACCAAAACTGAAAGGTCTATTAATTATACAAACGTTGCACCAAGGCATATGTGCATCGCATATAAAATTTCTATGCGAGTCTTAATTTACTGTACATGCGTAAAATTATTAGAACCAAAAATAAGCCGAAAATAAATGATTTATTTGACCATAAATCGCCGTAAATCATTTGGGTTACATAAAAAATGAAAAATTTACATTGTAACAAAAAAAGATTGTCTAGAATGACATTTTTCTTTAAAGGAAACTTGTTATATGTGTTCACCTACTCTCAAACAGTTTTCTATTTGTTTTTAGTAAAACGTGAGGTAAAGCTTTTGAGGGATTGAGCATTTATTAAGATTCAGTGGTTGTAAAGCCATCAATCAAAGGTTTAGGTAGACTCAGGAGATCACTTAATTATTCTTTAGGTATTTTTAATTTGGTCTTTCAGTACTTGGAAATCTGAAAATTCAACTAATTTTCAATGAGATTGAAAAAACTACCAGACAAAATTCAGCATTTTGTTTTTTGTAAATAAGCCTAAAGATGTTGACTGCCTCAGAATTGGTTCTCAACAATATTGATGAAAGTGATATAAAAAACATTTGTATTACGTATTTTCGATGTTTGTTTTTTTTTTTTTTGTTATCTTGGATCAATACTCAGGGGATGAACGCTGCATAAGCAGTGCATTGTACCGGAACTAAGAAAATATGTTACGAAGAGGGGAAAAGAGGGAGTAGTGCTTATGAATATTTGACTTGAACTTTCCAACGTTATAATCGACAGGAAACACGTTTGCAGGCAACTTCTTCCACACGCGAAGCGTACAGCTGAACAACGAGTTCTCTCTGTAATACGTAGTACGATTCCCTAGGCTATCGATCACAAATGGATGAGCTGTGGACGATGCACGTTTGTTACGTATAAAGGGTTGCGTCAGAACATCGCACATAAAAACGAATTTCGCAATATGAGCTCTTTGACTCTAACTACGAAATATGCTAGTTAGTTAGTCAAAATCTGAGGTGATGGCAACAACATAGGGACCGTGGTGTCTTTAGTGCCCTAAAGTCAGTCATCGAGGGTAATTATTATACTAAGGAAGAAAATTTTAAAAATACTAGCCTAATTATAGTAAGTGGCATTAATAAGCGCAGAAATAAAAAGTACAGGGGGCTAATTCTGTCATTCGCTTACGAGCGAGTTCTTTCTCGAATGTGCGAGTTTTTACACTTTTGGGATTACCTCATTCGATATCGAGTAAAAGGTATCGAAATTTCTAATGATGGCATTCGATAGCGAGTAACCACTCGAATGCAACCGTGCAACTTTTTACTCATAAGCAAAAGTACTATCGAAAACCCGCCAAACAGAAAAACACAAAAGAAATGTAAGTTCAAAATTTGTTTTGAATATAAAATTAAAAGTATATATAATTTTTTATTTCAGGTCAGCAGTAACGAAAATTAATTTTACAAAAAAAGAAATTTTGGTTAATTTTATGGCAGTACATACTTATTTGTAAATTGGTCACACAGCTTATTTTCCATTTCAGCTTCGTAATTTTGCACACAATACTTTGGCTAATCCCCATTAAAAAATCATTGCCAATGGAGTGTTGGAATCCTTCTAAAGTGTGGCTGCCAATTGAATTTTTGGTGGAACTGCGGTGAAATGTGCCTCAAAATTTAATTGGCCTAACAAGAAGTTAAACGCTTCCTTTGTGAATCTAAATCGTCTCTTGAAATATTCTTTATGGTATAGATGTATTTGAACAAAATATTGACTGCACTTACTCGTTGTTTGGCAAATTTAAAGGGTCTGCACTTCCCCTAATTTTTTTTTCCTTATTGTATTAAGGGGAATCGTTTCGTCGGAGTCAGGCGATGATGCATAATATACTAATTTTGGGTCCACTTCTTTTGCGTTTTTATTTTTACTGAATTTCTAGCTCGTAAATTTTAACTTGTTTTGTCAAAACATATGATTTTTGTTGACAATTGTCGGCAGTGTTATAAAACACATTTTGTCAGTATTTTGCAACACTGAAGTGATAACTCGACTCGGTACGTAACGAGTCACATCATTAGACATTTACACGATATCGAAATTATTTTCTACTCGATAGTAATTCCGATCACGAATGACAGAATTAGCCCCCAGATCTGTGCTGTAACTTTTGCGAAATAAAGTAAATGAGCTACAGGCTTTGTTATGGACTTTGTTATGGAAATCTTTGCAATGTTTTGCTTTCGGAATATTTCATGACTTGAATTTCTTTCGGAACATTAGATGACTTGAACAAGTACTATAACATAACATATAAGGTTTTATTTTTGTAGGTGGAATTCATGATTTTTTTCTTCATCGTAGAGGTCTAGATGGATGATCGCAAATGACTTACTGAAGAACTTCTTTCATTCACTAGCAGGCACTAGGTAACACTCAATTGACTTGTTGGAAAAATATTGTTAAAATTAAAAAAAAACGTGCAATGTGCAAATTTCATGCTAATAGAACGCTTACATGATAATATAGGATTATCTACTTGTCGGTTTCAAAAGCAAAATTTAATAAAATAGGCATAAACTTATCATATCGATAAAACTTGGATAAAGCTTGGACCTTGTCGTTATGTATGATATACATGGTTTGATAAAAAAAACAACCGTTCTTTTCAAATTTCGTGAGTTACGTATGTTCGATTTTCGCATTTCTTTCTGTTATGTTGGTACACATGTCTGTTACATATATTCGCAATATCACCCGTTTCGGATTGTCAGTTAGTTTTGACAGATAAAAAGTTTAGTCGTGTTTTGCTGTGCTCCTCGATATTTTAATATACTTACTAAATTTTGAGCAAACACAACGTCGCATGAACATCGCTCAGGAGCTGTTGAACATCATCGACTACGATCCAAATTTCCTCATAAAGGGCATAACTGGTGATGAATCATGGGCGTATGACTATGACATTGAAACCAAAGTCCAATCATCTCACACAGAACACAAAATTGTTCGTGTTCAATAAAGAAATTCGTTAAATCAATTATTAAATTATTTGAACAAACAAAAGTTTAGTAAAAATAATTATTGATCGAAAACAACTATTTTTTTAAACAACAACAAAATACGTTATTTTTCTGATATTTATGTATATGCATACAAATTATTTTTTCACACAAAAACGTTGTTGATTAATTTTTTTCTACAATTTTTTTCTGTGCAATGAAAGCGTCCAGAAGACCCAATGCCGAAAAAAGCACATAAAGTTCAGTCAAATGTGAAGGTTTTGCTCACTATTTTCTTCGACTGCAATCACGTAGTGCATTATGAATTCTTGCCACAAGATCGTACGGTCAATAAGGAGTACTACCTTGAAGTTATGCGCCATTTGTGTGAAGCAATTCGTCAAAAACGCACAGAATTGTGGAAAAAACAATCATGGATTTTTCGCGATGATAACGCACTAGCTCACACATCGATGTTTGTGCGTGGGTTTTTGGCCAAAAACGAACCTGTTATCAGGCCTCAACTACCGTGAATTTTTCCTTTTCCCAAAACTGAAATAAAAGCGTTTTGTTGCGATTGAGGAGATAAAAGAAAAATCGAAACAGGAGCTGTTGGCCATACCAAAAAGCGCATTTCAAAATGTTTTGAGGATTTAAGAAAAGAACGCTGGCATAACTTTACAGGGGACAAGATAGTTATTGATGAATAAATAAATAATTTTTAAATAAATTTAAAATAACGGTTATTTTTTGATCAGCCCTTGTATGTCATTTAAACCACCTAACTTAGAGGTACAGTAGTCGATCCTTTTAAGTTATTTTTCGTTTTCTATGTGAGAGCTAAATGAAGTATTGCAACCTATTGAGGATTTTCCGCGTAGTCACGATCTTTAATGTAGCCCAACAAAACGTAGAGTAACGGCATTAAACTACCTGATATGAAAATATATCAGAAATATTATGATGGATATATCATCCATTATAATATTTAATTACAGACAAAAAAAATAATATAATCCTATGTCCATAGCGAGGAGTTACCAAGTTCGGATTACCTGCAATTTTCGCCAGAGTGCACCTTACATTGTTTGGCTTTTGCAAGTGATTTTATAATACTGCTAATTCTTGCTTAAAAGGACTATTATCACGACCATAATTACCGTATAAGGCTCGAAAAGTGGCCATGTCTGAACCACAATACAATTGTAGCAAATTCTGACTATTTTTTTTTGACACATTGTGCGATTGCCAAATGATCTATTTTTGTTAATGGAAAACCTTTCACAAAATAAATGACATATGTTTAACAGCTAATTGTCTTACTAACCTAGCATGTTTCAAACCACCAAATCGTTGCAAGCGCTTTTCAGCAAAAATTATGATCTACCTGAAAGCAGTTTTGTAAATGAAGGGAATTGCTTACACGCATGCCTTCTCATGGGGTGGTGCTATCGTGTCAGGTATCCACGAAAATAATTTTCACAGCTGCACTAAATATTAGCTTCTTTCAGACCTCTCTGAAAATTCAAATTTTATAACATTTTAAAGCTTCTCAGATTTTTTTTGCGATATCGTTTTATTTTTTCAAGTCTTGTTTCCTGCTAAACGATATTCTAACTTTTTTCTGAAGCTGTACAAAAAAAAATCACTTGTGAAGTTATTGCATTTTTGTAAGCGAAAAAGGATGTATTATGCAGTTAGCAGAAAAAATAGGCTTAAAATTTGGCAATTCTTGCTTCTATCAATATCAATCGAACAGGAGTTAAAAAAAAAAACAATTCTGTAAGACATAATATTAGAATTGGTTACCAAATCCGCAAACGCTACTCTCTCTTTCATCCTCCTCATAACCTATTTTGCCAGTTCTAGTACAGTGCACTAAATATGTAGGTGCCATCCGCTGAGTAGTAGTCCAAGGCAAAAAAATATAAAATGAAAAATTAGGAGGCAAAATCGAAAGCCAAATTTTCCAATACGTCGGAAAAACTTTTTTTTTAATAATATTATAAAATACTGTATACATTAGCAGCATATTGATTATACGAGTATGTACTATATACCGAATGTTTTAAAAATTCTATACCACATGAACTCGTATAAGTAGGGCCAACTAATCACAGGTCAAAAGCATTGCATGTTGTTTTTCAAAATATAGCAGAAATATAACTATCAGTTATATTGTCATATGCTTTGATTTTATCTGAACCTGAAAAATAATTTCAAAAAACTTTTGTATTACCGTGTAAACATACCTTAAGTAATCCTATCAAAAATGCCACGAAACATTTTTTTATTAGTTTACCTTTATTCCTGTTAAAACATTTTCTTTTTTTTTAACTTTTTGAAAAATATAATTTATTTAAGTAAGCGTTAAATTATATCTGAATCAATTCATTAGACGTGAAATAAAAATGCGCTTTTTTTTTTTTAAGTTATCATGCGTTACAAACGTGATGATTTTTTAGAAAATACCATCCCATTTTCTTATGGCGATGACAGCATAAAAACTTTTTACCTCTTTCCAATCGATAAGCTGTCATTGAATTATGATTTCTGGTTAGCTTTAGGAGTTTTGTTTTTATAATTTTTGTTTTGTTTTTCTTTTCTGTAATAATGAGCTCAAGCCTATTTCAACTTCTACTTCTTACCCCTATGCCAGCACTGATCACGGTTGAAACACATCAATTTGCCTCGATGTATGATTTGTTATGAGGCGGTCAAATTTTGAAAGCGGTCTTCTATTACAACAAATAAAAGCGAATAAGTATGTGTGTATATAAGTATGTCGGTATGTGATCTGAGTTGAGTCTCATTGGGTTTCTAAAAACATTAAAACAAATTTAAAGCACGCACCTTTCACGCCGGTCATTATAACGTATTAAAACCGTATAAATAAAAAAGAGAAAGATGAAATGGAGCGTAAGAATTATAAGAAACATGAAAAGAAAAAGACCCAGCAAGTTCTCTTAGATCAGAACGAAATGCTTATATTTATGCAGCTAATCGTTCAGTGAACTCTTCCATTGTGAAATGACTCCAACTCTCCCCACAACTAACAGATATTTTCTTTTGTATTTATTTTATTTCAAAAGAATTAATTTGTCGTTGAGTGATAATATTTTGAATGATTATTGTACAATCTTGTCAGTTTAGAAAATAGCTTTCTCTATTATATAAAATTTTTTTTAGCGATTTTTGTTAGTTGTATTTTTTTAATTAATTTTTCTAATTGACTTTTGATAAAGTTTTTTAAAAAGCAATGTAGAAAATTATTATTTTTACGATGAAGCCAAAGTGATTAATCTATAAAAAAAAATTGTTAATTTTTATAGTTTCTTTAAAAACATGTATTCAGAATTTATTTCAGAACTTATTTGATGTAGAAACGTAGATAGGAAAGTATTCAAAAAATAATACAAATTTAAGTGGTCTGTATATTACAGAAATCAAAAAAGGTGTTACCGACAATAATTTCCTTACCAAGTAATACAACTGTGCATAACCTTTTATTTTCTACCTTTGCCTTTTTCTAATAGATACACATTTTGTAAAACGGAAAAGAACACATCAGTTTTTGAAAATTTAACCAATTGTAATCATATAAAAAATATAAGAAAAAACTAAGGTAAAATTAGTGAAAATTTATAAAATATTTATTAATAAAGATTCGTCCTTAGAATTTTACAGCGACGATAATAGTTGGCTATTAAAACTTGGTTTTATTTTTTCAAAAGGAATGCTGATTTTCCTTGTAAAGTTATCCTAAGTGATGTAGTAGACGTTATTAATGTTGTGTTATTGGAACACGAACAAGTGATACGTCTAGAAAATTCATGTAAAATACACTCAAAATATTGAATATATATTATACAGAGTTTCTATTATTACTCATTGATGTCCTCATAAACACCATATAAGTTTATCGAGCTTATTGAGAGCAAAACCATGCTTTTGTTGTATAATTTAAATATCTATGTCTCTTATGACCAATTTGAACTATTTTCTGATTATTGTTCTATATGACATTTAAAAGAAAAATGATGTAAGCCAAATATAAAGGCATCTGCGAAGAAATCTTTTGCATCTTAATAGAGATTGAAAGCTAAAAGCTAAAAAAAGTAAATATTAATTGATTGATTTTTTGCTGAGCTTTATAATTTTTAAATTATTGTTCATTTGTACAATGGGTTTTAGTTTCAGTTTACGATAAAAATTTGTTGTGATCAATAATTTTTGTTTGAAGAAGACCAGAAAAAATAAACAAACCTTTTGAGTTGGAGGACAACTAGCTGTTTCGTAGCCACTACATTCCTCATCAGCACCAAACGCGCTTCTTGGCATCGCCAAAGGCTCCTGTTTTTTATCTCCTCAATCGTAGCTAAACGCTTTCCTTTCATCGGTGTCTTCAGTTTTGGTAAGAGGACAAAGTCAGCGGAGACCAAGTCTGATAAATACGGCGGTTGAGGCCTGATAAAGTTTTTGTTTTTGGCTAAAGACTCACGCACAAACATCGATGTGTGAGCCTTTGCTTAATCATGGTGCAATTCTGTGCGTTTCTGACAAATTGCTTCCCGCAAACAGCGCATAACTTCAAGGTAGTATTCCTTATTGACCGTATGATCTTGTCGCAAGAACTCATGATGCACCACAGCATTGCCGTCAAAGAACTATTGTAATCATCAGTAGACTTGTAAACTTTTGCATCATGTGTGCACGTGTTTTGTTATTATATTATTTGTTTACTGTCGTTTGTTTTTCTCTATTTGTTATTATTAATTTCTTTTTTATGTTCGTCCTATGTATATTATTATCTTACAGTGTGCGCGGTGTTGAACTAATTTTTGTTAGTCGGAGCAGTGTGGAAGGTATGTACACTGGGCACTGATCAGTTTAACTAATTTAATTTCAAGATTCTAAATGCTGTGATAATGTTTGTTTAGGTCGTTCCGTGTTTTAAGTTCACAAACATTACTCCCCCTTTCCTCCTTCTCCATAATCTATTTTCCTAGTTCCAGTACAATGCACTGCATATCCCCTGAGTACTAAGATAAAAAAAAAAAGATATTGTCTAAGTTGAATGTTTGACAATAAAAGGGTATGAAATGTCGATATATAGACAGCTAAGAAACGTAAAACAAGCTATTTAGTTTGATTTGTATAAATGTATAACGAATTAAAAAAAATATATAACGAAATAAAAATGTATAACGAATTAAAAAAAAAATATAGCGGAAGCAAATTTGTACACCTATATCAATATAGCGAGATAATGTGTGTCTAAAGTTCTTAAAACTTGCAACCAGATCTTTGCACTTCCAAGGACGTTTAAGAAAAGTGTTTTAACACTTGGATGAATTACTGAGCTCGAAAAATTATTATTTTCTTTTCTAAGGCTATTTAAGAAGTAAAAAATTCATTTAAATGTCTGCTGCTAAGATTTTTAGACACTCAATAAAGTAGCGTTAAAGGGCAACTGAGCTATCCATAGCACGGCAGTTCAACGAACGTGTCAAGCACGTTGCAAGCGAACTCTCTGATTATCCAAATAAACATTCTGACAAGATATTATCCTCATTAGATTCTTTAAGCCGCCCGCCTGTTCTTGGTAGCTAGCATATACTTTTGTTAAATTCAGAAATTCTGCACTACAAGTACTAGTACATACTTGTGTATTTTAGAATACAACAATTCTTAGTGCATACGTAATTTTTCTAAGCGTACAAAGCTGTTGTTGTTAGGTCATAAACACACATAATTTTTTTCTCCTTTTTTTGTTTTGGGGAAGAAACGTGTTAATATTTTATTATGTCTTTGCCTGGTACGAAACATTGTTTTGTTAAATGTCTTGAAATTCCATTCTACATGCAGCTTTTGTCCAACTTTTTTTTATTGTTGATTTGGCCAATATACGAGTACATCTTACAACAATACACATTTAACCATATGTTGTTGCTGCCACTATGGCTGCTGCTGTTGCAAGTGTATAGTTAACTGCAGCTGTTGCATCTTTGTATTACATCATTTGGTTAACGTTGTTAAGATGTTGGTGACTGGTATGAGCATTTTTATTTAACTTGAAGTAAAAAACAACAAAATTTGGTGTGGTTACCGAAGAAATTACATATGTATGTAATTGGGGATATAAGTACAGTGGCATATAGATTATGCGAGCGCAATCGTTGTTTTTAAAATCATATCTTATATCATGGATTTTACTGTTAACACATGCTTAAGTACGCACGCTTATGCAAGTGTTCAAAGTAAAAGAGTCAGTCATTTTTTGTTTGTAACTTCTATGTGTGCAAAAATTTGTTAGTTTTTTATTTCGGCTTGTCCATTTTAAAACATTTACATTGTACGCATTCATGTAAGATAAAAACAAAAAAGAAGCAGAAGTTAAAACACTTGGCCAGAAATTTTATAAAGAAGAATGTGGCCAATATGATTTGTTGACAATACCAAATACGCAAAATTTTCAAGCCAACAATGCAGCCTAACAACATGTTGCCATTTAGTTTTGTTTTTATAAGTTTTCCTTTTTTTGTACAGAATTATGCAGGTTATTTTAAACGTGATAGCTGCTGGTTTGTTGGTTGGCTGGTTTTTTTTTCAGAATTTTTTTTTTTTATTTAGATTTAAAAGAAAGACAATTCAAATACTACTGGTATTTTAGAGTAATAAACGAATGTTTGGAGTTTATGCTTTTATTCTATAATAACCTTTTGGAAATGTACGCATGAAGTTATTTTCATTTACATTCATGTTAACATATTCATGCCGGCAATAAAGTTTTAAGTAGATTTTATATGCTTGGCCTATTAAAAACATTATTTTAGAAAGAAAATCATATTTCGATGACATACAACAGCTTCAATACCGTTTACGCTTCATGCCATCATTGAATGTAATATACTTATAAAAAATTTTGTTCACTTTTTGAAACTTAGATATAAAATTTCTATAGGAGTTCAATAATTGTACTTTTCCAGTTCACTAGTCTAAATCCGTAATCTTTTTAGTGCTGTCTCAGCTAAAAATCTTAAAAGAATTTATTAGTCTAATTTATTAATCTCCCATTTGTTAAAAATAACGGTTGAAATTTGGCTCTTTAAAATAGTGATGACCAAAAGGAAATCCACAGTTACGCTCTGAGTGTAAATAAATTTGCAGTGGGAGAAAAAGTAAGCATATCAAAAAACTCGTTTTACTTACAGGTTACTTAAAATTAAAAAATACTCAAAATACATAGAAAAAACAAGATATAAATTCATACACCCATGCGCAAGTTCATTCGTCGCTATCTCATTGACGACTAAACTAATGAGAGTAAGATTTTGTTTGCTTTTGTGTACCACTTAAATACATGGGTGGGCATCACTACTTTAAAGGCAACAACTATTATGATTAAATAAACATAAAAATGCCAACAGTGAAGGCCCATTTAGCCGACCGTAAAATTAGAAATGTAAATGTAGTCGAAACAGCTGTCGGTTACTGTTATACAAGAAACAATGAAAACGCTATCTGACTGTAATGAAATGTAACCGTAACATCTCAACCTGTAAAAAATAGTATTTCATTACCTGTTTACGTGACATATCGCTCCTTTATTGCAACATAGTCATAACGCAAAAAAGCTTGTTTCGAGAAAAACACATTTCAAATTTTTAGTTTCCATACAAGTATTAGAAATTTTTTTTACAAAATATCTCCTAAAGGAAACAGTTTAAACGTAATTTAAATAAAACTTTGGCACAATTTAAAAGGAAGTACTGTTAACAATTCTGCATTGTTAAATCGAAAAACTCATTTTTTGAGATATGACTATGTTGAAATAAAGAAGCGATATGTAGTCAGTGATGGTACATATTATTGGGAATGGTACGATGGCACAAAAACCCTGTTTTAGTATTTTTGTTTATTTAATAATTGAACTGCTTAAGTAGTTATATTTGTATACATACATAATATATTTTAATAAATTTAAGACTTTTCTGTAAAACAAGAAAAATGGATATACATACAGTGGTAGCATAATTTATACACTGCGCACAACTGTTGCAACTGTCACATTATATGTAACCACAACATTTATTCGCCCGATTTCCAAAAATATATTCCTTAAGCACAATCTTCCAACGATAAAAAGAATTTTAGAAATTGGTTGATAATATGCTGATATAAATGTAAGAAAGCAATAATGTATTAAATTTAGGTCTGTGATGAAATGAAAATGTAATAATAAAAAATGTTTAATATTTTTTAAGTATAAGAAACTAATAATTATACAGAACTAATAATTATACAGAACTAGTATTATACAGAACTAGTATATTGTTACTTTATTTTATTTTATTTTATTTTATTTTATTTTATTTTATTTTATTTTATTTTATTTTATTTTATTTTATTTTATTTTATTTTATTTTATTTTATTTTATTTTATTTTATTTTATTTTATTTTATTTTATTTTATTTTATTTTATTTTATTTTATTTTATTTTATTTTATTTTATTTTATTTTATTTTATTTTATTTTATTTTATTTTATTTTATTTTATTTTATTTTATTTTATTTTATTTTATTTTATTTTATTTTATTTTATTTTATTTTATTTTATTTTATTTTATTTTATTTTATTTTATTTTATTTTATTTTATTTTATTTTATTTTATTTTATTTTATTATATTTTTTTTTTTTTGGAAGTATCAAAAAGCAGAGCACAGAATTGAATTATATGAGATTTATTCGCTATACCAATTATAAGCTTGTTTTTTATGTTTGCAGCTGTAGCTCACATGAAATGTTGACATATAGACAGAAAGAGAAATATTAGTAATTTTAGGTACCATTTAAACAATTTTCGTACTTTTTGTATGTGTACTGACTTTTATGAACTCTCATCACTGCTATAAACAGCTATATTGCTTTTATTTTGTTTTTGTAATTTATTTCATATAAGGATATGGACAACGAAAAATTAATTATTTTCTTCAACAATCAAGAAAATAAAAATGAAAAGCAGGACATGTTTTCTTCACATGCAGTTTTATTTTTTGTTTATGTCAAAAACACATGATTCGGTTTTAAGTATTCTATAAATGCTACTACATTTGCGTTATAGTTACAATTTTGTACGGTCGGCCTTGAGGCCACATGAAGGTACGTCAATTTAGCAACTTTAGTATTCTCTATTCCATTTTGCTTCTCATTTGTTACGCTCTAAACACATTCCAGACGGAAGGCTACACGGCTACAAATATTGCTAGCTACAATTGCAGCTAATTAATTATTTGAAAGGCGACAGTAGCATAACATGTACAAGGTGTCCGCCGACCGTCATCTAGGTACCGTCATCTAGGTAAACATTACTCTGACTTCAGATTTGACAGTCGTAAAGTAGACACATGAAAAATTTATTATGGAAAAATATTCAATAAACCAACGTGTTTTAATCGCTAAAATATTTTATCAAAATCAATTATCGATTTTCATGAAAAAATCATTATGAGTGACGAGGCATAATTTCATTTGAATGGATCTGGTGTGTAGTTGGGTCAGGAGAAATCGTCGGTGCGAATAAACAGAATAGTCAGTTCTGAATGGATGGTGGCAATCTTCCGGCAAAGATACTGGATAACAAAGCTTAATAGCAATGTCAGTATAATATAGGTGAACTCTTTACTGTTAATAATAATTTCAATTGTGATATATCTATTTTCTTCTCCAAAATCCTAAAAATACATAAAATGGTAAGTATCATAACGGATTTAGCTAAGGACGTTTAAATACAATAAAGATGACTCTATCATTCTCGTGACTTGCTTTTGTGACTTGCGCAAAATATGTATGTTTGAACAATACTCGTATGCCTAAATCGTTAAACGTTATTTTCCAAATCAACTTTAGTTTTTATTCAAAACTAAACTATGTATGAGCGAAGCCTTTTTCTCACCGGTACAGGATATGGGGTGCATAAAATCCTAGCGTATCCTAATAGTGAAAATTACATATGTATATTTTACTGTAGTTTTGGCGACGATCTTTCGTTAGAAAGTATAAGTGGCCTATATATTTTTCTTTAAATAAACACTTTGTTACCATTCTCATCATACGTTGTAGATCAACCACCGAATCTACTCGTAACCGCTTCAGCCTGTTTACTTTGCCTGGAACCATCTAATAATTAAAAAACTATATACGAGACAATATCAACAACATAAGACCTGAAGCTTCGCGAAACATGATGAAAAATGAACCATTGATTTGAGAAATAAATCTGAACGATGCTCATGAAAACTTTTTGTCTCTTTGGTTTTGATTTTCTGTAAATGGAAGCGAAATATTTTTTTGCCTATTGCTTGTTCAGATGAGAACAAATATTTACAAAATTTTTATTATATGCATAGTTTTTGTTATACAAATGGAACTTTTAGGTTTTTAAACGCGATTTGAACTATCTATGCTTTAAATCTTATGTAAAATTTGTATAAGCGCTACAAGCTAAAGTTTTTTATCTTTAACGAAAATGAGTTTCAGATAACTTTATTATATGAAATTAAAAATAAAATAAAAAATAATAACTAAATATAAAGACCATGATATAAAAAATACAAGGTAGTTGCATTCTCTCAATTTTGCTTAACATTCACCATCTAACAGGTAATGTGACATTTTTCATTGCTAGCGTATTAGTTTATATGTTTCCTTGTTTTCATTTTTGTTCGAAATTATGTTTTAAAATAATATTAAATTTGTGGCTTGTAACATGAAAGAGCTAAAAATACATAACCTAAAATACATACATAAAAATATAAAAATCAATATATGTCTATATATTTCAAAAGGAAAGAAATGAAGTAATTACATTACAATTTCATCCACATTTATGTATTTGTTGCGTTTCGGACTCAATTAATGAACTGCATATTGCAAAAGCACAATATACATATATGTGCAAATATACAAATATTACCTTTTCTAACTTTCTTATCTTACGAGTACCTGGTATTAAACAGCATTAGTTAAAAGCTCGGAATTCATTTGTTCACTACATTTTTAGAAAATGTGAGTTAATATCAGACAAACAGGGCTACACATGACTGCGATTTCAGTAATAAAGGGCGTTTCAGACTATCACTTCTTAAGATTTTCGTCAGGTTTTGTGAGACGGAAATCTAGTGAGATTTGTTGTTTTTATGTTGAAGAATGTCAAACATATTTGAAACGGTGAGTACAACTTTTTGAAAAATTAACAGCCAGTTCGCCGATGTCGAAAGGACAAGTTCATTCGAATTCTAGGCGAAAGAAAATTGATTTGGGTTTGTATAACTTTATTCTATGCGAACAATGTGTCAAAATTCACTTAAAATACATAAGTGCATGCGAACGAATAATAGTGGCATAGACAAAACCAAATTGATTCGAATGTGAGTGACAAGCTTTCTTTCTTTCATTCGATATCGGCGAACAGGCTGTAAGAACACGGAGTAATAATGTAGAAAGCGCATTAAATCTTATACTGATGTTCGTAAATTATAGATCTTTCATAAAGAAAGAAGAACATTTCATTTTGTAAAATTTTCTGCTTTAGAGAGTGTTTTCTTATTAAAATATCAGGCCAAGTTTGTCAAATATCAGTATAAAAATAGACACTGAATGGTGCGGAATGTAGTCATAGCTTTATTAATTTACAAATGTCTAAAATATTAACAAATTATTGAGTTCTTTCAAAATATTCTGCCTTAAATGCTAAGTATGGTATTCTTTACCTTTTATTTGTCATAATTCTGTTGGATTCTCGTATATTTCAGTAGATTCACTCTGGCCAATATATATATCTTCACAAAAACACAATTGAAATTTACACTATATTTGACGGAATTGCCCTTCAACGAGTTTGCTGATCTGTGGTGTGATTCTGTAGCTTTCAACGATCCCATAATCGAATCTTTCCAACGATACATACTTCATAACTTGCAGTAAAGATTAATATAATTTTAGAAATGTTAAACAGCTGTATTTTTGTGTATGAAATGGACGACTCTAAAAGCAATAGCTTATTTTGATCGGCCGCAAATATCGTTAAAAATATTACAGAACAGCAAATTCAATAAAGTATCGTTATTATTATTTTGAATAGTATTCGCTATAATACTATTGAAGGAGTTTGTTGATATGCCAACAGTGCTCTAAAGTCTGGTTTTATCGTCTACAAGCTGCTTAAACATATGTTTCATTGTTATACTTTTAATACAAAAATGTTAACTTCTCTTCTTAAAAATGGGGATTAGAAATAAAAATTCTATATTTGGCGCATTTTTGTTGAAATAACGCGTTTTTTCTTCACATTTGGTGCGTTTTGAATTTTCAAAGTTGACAACAGTGGTACTCTTATATTTCACTTGTGGCAACGCCTTTTTATATTTCTCTTTGAAAATAAACTTCAAAAATCCTTATTAAAAATAATAAAAAGAAAATGCAACTAACTAACTACCTTGTATTTTTTATATCATAACAGAAACTATAAAATTATTTCATGCATATGTCGAGACAACCATTTCAATTGATTTGCTCCGTTCTAAAGGGAGTTATCTAGAGGGAGTTATGTCCCCTATTTATGTCCATTATGCTGCAGACTGCTTATTGAAATAAAGCTTTTGCTTTAATTCGCTCACATATAGTGCATGCCTTCCTGCTGTTTTTCTCTTCCACCTTTCACTACAATATCCTCTTTTATTAAGTATACTTTATAATTCGATAAATCAAATTGAAAGCTTTTAAAGGGCACTTAAAAAGAAATTGTTAATTTTTAGTTATTTGTTAGCTCTAATGTCTGCAACACTTGATGTTATGAACTTAAAAACACTCTTACGCATATTAGCCTTAAACGTGCAACAATATGTTGCAACATTTAATAAATGTTATTGCATGATGATGCTAATGCATCATTTTGCTGCCGTTGTTAGTTTTCCATCTTTTTGAGGAGCAAAAAATAAAAGAAACCAAAAAAAAAAGGAGAAAAAAAACAAATAGTTTGAAGTAAAAGTGTTTTGTTAGTTTTCGCGTAACTATAATCAGCAACATCACCATCATCATCTTTGCCACCATCACCATCAGTTGTGACTCCCTGATGTTGTTTCTTTATTTGTTTGTTGTCTAATGCGAGTTTGCTAGTCAAACAGCCTGCGTGCCTTCTTTGAGCCTGTTTAACAACTAGGTTGGATTGCCTGGTTGTTTCTCTGCAAATTTCTTTGCAATTGATTTGATGGTTGAGGTTGGTTATTGACGATGTTGTTGTTGTTGTTTTTTGTTGCTGTTGCTGTTAGTGTTGGTGTTGGTGGTAATCTATTATTTGTCTTGAAGCCATATAAAAATCTATTTATTCTTAATGCTTCACTGAGTATCTAAGTTACTTACTTTCGCTTACAAACAACTTTAGCAACAACATAAATAGTACTCGTATACAATTGTTGTTATTTTTGTTTATTATTGTTATCATATTTATGTTGTATTTCAAACTTTTTTCCTTTTTATATAATATGGAAAAGCATTAGTTTGTTTTAAGTCTCTCCCTCTCCCTCCACAACTTGATGATTCATTATTCACTGTCGTTTTTTCCTTAACACTCCGTTTGTTTCTAAAACAGTCTGTATCTTTTAACTGATGGTTGGTTGGCTGTAATTTTTCTAACTCTTATTTAAGTTTTGTTTTTCAATTTTATTTTTAATCTACCTTTACCTATAAGTTACTAATAATGTGACCAACATAAGCTGCTTATTGTCATGTTTTTGATTTTATAATCGGTCGTATGTACGAGTATTTGCTTCCTTGTTTTATTTCTTAGGCTTAAAATACGAGTCTTTAAAGGCATACGTAAAAAAAGTTATAAGTTATTTTTGAAAATAAAAAAAAACATATTTCTACATTATTCTAACATACAACATTTTACACATGATGGATCCAACAAATTTAACATTATTATATTTTTTATTCAATAACGGCTTTTTAAGTATAATACGCATAATATCTGTACACATAATGTGGCCATTCATTTTAATGAAAAAAATTGCGATTTGGCTCATTTTCTTGTGAACACCAGACCAAAATCGAGTAGATTTGAATTAAAATCGTACAGAATTTCATAAACGTTTATACGCCTGTTTTTTGACATCTTGCCGATTTTAATTTTCATAAAGGTCATTTGTACTTGTACAACACAAATCATTCACAATAATTTAATTTCATCTTACTAAGGTTTAGTTTCTTAAAAATGATGTGAGTGATTATTACATATGAGCGATTATCACATACATATCGCTCCTTTATTGCAACATAGTCATAACGCAAAAAAGCTTGTTTCGAGAAAAACACATTTCAAATTTTTAGTTTCCATACAAGTCTTAGAAATTTTTTTTTTTTAAATATCTCCCAACGGAAACAGTTTAAAGGTAATTTAAATAAAATTTTGGTACAATATAAATGATAGTCCTGTTAACAATTCTGCATTGTTAACTCGAAAAGCTCATTTTTTGAGATATGACTATGTTGCAATAAAGGAGCGATATGTAGATATATAAAACTATATATACAGTGTTGCAGGTCTAGTGCAAAAATTGTAGTTGCCGTGTTGCTTCCGCGGAAGTGGAGAGATTTTGGGGATTCACGAAGCCGATTTTGGGAATTCCCAAAAAAATTGGAACCACTTCGCTAACTAGTTTGAAACCACTTTTTCATATTCGGTTAGCGTATATAACGTGGAACATGCATCTGAAATATAAACGGTCATTCGCTTTAGTGCGGGAAATTGGAGTTGCTGTATTGCTTCTGAGAAAGCGTGGAGATTTTGACGTTTCCTAAAGCCGACTTTAAGAATTTCCAACTAACTCGGAACTGTTTTTCAAACCGAATCGTAACCGGGTTTTCATATTCGCTGCGAATTTTAGGCGTGGAATGTATATCTAAACTATTAGCGATCATTCGATTGAGTGCGAAAATTGAGGTTGTCATACTGTTTCCAAGGATGTGGGGGATTTTGCCGATACTTGCAGCCGATTTTGGGCATTAAAGAAAGGAAACTTGGAAGGCGTTATACGGATAACTATCTGGCTATATGGATAATTAATTCGATATTAAAGCGTGTTTTATTATTCTAGTGTATTAATTTCAAATAGCGTTGTTACAGTCTCACAGAAGTTCAATAGAAACGTATATAAGTCTAATACATTTCATCAAAGTCTACTTGCTAAATATATATAATTTATTTTATATGGGAAAACTTTTCAAAATAAACTACATTAAGTGCCCTGAAGACGATAAAAAAAGACGTAAATCAATGTATATGTGTGAGTGTCGTGTTTTTGTCGTTTAAAACGAGATGTACAAATAAAATCGTCAATCATCATTTTTATTTTGACTTCGCTGCGTTCGTTTCAAAAATGTCATCATCGGATAATGAATTATTGCTATCTTCTGCAATTTTGATAAGAAAAAAACATGAAAAGAAAAAAACTATGTATGAAAAGTAGTAATACATGAACAAAATAAAATGCAATAATCATAAAAAAAAATAAAATTCGATAATCATAATAAATATAGATATAGTTATTTTACTTACTGTTGTTCCTTTCGATAACAAAACTGAAATTTTTATCGTCAATCACAACTGGAGACTATCAAAATAATTACACGTCAAAATAAAATATCAAAACGTTTTGATTTTCATCAATCAGAGCCGACACCTATAGGTTGTATCCGAAAAAACACGACTGCACGCACGCACTTAGAGCGTTGATATGATTTTTTGATCGTCTCCAGAGCACTTTAGCTCAAAATGCCTGTGTACTAGATTTGGCTTTGTGTAAACAGTAGAGTTGCCACTTTTTAGCATTTCAATTTTGTTCGAATAATTCAAATATTTATTTTTGTTCGTTCCAGCAAACGAATAAACCTAAAAATTGTACAATTAATCGATGAGAATAACGGCTGAAAAAAATTTATTAGACACAAAATCTTAAGAATAATATGTAAGATATTTTCTTTTTGTGACTAGTGCATCATAAGTAATCGTTGTTTCAAATCTCTTGGCTTTAACTCAAATGCAACCCAATTACAATATTTATGATTTACTTCTAACGATTTTGAACGAAATGAGGCAGTATGTAAGTACAACTTCATTTTGCGCTTGGGGTGCATTTTCTTTTAACGACACTAAAAGAAAAGTTATAAGTTCTGGCTATGAAACTGGTTCATTGATAATTTTTCATTGTATAAATGACTTTTTTCATTATTGGAATGAAAAATTTCATTCCCTGAATGAATTCGCTCTCTTCAAAACTTATTTCATTTTGATGTGTTCATTTTATGGATGAAGAACTTTACATTTATTTTATGAAATTTCATTTTTGGCATATATTTTGATACATGAGATTTAACAATATCGGATGTCATTATATATTGCATTTAAATATATAACCACGTTAAGTAATATTAGTTAAATCATAAAAAACAATTATTTATACAATTTTTGTAAATAATGAAAAATCCTATGACATGGCATAATGAATAACATGAACATTCTTCATTCTTTTCTTACTCGTTGCCATGGCGAATTCATTCTTTTTTTTAATTTTAAAGCAGTGAGCTTAAGTTTAAGCAATAAACGCATTGTTATATCCATACACCTACACATGTACTTACATAATTTGTGCGAGTGCTACTTCTCACTCTCTTTAAATTCCCAGCGGCGAACACTGCCTACCACATTACTTTTCTTCGATGATGTGTGCAACACTTTGTAATCAATGAATGCTTACTTACAAAAGTGTATGAAAGTAGTATATGGAGTTCCTAAAATTAACTACGTTCATCTTTTGTATCACATTTATATAATGGGTGATTTTATATTTATTTGGATCGATAGTTGGGTCGATATAATTTAATGTTTGAAGATTATTCCATGCAAATGTTGGCCGCGGCTGCGCCTCAAATGGTCCATCCGCTTAGTCCAATTTTGGCATACTCTTTCCAACATTTCGGCCGGTATCTCACGAATAATGTTGGCTTCCAGTGCGTCAATCGTCGCTTTAATTTAATGATTAAATTATAGACTAAAATGAAGATGTTTGACAGTGACACAAGATACAAAACGTGCGTGAGCTTGCAAAACTAGTGTTGCCAAAAAGATAATAGCAAAAAAATCACTCTTTATATGTTTTTTTTTTAGTTGTAAATCAAACGCTCGTCGTCTTTGTCAGACTACGTTGCAAAAATTTTAGTTCAATCATTAGGTAAGAGTGCCTTGAAAACATTATAAAAAAAGGTACAAATAAAATAAAGCATTTAGTGAAAAAATAAAAAAATGCAGTGAACATAAAACAGAACAAATTTATTTAACGGAATAATCCCAAAAAACCGAAGTGCGCAGTATGTCTACGACCTACTTACAAAGTAAGAGAGATTGTATTCGTGCTGCCTACTGTCGACTTACAAAGTATGCGAGGTTGTATACGAGCTGCCTACTGCCAACTTACAATGTATGTTAGGAAGTAATGCGCGTTTGTTGGATGAACACCTCACTACCTCGCTTACTTTGTGTGCAGGTGGTAGGCGTTCTCTCTACAAATGCGGCAATGTGTATGAAGAAGTATACTAGGTTCGTATATGAGATGGTATGCATTACTGACTTACAAGTGTGCATCGGATCATCGCTTCTGTAAGCGAAACTTTGGCCGCTGGGAAATAGGGTTGAAGAAGACAGAGATTATTAAGCAGAGAGTTTTATAGGCTACCAGTTGTTTTTCATTTTATTGTAAAATGGTAAAAGTTTAATGTAAATTTTCAATAATTTTTTTTACCTTGTATTTATGTTTTCACTACATATTGATAGCAATACAAACGTTGCCATGATATTCATGATAGCAAATTCCCCTACTTGGGAAATGAACATTTTATGGGAATAAAAGTTTCAAATTTTTTTCATGATAGAGGTGATTATGAAATTATTTCATTAGCTGAATGATAATTGTTTCGTTGCTTCAACAATGGATTGTTATTTAATACATGAAATGAGGCATTAAATCAGTGATTTTGTTTCATAGATACATATATGAAAAGTGTTTATAATAATAATGAAGTTTGCCATAGAATTAGTGAGCAAAACACATTAAACCAACGATTTATTTTCATATTCCTAATGAAAATGTTTCATTATTGCAATGAATATGTGTCAGGCTATTAATGATATATTTTCATTGCATTAAGAATTAACTTCATAAATTTAATGAAATATTTTCATGCTGCTTAATATTTTATAGTTCATAATACAGTGAAACTTTTTTCATTAATGACATGAATTACTTCATTAGCTCGTTATTAATAATAAAAAATCATTAATTTAATAACGAAATTCATGCATGGAATGAAGTTTTTTCTCTTAGTGTAAGCATCCTTATAATTTTTTGGTCCTACAGTGCCATCATTTTGAAACTACTATGCTATGCTTCTTGGCTGCAGATTTTTTGTATTAAAGAAGGAAGCAAAAAATGCTTATTTGTCTCAAATTTTAATACATCTGAATAAAAACTCTATGTAAAGATAATATCAAGTTATGTTATTCTTGAATGAGCAACCTAATTTTCAAGCCGGTTATAGAACTCCTTGTGTCATCCATAATTCTAAAAACTTGGATAACTTATTTATAACATTTTAATTTCTCCTGACGATGATAACAAATTGTTATCGAAATATCGAGAAATAAAAGATTTTTAATAGTTAATTTTTTATAAAACTAAAAACAAAGATCTAAAGCTGCAAAAATTAAATTTATTTAACAAACGAAGATCAAATAATATTGAGATAAAGTAAAAAATCCTTCATAAGAATAAACTTAAAAAAAAGGAAAAACTTGAACTATAATACGATGTACAAATGTACAAAAACAAATATCATGCCATATGTATGTGTGAGTTTGTTCTCACTAATACAATTAAAATAAGCCTAACTTGAAGAAATACAAGGTGGCGCAAAAGTAATCCTCCTGTTAGGAAATGCTATAAATTTTTGTAGTTTGATGTGTGGCTACGCCGCTTACAATTTATTAAGTTTTTATACAATTTTCTTTAAAGCCTTCTTCAAACGAAGTTTTTTGGCAAACTTTTCATATATTATTGAAAATATATCTTTTTGTTATTATATACTTTTTACCCTTTATTACATACTTTTTACCCTTTTTTTTATTACATACATAGCACATGTGATGCGAATAGAACAATCTCTTAGAACATATTTTGGGCGTGTTTGACTTTAATAAATTTTTAAAGCGAATCATTTCTGAAACAAAGCACAAAGATACCCTTTATGGAAACTCAAATTGTATTTTATTAGTTGGTCCTGCTTTAACTGTATAAATCTCGAAAGAAATTAAAAAAACAATAGCATCCTTAAAAGATGAGAAACGTTAACGTTTTCGCTTCAAACCAACACCCACTAAATCTTTAAGTTGTTCGTTACTTTTAACATTTTGGTGTTGTTTAATAGCAAAACATTCCGAAAACAAACTAATAAGTATTTTGCACATTTCTAACAATTATGAGTTATAGTCGTATATTTCAAAACAGAGAAAATAAATTTCAACAAATCCAACACAATTTGTCAAACTCTAAAAAAGTGTTTTTAAAACTTATCATAAAACGCGTTCCGTTTTAAATGAAGAAAATTATTTTATCTAATATTTCTTGAAGTCTTCTTTAAGCATCTTAAGTTTTTACAACCTAATGACCCACTCACTCACTGACTTTCCATAATTTTTTTTGTCTTATAGAACACAATGCACGGACAAGCTGTCTTAAGTGATCAGCATCATCAACATCATAGACATTCAATATCAATCTTGGTAATCAGTGTTCCGTTTCGTAATTTCTGTGTTTTATGATGCTGTATTTTTGAATTTTTTCTCTCTTTACTTTGTATTAGAAAAATATCACGTACTTTTCTTAAGGCCGGCTTATAAAATCCTTTTTATAGATATATCCGTCAGCTATGAAGCGATTATCATACTGTAGGTTACTGAACTACTAGAGTAACTCAATATTTTTCCCCCACTGACATGGTGATGATCAAACAGCATAATATAAAAGAGTAAGGCCTGCAGAAGCATCGTCATTGAATTCTTAAAAAAAGAAACAATAACCAGGTTGTTTAATAGTATTTTTTATATTTATAAGATTTGATTTTATGAACACACAAGGTCTTAAAATATTCTTCTTCTCTTAAGAAACGCTACAAATAAAAGATTTTCTCAATATCTTGAAAAATTTAGTACATCTAAAAAATAAACGAATAACATATATTTCGATTTTTACTTTCTGCTTTTACGTTATTCTTCTCATACTTACTTGCAGCTCGTTTTGTGCTTTATAAAGTCTTTGTTTTTCAATGTTTGAAAGTTAATGACTCAATTACTGTCAATAGTGGCATCAATATTGTGTTACTTAAATTGGAAATAAAATTTATTATCTACAGAATATTCGATATGAAAAAGAAACACAAAATTCTTGCAACACTTTAGAATTTAAATGGTGACTGCCTAGCACTTTGAAGCAATCAAAGTTCACTTTCATTTGCATATTTTTCAAATTTTTCTTCTGTCTGGGACCAAAATGACAGCTGAGATTTATATTTATATGTAATTAAAGCTGCTTTTAAATCCCAAGATTAATTGCTATAATTCGTTTTTAAGCACAAATAAAAATAAAGCTTATAAATAAGAGTACAAAAAGTGTAACTAAAACCTTAAGCCAACTCTATTGTGGGAAACCCGTAAAGAAGGTAAAAAGGGTAAAAACGTGCTTAAATTGTTTAACTCAATGTCGCGTATGGGTCATGATAATGCAGGAATTTTCTATATGCTAAGATTGGTAGAAGTCAATTGAGACAACATATAAGAAAAATTCCACACGGAAGTACTTGCGCATAGTAAAACACAAGTGTTAATTCTCATCTGCAAATGATTCGTAATAATGATAATAAAATCCTGCGACAGCAAAGCAAAAGTATGCACGTAGGAAAAATATATAGTTGATATGATAATATTTTGAAAGAAATGTTAGAGACGTTTATAAACAGAGAAGCTTGTTTTTTGTGTTATGGCGGATATTATTAGAGCATTTTTCTTTTTAAATTCTCAGCAATTTATTTGGATTGTTGGGATATAAAGTTGATTGTTTGAGAATATCTTTCAAAAATTTCCAAAGTCTACTGGTAGTGGGTGCTGATGAGCAGTGTAGCGACTGTGAAACAGCTTCTTGTCCCCCAGTTTTAGTGTATTCAATTGTTTTTTCCTGTCTTCTTTGCTCAAGAGTTATTGATCGCCGCAATTACTGTTATAATTAAAAATTAAAATATTTCTTGGCTTTAGCCAGGATTGAACTTGAGCTAGACGAATGATAACAACCCATCATATAATATTAGGAATATGTAAATAAAATATTCAAAAATTAAATTTTTTTCTCAAATATGTGTGATTTTTAGGTGCTCCAGTGCGGTCTCAAGATATAGCCTTTTTAACTTAGTTTTAGCATTTTTTATTTGTTTTCATGTAAGACAAAAAAAATTTACTATTCGAATATGATTCGGAAATTTTTATTTTTTCTAATACATCATTGAGCATCAATAAAAAATTGCTGCGATAAAAATTTCACAATATAAACGCAATAAAATTTTAACAAAGAAGCGACAAAAATCGTGACGACAATAGTTCTGCAATGTAAACTGGGACTAATAAAGAAAAAAAAAATAAAAAAACACTAAAAACACACCAATGCCTGTAACAAAATGTATGTTTATCTTTTCTTTATGTATAAGCATGTGCTCGTCAGCTAATTAACTTCTTTAAAATGTGTTTTTTAATACAAAAGTTACACACAGCTAAGAAAAATCTTAGCACTCACTGTCCTTGCCAATACTAAAAACACATTCACTTGCTGCTAAACTTTCATTATAATAGTCGATTATTATCTTATTATCGTCATATTCATTGTTATCACATACATACATTTATATGTACATATGTATATGAGTACATATACATATATATTTTACGAAGTTGGTTGGTTGTAGCTGTCCGTCATTCAGCATAATTTTTCGTTTTATAGCTTTGAAAGATTCCTTGAAATAACTACTTCAATTACATGTAGTAGCAACATCGTTCATATCAAATGATAGCTGCTTGCTGCAGCGGAAGCAATGTGCAGCCCTTATGAAGACTTGCTTTTAATTGAAACACTTTACTCGACTAAAATTTGCTTTTGGTTGTAATATTTGTGATAAAAAACAGTCAAAGTAATACTAAACCAAGGTAAACTTATACGTAAAGCAGAAGAACGATCGCAAGCAAAGTAAACGCCCACGCATGCGTACAAGTGGTTTTCATGTTTAAACAATTTATAGATAAAGGCAATAGTGGCAAAACGACTACTATTAATATTTTACTGAAAATGAGTCAAATTGTTGTTGAAGTCATTCAGAGTAACCCATTAATGATGTAATTAGTTATGGCAGAGAACCTTATGTTTTACGATTTATATTTCCCATACTCAAATAGCAACCAAAGATTCTGTAAAACATTCATCATATGAGTTATGTATGTTATCAAATGTCATAAAAAAATTAAGAAAAATATGTTTAAAGGGTTAATAATAAAAGGCTGCATAGAATGTTCCAGAGAACTCATTCACTAATATACAGTAGTTCCAAGCACTGTATATTAGAACAATCTTTAAAACAAAACGAACAAACTGTAGAACATTTAGAAACACAGCAAACACTTCATAGTTGTGAAACACATTCACGACAATGCTTGACAGTACTTGAATTCTGTTCCATAGCAATAAACAAAACAAAAGATCAGACTGAAGCAAATAAACGATGACTCATAGCAAAACATAGCAAGTGCACTAAAACAATGTCACTAACACATTGGCTCATGAGCACTTGTGCACTAAGACAAAGACAAAAATCTGTTGTTTATAACAACAAATTTTATAAACTAAACTAAACATTTCTTCAGTGCTTAAAGTTCTACTTCAATTTTGTTATATTTCAATTGGTTCTACTTATGTTTGGTTTTGTTTGTTCTAAAAGATAATAAGATAGTATTTGTTTATGTGTTTAGAACATTTCAGCACAGAAGTGTTTGTTTTGAAATGTGAAAGAAGACGATGGATAGTACGTGTAAATACTACGATGTCTTTTAAGACGTTTTTCTTGTGCTTGAGCAGCCCTCTAATCAATAACTAAAACCAAAGAAGACCCAATCACCGAAAATTCTAAAAAATTCTAACAAACGTTAAAATTCTAAAAAAGGTAAAAAATCTAAACAAAAGAACTAATTAATTTTGTTGCTTAGTTAAAAAATGTTGCAGAAACATTTTACTGTTGGTGTACACCAGACATGCCCAGGTCTATGCGCTTGATGCCCAATTGTTTTTGTAAAAGCGCTTAGCTGTTAGGCTGTTCTCTTTAATGCAAACATACTGCGCTCAGCACTAGCAAAGAAAAATATACAAACAACCCAGCAGTCCACAACTTATTACAATTTGCAAAGCATCCGATTGTAAGCGATTGTGTCAACAGAAAAAATCAAAATAGTCATGTTAAGCATATCAATCAACTCGCATCCGATTCAGATGAGTCTTTTTCTACTTATTTTGTTAATTTAAATGTACATAAGAAGCAAATAAGAAAACAAGTGCTAATAATATAGTTTTGAACTTATCCAATCTTCGCTTACAATGTATACAGTGTTGGATGCATCTTACGGTCTAGGCCATCGCTGCCTAAATGTAAGTAGGAATTGTATACAGACTTCGGATGGGTCACGCATACATTGTCAATGGTCTTAGATCGAAGATGTTTGTGACAAAAATTTCACTGGGAACTTCGTCTTAAGTATTTTTTTGTCGTTCACTGCACACACACAAGAGCTAAGCAACAACACTTTCGCATATTTTGCTGGTAAACATTGACGAGAGCGATTATCAATGTGAATATTGTTTTTGTAAATTGTTTTGCTCTTTACAACAAAAAATATTAAATAAAAGTAGTTTTTCATTATTATGTTAATACAATTTTTATATTGTTATATATTTAATAATGAATTCAACACAATGGGACCAAATTAGACCCAAGTGGGCTGGCTTTTCTATGACTGGCAGCCTGTAAAACCTAACAATGAATTCAAATGTGAAATGAAATAAGTGATTGAACGAATATTTTTCTTGAGCTTCTGAAGATTCGTTAGTGATATCATTATAACATATACTCTAATCAGTTCGTTATTAAAATGGACATGATTGAATCAACCCGTTGCGCCATACAAAGTTTCGAGAACTAGCCAAACACGAAGAATTTACTGTCTTCTCAAATTTTAGAATAAATTATCGCTTATTTATCTAAAATAGCTCTAAAAAAACAAATAATTAATGTGCGTGAAATCAAAAGAAAAAAATGTTGAGCATATTAAAACTGGATATATACATGGATTTAAAAAAAATTTAAAAAAGAAGTAAGGTGGTTCGTTGAACTTTGTCACGAGAGCAAAACAAGTGTTTCATATTACCATCTGAACATAGTAAAAGATGTTGAGGTTATGTATAAAATATTTGTTTGGCAATGGTATTTTGTCAATGAGCATATATTTGATTTTTTTCGGTGTCAGCAGCAAAATCACAATTCGAAATTACAGCAAAATCACACTTTTTCTAATTTACAAATTTTTTGCGCAAAACAAGATATAATACAAATATTGACAAACAAATCCCTATCAGCTGTTAGACAACAACACCTCCTGAATTAAATAGGTGAAGTTCTTTTCATTGTGCAGTTTGAAAAAAATGTTGCTAAAAACATTTTGTTGCTGATGAAAAACTCTATTGGGGGATTCAAACGGTGTTTGTCGAACAAAAAAGTCAGAAAGTACTTGTGATACGACCTTTTAAACGGAGTTTGCTGTAACTAAACCGTAAACATTTCAGCTGACTCAAATATAAAATAATTTATGTCAGAATGCTCACAGAATTCATATTTTTTCATACTAGTATTTTAAGACTTATAACAACCCTTTGAATACCGTATATGAGGTTTAATTTTAATACTAGTGGGAATAACCGGTCTCAATCGACCGTAATCTTTTTTACCGCTCATAATTAATGCACTGTCATATAAAATCTTTTGTTGAAACCAATAAATCTGTGAAAACGCACATATGTACATGCAAGTATGTTGTGTACTCATTTTGGCCACACTGTGTTGTTTAACTTGTAGTTAAGTCAAACACACATATTTTGTTTGTTAGTATTAGTAACAATTTGATAGCCTAATATGCGGTCTGTAGCTGACATGAAAACGCTAACTTTAACGCTAACTTCAAGTTAAAGTTAAATGTAAAGTTTGGTTGAAGTTATAACTTGGTTGTTAAAACATTTCAGTTAGAAACTCTGTTATAACTTAAATTGACAACAGCCCGCTATTTGTAA
Source organism: Thecocarcelia acutangulata (assembly GCA_914767995.1). Taxonomy (NCBI): domain Eukaryota; kingdom Metazoa; phylum Arthropoda; class Insecta; order Diptera; family Tachinidae; genus Thecocarcelia; species Thecocarcelia acutangulata. The sequence continues at coordinate 112,481,545 of OU612094.1, forward strand.
TTGTTTTTCGCCATTTTTATTATGAAAAGTTATAACTCTAACATCACTACCTGTACGCCGACTTTAACATAGAGATATTTAAACAGCAAGTTTTAACATCATGTTTTAACTGCGTTTCAAGTCAGGTGTAGACTGCATGTAAAGTACTACGCCGAACTGATTGAATTTCATTTGAATTTGATTGTGCTTAGCTGTCCAAAAAAGCTTTTTAACTATATATAGTATATCTCTCAAAAATCGATGATGTAGTACTATCAAGAAAGGTATATTTTCATTTTGACAGCAATCAAACTATGTGATGAATATAGAAATTGGCATCATTAGTAGCTAAACTGATATTCGTACTAAGTATTAGGCACAGTAGCGTGCGTTCTTTAATATAAGTTCTGAAAGGGTTAATTTTATGAATATAATATTACACTCATTAAAAATGACTCATACACTTTAAGCAGATTTTAGTCAAAGCAGTTTTTATTTTATTCTTTAGAAATTCTGTTTGTTTCTTAATGCAAAAGTAAAAACAAAAATGAGACGTAAATTTATAATTTTTCAAGCCGCAATTTAATAATTGTATTTTTATTTTTGAAACCGTACCCCAAAAATCACAAGACCGTGTGGGATTAAAAAAAAAAAATACTTAATGTCGTTGTTTGCACAAAAAGCCGAGATTTCGTTTACAACACTTCATATTCATAACAATTTCATATTTTTTTTGTTATAAGACAATTTAAAATTCAGTATACAAGCAAATAATATGCAAATTAAAGAAATAACTATTTATCTTGTTTTTGCCATTCAAATGCAAATTTATTTTATTTATTAACTTGATAAAATTTTGAGAACTAAAAAATATGAGCGTGTTTATAAAAATATGTTGCCCGAAAATATTGAACAAATACTGTAAATAAACAAATGTTTCGTTGAATTAACATATAATAATAATGTGTATTTTTTTTTATTTTCTCCTATTTTCAGTCGATTGTTGTTAATTTTAATCAAAGGCGATATTGGTGAGTATTCTAAAAATTATCCTAAAGTGGCATTCCTCATAAATGGAAAAGAGACCAATACTACATAAATAGCGTCAGCTTGGCAAAAATATAATAGAAGTTATAGAAGTTCGAGCTGCCTGTGTGTGTGTTGTTTTTTAATTTTGCTCTAATATTGGAAAGTTTACTAAATTTGCTTACTGGTCAAAAAATCAAAAATATGGCAAGGCTCAAATGTTTTTTTTTGTGTTTTTTTAGCTTGTATTTATTTATTGAATCTTCACCATATGAACTAACAATAAGTATTCCAATCTTAATACTAAATACAAAAAATTAACTAAGTCTAGCCAATGCTAGACAAAAAGATTTATTTTACGACAAATAGATCGGTAAAATCACCTATTTAAAGCTCTAAAGGTGACAAGGGTACCCCTTCATCTCAACCGAGTGTGATCGCTGAAATTGAGCATATTTCATGCAAGAGTTTACCTCTTCCAGTTCGCGTACTTTGAAAATTCGTCTTTTACCAGTGGAACACGCAGAGCCTTGTGAATTCGTGAATTTTTTACGTACCATGGAGCTGCGGTAATCGTTCGCAGAATTTGATTTCGTCGTCTTTGAATTTTCTTATAGTTAGATGTTGAGGCCTTACCCCATAATTGCACTCTATAGCAATCTAGCTTCTAGCTTCAATATAGAATTTCTGCCCATAAGTCAATTTAGATGCGCTGTTCTTAGCTGAATGACTTTCACCTCAATGTGAGACTGCCACGTCAGACTACGGTCCAGGTGAATACCAAGGTACTTAACTTCATTATGCTGCGGAATAGATGAGTTGTTGATTCCGATAGGCGCACATGTTGGTTTTTGCAGCGTGAAAGTAACATGAGTGCATTTTTATTCATTAACTTTGATTTTCCAAAGTTTTAGCCATTTCTCTAATATCGAACTATATTCCTTCAAATGTTGTGAAGCATATTGCTGGTCCTAATGAACGCTGCAGAATGCTGTGTTGCAGGAGTTGAAGTGTGAATACCAGATCTGGTTGGCATGTCAGAAGCGCAAATCAAATATAAAGTAGGTTCCAGAATGCTACCTTGGGAAACTCCTGTCACCATTGGCTGAGCTGTGTTTAAAAATTCGCCTTCTCTGATAACAAATTTACAGCCACATAAATAGCTTTCCACAAGCTTGTGAGGGTTTGCAGGCAAGTTTAACATTATTGTGTAAATTAATCACTCGTGCCACACTTTATCAAAAGCTTGGGAAACATCAATAAATAGAGCTGAACTATACTTTTGATTCTCAAAAGCTTTCTTATGACATTAACTGGGCTATGCGTTTATTCTATGCTGCTGTGTTTAGCCCGAAATCCGAATTGATAATGAGGGATACATCTTATATCGTTCAGTGTTGGAGTAAACTACGCCATTAACATTTTTTCAAACAGTTTTGAAATTGTTAGCAGTAAACTTATTGATCTATATGACTCTACTTTAGTGGGATCCTTCCTTGGCTGGGGTAGGTATCATAGTATTCATAGACCGCTTCCGGTCGAGACGTAAAATAGCGTTAGAAATAAAACGAAGAATTCTTTTAGCCACATAAGGTAACTGTAAAAGAATTTTGTCAGTAATTTTACCAATACCTCGAACTTTTCTGGAATTTATTTTATTTTATGACACTAAATAATCTATTCACTTCTATACTCGAAAAAGGAAAACTTAATAAGTTAATGACAAAGCTAGACGATCTTATTTTTCGTTGAATGAATTTTTAAACCTATGTACACTGCTATTTACAGTTTTATACACTTTCGTTCAAGAAATCATACAACTTTTTAGCAAATAGTAATTTTTACATTATTTCATAGTTTATTGTTTTAAAGGTTATTTCTGAATATGGCTAAGTACTTTAAAAATTGGTTTTAACAGCAATACCGTGACAATATCACCTTCTGAATAACCAGAATTTATTATAAAATTCTTAAGATTGTAAAATAAGTGCATAAAAAGACGCCACTTTTGCGCACTATTCGCTGAGGCGAAAAAAAATGCGGATTTCTAATGAAAAGCACTAAATCTAGCGCAAAATGAGCTAAGTTGGCAGCCGTGAATATATGTATGTGTCTGCTTGGATTTTTTTTTTGCCTGGTATAAGAATTCTGCGCTTCATTCAAGAGAATTTTATACTCAGTTTAAGATAACGGGGGATTGATTTTTCTGGAATAGTCTTGTCTTCGGCTTATTTGAAGTACACTTGTGTGTTAGTTGTACTTAAACTCATGAGTACGACTCGTATTAAAAGCAAGGAAAAAACTTTTATTTAAATATTTAATTCGAGCTTTTTATTTACGTGTAAAAACCTGGAAAAGGGGTCATGAAACCCGCCACGAAATATTGGTCAACTCCACAAATATTATATATTATATATTATATATTATATATTATATATTATATATTATATATTATATATTATATATTATATATTATATATTATATATTATATATTATATATTATATATTATATATTCTATATTATATATTATATATATAATCATGAAGACCCTTATTGTTAGAACTGGTCTTAAGACAGCATATGTTAAAATAATTTTGAGGAAAGAAAACTTTTATTTAAAATAAATTTCTGTGTTTTTATTGGGATCAAAGTATTTTTTACAGGATGGGTTTCTTTTTATAAAGCACCCTTGTGTGTTTGGACATGTGTGTACTCGTATGATTGCAGCACAGTGTAATTTCAAACTACACGTACTAATTAGATCCCGCTCCCTATCATGGCTTGTTACACTTTAGTTGTTCAACAAACAAAAATTGCCCCAATTTGTATAACAAACTAATTCATCTAAACATTAACAAATTCCACAAATTTCAATAAAATTTGTTTCTCGCCTTCTCCAAATAAAAATTATTATGAAATTATATGACCATAATTATTTCTTTTTTAACAATTTTGTTTATTTCCAATCATAAACATCCGCATGATGTTAAATGCAGTGGAGGAATAATTTACATACTGATGCTTTAAATATAGAACCTAAATTCTTACAGAAAAATGTTCAAATTTTTGCTATAAATCTCATTTTGAATTAAAAAATAAACAAAATGTAACTTTCTAAAAACAAAATTGTGGTAAAACTTTAGTTGACTTAAAGACGTTTCAAAGAACGCACGTTTACTTTCTATCATTCAAAAAAAAAGAAAAAACAAAACAATGAAAATTTAAAGAGTGAAAATTTGTTTTTTACAATGTTGCAGTGCAAAAGGTAGAAAATTTCTTTAAACTAAATTTTGTTATTTATTGCTTAAATAAATAGTGCGAGTGTGTATTTGTTTGCCTACATGCGACACAACTTTGATCAATTTGTCAATATTTAAAGCCTACAAAACGTGTTCTTCACCGCCAATTTTATATTTTGCTAAATTTTCAATGCAAAATATTAAAAAAACAAAAAAAAAAAAAAAAAAACAATAAGCAACGAAACTTTACAAATTTACGATTAATACGCAGCATATAATTTCGTTTATCTTGACATTTTGTATGAACATTTGACGTTTGTCAAGGCGCACGCACGCACCTTTTTTGTATTTCTCCATACAAAAGTAAATGAAAATTAAATACTCGCACATGAATAAATATCATATATTTTAGGCTTAACGAATATTAAATACTTCAATAAATACTCAAAGTTTGAATGCATTGGCATTTATTTGCATAAAAACGCTTAAATCACCTCCATAGTGTTTTCAATTCGTCCAATCTAAAATGAGTTTAATTTATTGAAGTTTGAATGCTCTAAAATATTTAAACGGTTTTGAGTTTGTTGTGTCCTCTAGTTTTGGGGGGAAAAATTGATTTCTTACGCAAAAACCAAAAAAAAAAAAAAAAAATGAAAAAAACCAACAAATTTCGATATGAAAATCAATTGCAAAGATAATTTGTGTGTAAATAAATCTTTTAATTAACCACGATTTTAGCTTAAAAATAAATTGTAAATGATCTGTTAAAGATTGTGAAGAAAAGAGTGTTAATGAAGATTTATTGATAGACTTATTGGAAAATCATTAAAGTATCAAATAACATGATTTTTTTTTTAACACGATACAAGCACTTTTAGTTGGCCAACAAAACTACTCGTATATTTTAATACAAATTTGAACAAACTACCATATAATAATTTTCGGGCTATTTAAGTTCTCTAGCAGATGACGCCTAAGAAAAAAAAAATATTAGGCATTGTAATTTTTTTTTTTTTTTTTTGTAGTTTGTGTTGTTTTTTTTTTTTGTTTTAATTTGGATCAGTACTCAGGGGATAACCCCTATATATGCAGCGCATTGTACTGGAACTAGGAAAATGGGTTATAATGAGGAGGAAAGAGGGAGTAGTGTTCGTGGAGGTTTAGCAATAACAAGACGAAAGACTTAAACAAACTCTATTGCAGCGTTTAAAATGTTGGAATAAAATTAGTTAATACTGATCAGTGCCCAGTGTATATACCTTCGACACTGCTTAGATTAGCAAAATTTAGTCCAACACCTTCCACACTACAAGGTAATGATTAAAAACATATTTGAGAATTTGATAGTAATATATACATGTTAAAGCCATTAAAACTTTTAAACTAGTCTTTAGCATAAATTTTGGGCTGACATTTTACACCCTTCAATAACCAAAATTTTTGCTAATTAAAAATTTTATTAATTTATTAAATTTATGTTGAACTCTTTTATAATTTTTAAATTATATTTTTGGTTTGTACATTTGTACATCGGGCTTTAGTTCAAGTTTTTTCCTTTCCTAAGATTTTTTACAATACAAATTCGCTGTGATCAATACAATACAAATTTGCTGTGACAGTAAATCATCAAAAGTATTATTAGAATCTTTTCAATTCTCATTGATTTCTTGGAATATAGAGGTACATGTTTGAACATATTTTTGAAACCATTAAACTGAACCGGAGTTTAATATTTTGTCATAAAATTTATTCCACTTAGTAATTAAAATAGTAATAAAGTAATAAAAATCTGACCTTAATGAGCCATCACTTCAATGAGTTTTGTACATCAAATTCAATCCATATTATACTTGGTCTGATATTAAAATGTCGTTCTTCATTTAGTAATTTCTTCCATATTAGAGTGTCAGTGCGTTGATCACATTCGCACATCAAACGTATTCCGATATAACATCCCCATGATATCAGAGCAACTGACGAATTGGTTGACATCACAGCGATGAAAAGTCGCATGAACATTTGGCACTGCATTGATGTTAAAATACATCACAGTTATGATGGGTTTTCCATGAGTGTGATTTATTAGGAATTAAACTAGGGCCGCTCTAACAACACAGCCGGTATTTGCTGCAATTTTCCTTTGTTTTGGTTCTCGTATGTTAATTTTCCTCAAAACGAAAATATCGTTAAACACAATATTTTTATGTATTTTAAGTCATAATGCTATTTGCGCATATAAACAGTTTTAAATGGTTAGTAACAATTTATCAGTAATATTGCTTAACTGCTACACACGAAAACTACCCAAACGGAGCTATTATCGCTATTTATCTAGCATATTTATACGTTTTAAGACTTTTATATATGTTTTGTTTCCAATGGCTTACAACTTAATTTTTGTCATTTAAGCCAACTTTCTTTTTGCCAGCAATTTATTTTCTTCTTACAATTTATAAAAACTTAAGCTTAATAAATACCACCTAATTAATGTTATCTCTTGCGAACATCGTATAACTTAACCCCTTTCGACCCTTCACGCAAGCGCAAAAAAATTAACTTCTCTCACTCTCTTGTAATGGCAAGCTATTTCTTTACTCACATAAATTCAGTTCTTAATAAAATCCTAAATTATTTGTTATACACTTATTCAAATGTAAACATATGATAGCTTAAAAAAAATATTTAAAAAATTCACAAACAAAAGACCTGAGACAGCAACAATTGCGAACACCAGCAGCAGCAATATTATTAAAGCGGCAATTAATCAAAAAGATTTTAAAAGGTTTACAAATAATATTTAACCTAATGGTGAATATGTTAAGCTTATTTTTTTTCTTTTTTTGCATGAACATGACTTTTTTACAATTTCATATGCTGATAATGCAAAAATGTCTTTAAAGCATGCGTTTAAAATTAGCTGGAATCCTTGAATATGTATGTAGTAGTGACTTGTGATGTCACCACAAAAAATAGTAAAAATAAAAAAAATAAAAGCTTAAAAAATAACAAGCTGCAAACATTTGGAGATTTCAAGCAGCAAAGCCAAAAATATAAAATACTGCTTGAACGGGTCATCAAATGATGGCAGGCATTCAAAAATCATCCTCATCATGATGATCGCAATGATCATCATATTCATGCACTCAGCAAACCAGGTATTTTGTTTTATCAGGCTTTTCCTTTCGAAATCTTGTTTGCAGATAGTTAAATGGAAAATTAGCTTTTGTCAAAAATCAATTTAGCAAAATGTTCATTTATTTAACATTTTCTTTTTGATGGGCTTGTTTGTTTAAGAAATTTTAAATGCCAAAAATTTTTAACTGCCCGTTTGTCTATCTTTCATATATTTTTACAGATTTAACTTTTTGAACATCCTTTTGTGACATATTGAGACAATGAAAAGAATGTATTTCTTCATTTTATGGAAACTCACGACTGTTTTCTTTGTCATAACTTGTCTTTGCATCTTGCGTTTGATGCCTTGTCTTAAAGAAAATCTCTTCTTTGTTTATTATTGACGCTAAAAAAGTTGTTAAATAAACCCGAAAGGAATAATACTACTTTTTAGATATTTATCTATGTTTTTATTTGGAGTTTGTATGAAATGTGTTAAATCTGAATTTGCATTTCTTGAAAACTATCAGTTCCAAAATCAAACACAAGTTTTTTTCTGTAATTACTCATATTGGATTAATTTGTACGTAAATAGACTCGAACACCAAACTCACAACAAAAAGCAGTAAATGCAGGTAAAACTTAAAAAGTAAGCAGCTTCTTTTCTCTGTAGTTAAGTTATTTTTATGAAAAAGAAAATTTTATTTTACCACAAGTTGAAATGACATTTAGGTTAAATAATACTTTTTTCCTCAAGTTATGCAATTTTTTCGCTTGTAATTCATACCCTTGTTATTTTAAAAGCAAAATACTTTCAACGCATTGAAAGTTTTACATTATTATCATCTAACGGCTGTATTCATAAAAAATATTGTATGTTTATTAAACTTTTATTTGACAAACTTTCCATAGAAATTTGTCAAATAGCAGTTTAATAAACATACAATATTTTTTATGAATAAGGCCCTCGATAAGCAAATATTGGATTTTAATGTGAAAACTTGTTAAATTAATATGACACTAAAATAAAGCAAAATAAAATTTACACAAAGAATAATTAGGACTTAATGTTTATGTATAGGTGTGAAAACGATATCCGTGGGTACCTGCCAGTGTGGCAGCTGATCTTATCACCGGGTGAGTACATTGCGTCTACCAACTCCCGCATACATGACAAACTGCCATGAATGAGTACCAATTCTAACTCATGGTGTTTAGATATGATCTATCCCTTGGTTAAGATGACGAGCCTTTCTAAAACTCCTTCTTATCTTGGAGTCACGGCACCCAGTTGCAATGCTACTCCACACTCCAGCGGCGAATACTGCCTACCACATTACTTCTCTTCAATGATGTGTGCAACACTTTGTAATCGATGAATGCTAACTTACAAAGCATATGACAGCAGTATATGGAGCTCACAAAAATGAGTTACGTTCATCTTTCGCATCACATTTCTCTGTATGTATTTTATTTTTTAGTTGTAAATCAAACGTCTGCCTTCTTTGTCAAACTACGTTGCAAAAATTTTAATTAACAAAATTAGTGCAAAAGGTAAGAACGCCTAGAACAAATGATAGAAAAGGACTTAGTGAAAGAAATGTAAAATGCTTAGTGAAAAAAAGAAATAATCGCAATAAACAGAAAATAGAACAAAATAATTTAAAGGAATATTACCGAAACCCGTTTTTCAGATGAGCAATAAGTCTGCAACCTACTTACTGCCGGCTTATAAAGTATGCGAGACTGATAACTTACAATGTATGTTAAGAAATAATGAGCTTTTGTTGAATGAACACCTCAATAACTCGCTTACTTTGTGTGCAGGTGATAGGCGTTCAATCTACAAATGCGGCAATGTGTATGAAAATGTATACTAGGTTCTTATATGAGATAGTGTGCATTACTGACTTACAAGTGTGCATCGGATCATAGCTTCTATTGAATTCTTCTCGCGATTTGGGTCTAAACTACAACTATTTTCTCCGAAGAGCCTCACCATAACTGGTCGTTACGGCATATAGCACTAATAGGAAGCAACAAAAACAGCAATAACAAGAAACAGGAAAATCAAGGACAACAGCAAACAGCAAGACAACATTCAACACTTATTCTCACGGATGAGAATACATATGTGCATTAAACACGTGCATTAGTGTAGCAGAAAGTATTGCCTGGTGATGCGCATTGCCTTTTGCACAAATAAAAATATTAGGGGAAATCACTTTTCATTGCAAACTGCCTTTCAACACCTTGCAGATATTGCAACCGTATTATATGTGCTATAGTCTGTAAGACTACAACAACAAAATATATGAAACTTAGACTTGCAACACTTGAACAAATATGCATAACCAAAAATTATTGTAGATTCGTATTTGCAAATGTTCTCAGTACTAAAAAAGCTGTGTTTGCCGATTCTTTTTACAATCAAAACATGCAAACTGTTGGACTCAAAACGCTTAACTTTAGTTTCCGGTGTAGGAATATTTATATTTAACTTAACTTTGTGCTCTAAAATCTCCAGAAATTCAGTTCCATCAACAGCATTTTGAATAAAAAAGTTTATAATTTTATTTATAAACAGCTTGTTTCCTATGTTTCCCAGCTGTCTATATGTCGACATTTCAATGGAACGACCCTAATAATTAGTAGACTTTGGAAATTTTTGAAAGATATTCTTAAACATTCAACTTTGTATCCTGACAATTCTGCTTCAATTTTCTTTTGAACTTGCATTTACGTTCACTCACAAAAGTTTCGTGTCGTCAAATTTAAGTTTTTTTACCTTAAAGTTTCCTTATTCTTTGAAATTTTAATTTAAACTTGACGGTATCGTCAAGTCTGCATCCTTTTCCACTTTCTTCTCCCCGTTCTTCCACAAACTCAAGACTTGACGAGTCAAACTTGATGTGTGTAAACTGGCACTTATCGAAAAAAGTTGATTTTTAGGTTACCATGGATGTATGTGAAACGGTAGAAAAGTACTCTCGTAAGTAAAATTTTGACAATAGAATAGTAGTATTTGAAATATAGGAATTGAAATTGAGATTGAAATAAATTATAATTGAAAACCTTATAATTAAAAGTATAAAAATAAAATAATACAAAATTGAAAAATGGCTGCATTATAACTATTTCTTAATTTATTCATTTTTATTTTTTTTATTTTATTACTTTTGTTAAAGTTTTTTCTGTTATCGCAAAATTTTATGTTGTCAAGTATAATATTTTTTCACACAGCAAAAACATAAAATTTTTTTAACACAGACAAATTATTTTTTTGTATTCTTTAGGTATCAAATTCTTGTATTCTTTAGGTATCAAATTCAAATATACAATATTTTTGCTTTTATGAAAAGATAAGTTGAGAAAAATGTCATTAGTATAATAGGAAATTTACACCTAATAGTCTATTTACACCAAAGCGAAATCTGCTCATTTGAGATTTCAAGCTAAATCTAGTAGATTTTGAGAAGATTTCCCAAACAAAATGAAATCTACTTTATAAGTGGATTTCGACGAAATCTAATGAAATCTTTTTAGTACCAAGCGATGCAACTGTGATTTTGTTCAAAAAGTACATAAAAATACTACGCTGCAACAAAAATATACACTTTAATGTGGTGTATCCAGTCTCTGGTCAACAAAAAATATACTTAATTGTATTCAGTATTTATTGTGGTGCATTCTTTTGTCAAAAACCAATGCAAAAAATATTTTTGTGAAAATAAAATTTTGCTAGGTGTCAAAAAACGGTGGTATAAACGATATAGATGGCGTTGCAGATTTTAATTCAAATCTACTGATTTTGATTTGGTGTAAATGTAGTATAAGCCAAATCTACTACTTTCAAATCTAGTTGGTTTTGGCGAGATTTCCCATATAAAATGAAATCTAGATTGCGACTAGATTTTGTAAGTACTCTATTACACAACTGTTCACAATAATACGAGTACTTTAAAATACTACGCTGCAATTAAAAACCCATACTTTTACATGATGAATTCATTGTGATATTGCTGTCAAACCATTTGCAAAAAAAGCTTCTATGAAAATAAAAGCTGGTTAGATGTCAAAAAACGAAAGGATAAGCGGTTAAGATTTTGTTGAAGATTTTCATTCAAGTCCACTAGATTTTGAGTAGATGTAAATGCCCTATAATAATCATGCCACCATTGCCAGATTTATTGCAACAAAATTGTAGTTGTAGAGTTCGTTAAATCATGTTTCGGTATCTTAGGGAACTTTCAGGTTATAGGTTTTAGATATTTGTGTTAAAAATATAGGTTTTGGAACGATATCTTGGTTATATTGGATTGACTTTTTCCTGAGTGATGTTGTATTGTTTTAGTGTGATTACTGAATTTCGATCTAGCATACTGTAGTTTCATCATTCGTAAAGCGCTGAAGAACTGGATTTTTTTAAGGTAGCAACCAAAAAAAATTTGTTTATAGTGATTATTTTGTGGCAAAAAATTTTTTCGGTTGATAAAACTGCTGCTAAAAATATTAAAAAACAGTATTGTCAATTAATGACATTTATAAATAAAAATCGTATAGAAATACTTATAAACATACATATATATGTATATGAATATGTGTATACAAAAAAAAAAAAAAAAAATAAGCAAAAATATCGAACCACACCTTTAATACGTAAATACCATTTAAACAGTTGAAGTACCGCAGATATGACAACAATTGAACAAACAAATAGTAAATGTTTGTAAAATCAAACACACTTCAAGGGCAAGGACGCAAATTTTCATAATGCCTCAAATAAAAAAACAGAAAGTAACTGTTTAAATGAAATATTTGAACTTGAATTTTGTGACAGGTAATTAAAAAAATGTATCATATGATAAATGTAATGACAGAAAAACAAACAGTAATAAAACGGTGAAAAGGGTGGTGTATCAGTCAAATACATTATACGTGCACATATACATATGTATACACATTCAAACATATTTATGTGGGTTTATAGGTAAAGAGTTAAATTCGTTTAATTTTAATCTTTTAAATAGCTTTCTTTGGTAAATTGTTCGTGTATGTAAAGGCGAATTCATAACAGGTGGTAGACTTGCCCCGAGCAAAACAACAAAACTTGGTAAAACAACAACAAAACTTTAATAAATCATTCGGGAAAAAACAAATATAAAAATTTTATTATGGAAACCTTGACAACTAATCGAAACTAAGTCATAAAAAAGCAATTAGCTGCGCGCCGAATTTCATGAAACTATTACATTGCACTCAAGACGAATTCATAACAGGTGAAATTGACAGCGCAACTGATAATTTTTTTTTTTTAATTTAAGCCCTTTCACATGTCAATGGAATAATTAAAAGAAAAAAAAAGTTTTTTGAAAAATTTTTTTAATTATTTATTGCATCTTGAGCGTCAGGTATCATCCAGAATCCTGCCCAATAAGGCTGGTCATTTTCACCTTTCCAAGGTCTATGATCTGAGACTTTAATTTTCACAAAATAATTAAAAGATTGTCTTTTCTGGTAATTTCTTTTTTTTTATTATATATTTTTTTTTCTATTCCTTTTTGTGTTTATATTTTTCTCTTGACATTTGAAAAAGATTTATTTTTTGTAATGTTGTATTTATTGCTCTTGCATATACCTGGTATGAATTCGCCTTGACTGCACTGGTATAAGCAATCAATGCTTCCTTAGTATCAAGGTGCATTAACCAGGTGGCATCACTAGCGCAGGTGACAATTTTTTATTTAAAACGACCGGTAGTGCCACAAGGTTTTTATGTTTACACAAATAGAAGTGACAAAATAATGATATTTTAATCGTGCAAAAAAGAAAAGAAAGAAAAAGTAAGAAAGTGCAAGAAAAACAATAAAGAAGTTTTCAAATATAATTTAATTGCGTAGAAGCTGTTTATGTTAATACAAAGTGAAGTGAAACAAGTAAGAGTGTAGTATATTCGGCTGGGCCGAATCTAAAATACCCTTCACGATAGTCACGAATATGTATAGTATATTAAAAATGTGACCTAAATATGCTCGGTTATATATGAACCGATATCGGAATCTTCTATTTTCTGTATTTTAGTAACCTTCTTTTATAACGAGAATTGCTTTTCAGCAAAAAAAAAAATTTTTTAATGGAAAAATCGGTTCAGGCTATATCTCGGGTATATATGGACCGATATCGAAAATTTAAATTTTCTATATTTATATAACCTTATTTCATTACCAGAACTGCTTTTAAGCACAACAAATTGTTTAAGTTCGCTTACGCGATATTTTCATGAAAAACCCGATTTAGGCTATATCTCGGGTATATATGGACCGATATCAGAAATTTTAATTTTCTCTATTTTCGTAACCTTCTTTTATAACAAGAACTGCTTTTCAGAAAAAAAAAAATGTTATTGGAAAAATCGGTTCAGGCTATATCTCGAGTATATATGGACCGATATCGGATATTTTCTTTTTCCATATTTATATAACCTTATTTCATTACCAGAACTGCTTTTAAGTACAAAAAAGTTGTTTACTCGGCATTTTCATCAAAAAACTTGTTAGGCTATATATCGGGTATATATGAACCGATATCGGAAATTTTCATTTTCCATATTTATATAACCTCATCTTATTACCAGAACTGTTTTAAGCAAAAAAAGTTGTTTAAGTTCGCTTACGCGACATTTTCATGAAAAACCCGGTTTGCGCTATATGTCGGGTATATATGGACCGATATCGGAAATTTTCATTTTTCATACCTATATAACCTTATTTTATTATTAGAACTGATTTTAAGCAAAAAATATTGTTTGAGTTCGCTTACGCCGCGTGTTCATGAAAAACCCGGTTTAGGCTATATCTCGGGTATATATGGACCGATATCGAAAACTTTCTTTTCAATATTTATATCACCTTATTTTATTACCAGAACTGCTTTAAGGCGAAAAAATTGTTTAAGTTCGCTTACGCGGCAGTTTCATGAAAACCCCGGTTTAAGCTATATCTCGGGTATATATGGACCGATATCGGAAATTTTTATCTTCCATATTTATATAAACTGATCTTATTACCAGAACTGTTTTTAATAAAAAAAAAGTTGTTAAAGTTCGCTTACGCGACATTTTCATGAAAAACCCGGTTTGGGCTATATCTCGGGTATATATGGACCGATATCGAAAATTTTAATTTTCCATATTTATGTAACCTAATTTCATTACCAGAACTGCTTTTGAGCACAAAAAAATTTTTTAAGTTCGCTTACGCGGCATTTTCATGAAAACCCCGGTCTAGGCTATATCTCGGGTATATATGGACCGATATCGAAAATGTTCATTTTTCACATTTATATGACCCTATTTTATTACCAGAACTGCTTTTGAGCACAAAAAAGTTGTTTAAGTTCGCTTACGCGACATTTTCATGAAAAACCCGGTTTGGGCTATATCTCGGGTATATATGGACCGATATCGGAAATTTTCATATTTATGTAACCTAATTTTATTACGAAAATTGCTTTTGAGCAAAAAAAGTTATTTAGCTTCGCCTATGCGACATTTTCATTAAAAATCCGATTTGGGCTATATCTCTGGTATATATGGACCGATATCTGAAAAAAAAATTTTTTGCCTTTTAGTCACCATGCTGAATAAGTGTGTGAAGTTTGAAGCAAAACGAACAACTTTTGTTTTAAAAAATTTTCATACAAAACTGCAAAAAAAAATGGCTTTTTTCGGAATTTTGAATATATCTCAGCTATACGTGGACCGATATTACTGAATTTCAATAGCAAACCCATGAATCGATGGGGTAAAAGAATGGTGAAAAAAAAAGTTTCTAAGTCTAATGGTTTTCTCAGAAACGGTATTTCAACAGCGGACAGACGGACATCGCTTAATCGACTTTTCCATTAATTATGATTCAGAATATATATACTTTATAGGGTCGCAAAAAAAACTGTAGAAATTACAAACGGAATCACAAACTTATATATACCCTTTACATTTTTGTGAAGGGTATAAAAATAATATTTTAAACGGTTTGAAAATGTGCAAAAGAAACAATAAAAAAGATTTCAAAAATATTTTAATTCCTTAATATGCGTTGCTGTCTGCTATGTAAAAAGAATTCTATTTTTGTAGCTATATGAACAAATCCTTTTTCTGAATACCACGGATTTCCTAATCCCTCCTGTCAATAAAAATCTTGGCTCCACGAGTTGGTGGCCCGAAGTCCATGAAGACCATCATCCGTTTATTCATCACTTCTGATGATTAACCTAAATCATGCTGAGACTTCCTTGAGTTTCATTTGCTATAAAAAAGGATAGATCTCTACTTTTTTATACCCCAGAAAACAAAACGCGCAAGTTAGGAATACGCCACGCGAAATCTGCTCCTCTGGAGAAAGCAATTAAACACCTGCAAATAAACATTCATAGAGTTATTGGTGAAATACGGCCGCAAATGCTACGGGAAATTTGAAAAAAATTATGTTCCAGATTCCGCGTTGTGCGTGCCAAATATAGTAGGATAAACGGATGATGGTCCTTATGGATCTCGGGTTATCAATTCGCGGAGCCAAGACTTTCATTGAAAGTCTGCATACAGGAGGGATTATAAGGTCCTAGGTCTTCAGCAAAAGGATTTGATCATATCGCTACAAACATATGCATATGATCGAAATCATATTTAAACCAAATGTTTGTTGTATAATGTGCTATTCAATAAATATTGTTTCATTGATATTAAAAATATATGATTCATGTCTCGAAATAAGTACTCAAATACCTCGGTTTATTGAAATGATGTATTTTGAAAGAAAAGCGCTTCGTTACGGGTATGAAACTACTTCGTTCACCATTATTTCGTTTATACCATGTTATATTACAATAAGTTTTCTTGGCTGAAAAAAAACGATCTAATTTCATTCTATATACGATTGTTATTTCTTTAGTGAAAAAATATGCATAACCCAAATGAACCTTTACGCTGGCCCAAAAACTAAGCAAAATGAAAAAATCATTATATCTGCGAAAGTTTTCTATCAACCTAACGTGTATTACCGACCGAAAGAAGATACACCTCTTATGTTTGGGCAACTGGCTCAAAGGCAATTTTGTGGTTACTCGATCGTGCGAGCGGAGAATGCAGAGCGAGGAATGCAATCGGTGACAGCAGTTTGTCCTACTCTATTGACTCTCGACTATCGCCACATTGGAGGGCTTTTTTTTCGCTCCAATAAGATTAGGGACCTTGTTCCTAAAACGCAAATTTTTTACAGAAGTTCATTGTCCAAAACTCTTCCACTGTAGCAAAACACTTTACAGAGAAAAATTGTTTTTCAGCTGTATGATCTGTCATATGTTTATGACATGACTTTATTAAAGTCTACACAGCAACTAGTATATTGAAATGTAAAAAAGCAACAATTGAATGCCTGCCTTCGTTGTTATCACGAAGATTTTTATAAGGTGGATGAAGTTTTTTCTAGTGTATATGTGAGGTCCTTGCATCAACTGAGTTTTAGATCATATAGACACGACCATAAAGATTGATGGTGTTTTCTTTTCTGATAAAAATGTTACACCTATAGTGGTTCAACACGTTCTTTTCTAAAAACTTTGATACACTATTAAAGGGTATCATGTTCTTTTCAAAACATGTTGCTCTTAAAAGTGGCAAAACATGCAGCATGTCCTACACTGTACTTCGAGTAAGGTGGAGATACTGCCCTTTTTTACATCTTTGTTTCATACGTGTTTATGCAAATATGAAATTCTTTTGTTATTGTAGATAAGTAAACGGTGCTGCTGATGATAGGTTTTATAAGATAAAAATAGTGATTAAAACGTTGTTATGTGTTAATGATATATTTGAAACGCTAAGAGTACATTATTATTAAATGACACTTTGTCAGCATTTTTTGTTCTTTTGTGCTAATGACACATGTACAACTTTTTAAGGGAGATGGTAATCGGAAAAAAATGATAAACATTTAAAGGGCAGTATTTTTTTTATCAGAAAAGAAAACACCATGAGATTTTGGCCGACGATGCTTTAAACCAGGAGTGCCCAAGCCCCATGCTCTTGATGCTCAATTGTTTTTGTTAAAGCGCTTAGCTATAGAGCTGTGCTATTTAATACACACATACTGCACTCAGCACTAGCAATGAAAAATATACAAAATACACAAACAACTTTGTCTTGTATATATTTTTGTCGTTCTTCACTGCACTGCATTGATGACAGCGATTATCCGTGTAAATTTTGTTTTTGTAAATATGTTTTTTACAACAAAAAATATTAAATAAAAGTAGTTTCTCCTTAAATGTATTGGTGTTTGCTCTTATAGAACCATATAGAACTATTGGGTACCCCTGCTCTAAACAAAAGTCTGCATTACTTTTAAAAAAACGCAAAACAAAACTGTACTTATGTATAATATTGACTGTTTATTTACCTTTACGGGAAATCCTTTATCAAGTTTGGCAAACATTTTTTTTTAATTTATCATTTACTTAATTATGTTTGGATAATACTCTTTAATGGCCACGAAATAATCCATTACAAAAAAGTAAAAAAAAATTTTTTTCGCCACATTTTTATGAATAAATATATTAATATATCGTTACTGTAACAAACTAATGCGTATTGTGAAAGAAACGGATTTTTTTTGACGTAGCAAAATAGCAAGTTTCTCAAATTTTAAAGTTTATGTCAGCAGAAAATTCTATGAAAACAATATTTTTTAAGTTTGTTCTCCTATTAACTTTGAAAAGTTATATTAAGTTTCTAAACATTTATGGTGACTATATGAACGTTTTTGCATACCTAACTTTTAAAAGAAAATATTAAAAAACTCAATCTGTATTGTGTTTAAAAATACGCATTTACAAATTGTTTCCATCCGCTAGACAAATATGTGTATGTGTATGTACTCGTACGTACCTACATACATATATTATTTTGTGGCTTATTGTGATTGTGTCCGTTTTTTTCTTTTTTCAATCATATACAATGCCACTAAAGATTACTTACTATTGACCATAAAGTAGTTTTTAATGCCTGTTTGTTGGGCTGCCAGTTGGCAAACTTTAAGCTGCTGTGAAGGTGCGTTTAACTGTCAACTATCTCTTTTGTAGCTGTCAATGAATCTCGATTTTATCTTTAACAAAAAAAAAGTTTCTTTAAGACATTTTCCTCTTTTTACAAAGCCCCAAAAACCAAAAATAAAAACAAGCAAAAAAAAAAACCAAATAATATAAACAATAAAATTCATTCGTTTCTTTCGTTTTAATTTGTGCGTTTTTTTTTTTTTTTTTGTATTGTATTTAAATTCAGTTTTTTAAGCGAAAATATCACTTAAGTTTACCAGTAGTTTTCATTTGACAGCTATCAATCTAAATGTTTAATGGACAATTACTTTTTTTAGATTTTCAATTGAATTCATGACATAATTTTTAATTTTTTAATTTAATGCTTGCCGCAGTGATTGTGACCGACTTGTAATTGTAAAAACTTCTTTGCCTTTGTCACGGCTGCCATATTTGACGATTTTTTTTTTATCTTAGACTAGTACTCAGGGGATGACCCCTATAAATGCAGTGCATTGTATCAGAACTAGGAAAATAGGTTGTGAGGAGGAGGAAAGAGAGAGAGGGATTTGAGAACATTTGACTAGAACCATCCAACGTTATAACAGACAGGAAACACGTCTGAGGGGTTCCTTCATCCGATTGATAAGGCCGATAAACCACTGGTAACCTATTATTTGGATCATATAGGGCCAATGGAGGCCACGCACAAAATGTATAATCACATTCTCGTGATAGTGGATGCTTTCACCAACGAAAAGTACTGGAAGCAGGGAAGTAATCGAGAAACTAAAGAAGCAGTCAGTCACGTTTGGAAACCCTAAACGGCTTATAACGGACAGGGGAAGCGCATTTACGGCAAACGAATTCAGAGAATATTGTGTTGAGGAAAGCATACAACATCTCTTAATAGCAACGGGAGTACCAAGAGGCAACGGTCAAGTGGAGCGAATACACCGAATTGTAACGTCTATGTTATCGAAAATGTGTGCGGAACAACCAAATCACTGGTATAAATACGTTGAACGGGACCAACAGGTAATAAACAATAGTCCATCGCGAAGTACGCAGATTACACCATTCAAACTGATGACGGGAATTGACATGAGAACTAAAGACGATCTCCAGATAAAACAATTGCTAGAAGAGAGTAATATAGAGGAACTTCAGGGCGAACGGGATAGAGTACGGGATGAAGCCAGGGAGAGCATTGTGAAGATTCAGGCAGAAAATAAAAGAAATTTTGATAGGGAGAGAAAATGGGAGAGGGATTATAAGTTAGGCGAACTAGTTGCTATTAAGCGTACTCAATATGGTACAGGGATGAAATTGCGGCCGAAATATTTAGGAGCCTATAAGGTTATAGCGAAAAAGAGACACGGCAGGTATGAGGTGGAAAAGATTGGCGAAGGTGAGGGAACTCGGAAATGCTCAACGGTTGCCGAGTTTATGAAGCCGTGGAGTCAGGATTCGGGGGCGAATCCAACGTCAGGAGGGCCGAATGTAAGATGAGACAATCGGACCACTGTGTAACGGACACAACATCACGCCACTTTAGAATATTTAGTTAAAAAGACGAGACGAAAAGAGATTAAACATAACGGACTAGAATTCCAGCAACATTCCTCAAGCAGCAATATAATGTACAAGAAAAGACAACAAAGAAATCAGACTTTGTGTAGCCGTCAAGCACGAAAGTTCGTGAGCGTTAACTCATCCGAGTATTAAAATTCTAAACGAGCGTTAACTCGACATTATTAATATTATTAATAATTACTAATTGACTTTATTTTTACAAATAACTTTTAAGTGTATAATAAATAAACATTTAATTAATATTAAAAACTCAAGGGATTTCCTTTTTTATTTCTACATACATATATCAAACATATCGAACATGCGTAACTTACGAAATTGGAATATAATGTTTTTTTTTAATAGACCTATACACATCGCTCCTTTATTGCAACATAGTCATATCTCACAAAATGAGCTTTTCGAGTTAACAATGCGGAATTGTTAACAGTACCACTTTTTATATTATGGCAAAAATTTATTCAAATTACTTTTAAACTGTGTACTTTAGATGAAATTTTCTAAAAATTTTTTCTAAGACTTGTATGGAAGTTAAAATTTTAGAATCTGTTTTTCTCGAAACAAACTTTTTTGAGTTATGACTATGTTGCAATAAAGGAGCGACATATATTTTTACTTTTACTCTTACACTTAAAAAACTAAATACCGAGCGGACAACGTCGCTGGGTTTAGTAAAAATTAAAAACAGCTTTTTGTATAAGTAGAAAAGAGCTAGCCAAAATTTTCACAAAATTATTTAATAATCCCCAGAATGATTAGCTTCTCGTAAAACCAGAAATTTAGTCGCGAAAGCAATTAAAAATCTTGCAGATTTTGACGTGCAATTACCACATCTACCCAGCCCTGCTAACAATCAAAAATGCTTATTTTCTTTTTTCTTTCTTTACTGTTAATGGAAAATACTAAAAAGCCAGATATCAATTTAGACATTTCAAGTGCACTTGATTATTCACAATTTCTCTTTGCTGCCAAATGCAACACTTCTATGCATAAACAACTTAAATTACCTCTTAATTAAACACTTGTCTTTTATAATTACGGACAATTACAAAATATTTAATAATAACTATTTAAAAAAATTTACTATATAACCAATTTTTGCACTTACAATTTCATAGGAAACTTAAGCGCACTCTCACAGACACACACACACACACACAAACACACACACAGCGGCCATGGCAGCAATTGAATCATTAATAATAAATTAAATAAGCAAATGTGAATTTTTTTATTATTATGGCCGGATATCCCGTAGCCAAATGAAGTAAGGCTTACACTTGCAACAGCGAGTACCACGAACAAATAAATGTTAGCAAAATATAATTAATGAAAATGTTAACAATTGTTTGCGTCTTTTAAAATTGATACGAGTTACAGTGATGCATATTAAACATTTTGATGTTAGCAGCAACGCCAAGCCAGTTGCACTGGCGATTGTTACTACTTGTTCATTACTCATCCAGCTTAATGACTTTGTAAGAAAGATTTGAGCAGTCAGTTTTTAACAAAACGAAAACTTATAGACTTGCAAAAACAAAAATTACAGGAAAAGGGCTTGCCGGAAGTAAAACGAAACTTTGCTTATTAAAGGTGTGCCTACTTTTAGGTGTCATACAACTCGTGTTAAAAAAAGTTATACTACTGTTTGTAGCCAATAACTGTTTAATAGCAAACAAATTTTTAAAAACAAAATTTGTTTTGTTAACTCTTATTATTAAATCATGACATTACTTAAGTTTTGCAAATGGTTTCTGTAAATTTTTACTACAAATTTCACCTAGTGTGTGTGTATGCGTGTGTGTGTTAACATACCCTGCCGGCAAATCAGCTTAAAATTAATTCTTAGCTAACTTTTTTTAGTGTTGGTGTTGTAAGAAATCGTCAGAATCCCGATAATTTTTGAAAATATTGTCATTTTAGTTTAGGAAATCGGACGGATAAAATGACCAAATATTAAGAATATGTTAAATTATTTTTTTGTTTTAAATAATTTGCCATTTCCCTGGTCGTTTTTTAAAAAAATGTTTAAAAAAATTCATTCGGTATTTCGTTTTCCGTTGGAAAACACATTTTTAGGACAAGGCTCCGTTCTTTCTCCTACCTTGTTTCTTATTTTCCTCAACGACCTTCTCTATCAAACTTCCAACGCTATCCACCCCTTCGCAGATGACAGCAGCATTTGCCATTCGTACTCTTTTAGCTATAGGCCCAGCCTATCAGAGATCGCTGCCAAGAGGCAAAATATGAACGATTCACTGAATAGTGACCTTCTATTAATCTCCGAATGGGGTCGTAAAAACAGAGTCGCCTTCAACGCTCGTAAGACCCAATGTTGCTTATTAACACATAAACAAACGACCGCAAATGCTGCTTCATCTGTACTCATGCATGGTATAAATATTGCGGAATCGGATGCTCTTGATGTTCTGGGAATGAAAATACAGTGTGATGTTCGCTGCAATGATCACATTTTTCACGTCTCTAAAGAAGCATTCTAGTGCCTTGGTTTTTTTGCAACGATGTAAGATGTACTTCACTCCATCCGACCTCCTTTCTATTTATACCGAAAATAGAATACAACTCTCATGTTTGGGCCGGTGCCTCAAAGTCTATTTTGTGGTTACTCGACCGTGTGCAGGAGAGGACGAAGAAGCTCATCGGTGACAGTAGGGTATCCAACTCTATTGACTCACTGGAGCATCGACGCAGTGTGGGGTGCGTTACTACAATGGATTTTGCTCTGACGAGATTAGGGATATTGTTCGCGAAACTCGCAGATTATTACGTAGTACGCGCTCATTGTCTAGAGCTCATCCATTTGTGGTCGATTGCACGGGGAATCGCACTACCCATTACAGAGAGAATTCGTTTTTCTTCCGAACGCTTCGTCTGTGGAACAATTTGCCTGCAGACGTGTTTCCTGTCTGTTATAACGTTGGAAGGTTCAACTCAAATGTTCACAAACACTACTCCCTCTTTCCCCCTCCTCACAACCTATTTTTCTGGTTCTGGTACAATGCACTGCATATGTAGGGGTCATCCCCTGAGTACTGGTTCAATATAAAAAAAAATATGTCAAATTGTCATTTTGCTAAATATGAGCATGGAAATCGTCAAAGTGGTCGTTGACAGTTAGATTTTTTCAATTGAGATAACCGACTATTTAAAGATGGCGATGTCTTAGGTGGTCATTTATTCAACACTGCATTACTTTTCAATTAACTTGAAGCTGGTTTCCAAAAAGAGGATTAAAGAGATTAAATGATGTAAAAAAATAATAATAAATCACAAATATATACCACGGCGTTGTTTTTGGCAGAAATCGAACCTGCGATCTTTAGGCTATTAGTTGAGTACTTCACCAACTGGTGTATCAAGGCACTCATGAATGAAGCGTCTTATAGCGAAACACAGAAGGAAAAATCTCCACATAAAAGTATAAAGTAAATTTCGGCGCAAGGGCACATCAAAGATTATGAATTTATGTAAATCTTGTAATAAAATAAAACAATAAAAAAAAAAATAAGCCAAAAGGAATAAAGCAACAGCGCAGAATTATTTTGATTTAGAAAATTTTGTGATTACAATAACTAGCTTCTAATTAGGCCAAAAGATTGAATTATTAGTTGACTTTATTTCCAATCGACTACCAATTTGGTGGCAGGGTATTTATCAAAACACAAATATATAAAAATATCACGTTCAAGTTTTATTAATTAATTATACAAACATGATTTTGCTAGCAATTGCTTGTTGTTAAGTTTTTGTCTAATTTTACCCCTCGGAATGGAAAGCAATTAATACGTATTAATTGTATTTGAGAAAAACAACACAAATTTTAAATTTTTATAAAATTTGTTATTTGATTTTTTTTTTTTTTTGTTATTGCAATGGGGACATTGTTGTCAGTTTTAGTTTGTTTAAGGTGTCGACTTAAACATATACTTACTTTAAGTACAAAAACAAACAAAAAACAAATTAAATAATTATTGTATACAGTAACAACGAACAGTCTAGACCTCATAAATTACATGAAAACTTAACATTATTTTAATACGTGCGCAAAATCCGAAATATACTGTTTATTTCTAACTGATCAATTGTTCAGGGAATTTATTGTAGATTGATTTTATTTTATTTTTTTGTTTACTGTTCAAAAAAATATCAATACATTTTAAAAGCTCCATTTTTTGTATTTTATATTTTGTGTACTCGTATTGTTTTATCGAAATGTCAATCTTGTGAAAACATGATATTTTTTAGCAAGTATTTCATTTGTTATGTTTTCACCAAATTTAGGCAATGTTTCGGAAAAAAAAGAATTAATGCACTCATATTCATTGTTAAGCAAGTGGTGTTTTAGTTATTATTATTTTTCAATAACCCAAACATTTTGATTGCAACTCTTTTGGGAGTGTCAAATTGGCGCCATTGGCAACGACTGCACTCAATTAAAGAACTTTCTATAAATATAAAGGTTCAGTTAGTAGAACTACATATGTATAATAAAATACAAAAAAAGCCACAAAGAATTTGTTTATTATCAGCGTGCTCAATAAATTTTCAATTTAAAATATATAATATAGGGAATGCAACAACTTTTTATTGTTGTTAGGGTAATTGAACAGTTAATATTTTTATCCGTTTTTTTTTGTTTTACTGTAACAGGTTTTTCTTGTTTATTTTTCGAATATCGAATAAACCGGGATTTTCAACACGGTTAACTATTGTTCTTGAAGAATCTTTGATAGTTGGAATGACGATGGACAACCTATGGAAAAGTTATAAAATGAATGACCTCTGAGCAAATTAGTGTAACCAAATGTATTTGTTGCTAAATCAAACCAATAGGAATAAATCAGCATAGAACTAAAACAAATGGTTAGAATTTGGAGAAATATAATGTATTTGAAGCCAAATAGTTTAATACCTTGTCAGTTGGTTGCTACAAAGCACATGGATCGTGAACTGAAGATGAGGACGACTTTTCTTTTTTCTTCAGGAAACAGCAGTTTTGACAAATCCTACCAACTATCTGCCATCCCTAAACAAGAGCGGCAAGCGGAACGGTTATTCCGCTGAGCTTTAACGCTGAAACACCATCCCTAATTAAAAGCGGCAACGTTATGTCAAAACGATAAAAGCAGGGTTATCAAACAAACAAATAAAACAACCCTGATAATCTTGATAGCTGGGCGGACGGCATTATTGTTTATGACTTTTTTATTATATTAAAATAAAATAATTAAAGTTTTAAAACTGAGTTATTTAGATAAGTTGGAAGGTTACTATATCATATTGAAAATAGTTTGTAACTCTATTTTCTAATAAGAAATACACAAATTTTTTATTTGCTTATTTATTTTCCTTTCTTATATTTTTTCTTCACTCTTTTGTTTACAATTGTTTTCTTTTGCAACTTACTTTACTGTGAAATGCATTGTCAAAATTGGATTTTCCAATTGCAGTGTTGCCGTTGCGTTGCCGCCACGTTGTTTCGGTATGCTCCATACAAAATGTACGGACATGAGAACTTTTGACGGCTTGCCGCTCTTGTTTAGGGATGGCTGTATGGGGGCCAATTTGAATGTAGAGTGAGAGAGACTGCCTCTATAACTCTCAGCGTATATATATTATATCAATAAAAATGAGAACATCTTGCTCATCACTGTTGTTAATGAAAATGTTAAAGAAATAACTTTTGGTTTTAACAACAAGGTTTTGGATATTTTCATTAAAATATTGACAATGTAGAAAATAATTTGCTCGATAATTATAATATCTATAGCAACTTCAACACGTATTTCTATTAATCTTATAAAAATCATAAATTCTTGACAGTTGAGAAAAAAAAATGCTTCTTTGCGGTCAGTAGAAGCTTTTGCGGATTTTGTTGATAATGCCGAGCTATATATTTTGTACTAAAGAAATCCCTATTGTATGTTTTTAATACATAAAAAACTAACTTCTTCTTTAAACGTGTTTTTAATATTTAATTTGCTTGACTAAGATTCGGCAGATTTGCAATGGCCTCTTTTTATATAACAAATAAATACTCGTACATAGTTTTTTGACTGCTCTTGTTATAAAAGATTTATCATAACACCGTATAAACGTAATCAAACTCTCTCGAACTCAAAGTCCTAATTTTTGATATTATGTTACATGTAGACCCTATCAGCGCTACTTTAATTTGTGCGTGAAGCGCAATTTATCAGTGTTAAATTATCACACATACATAGTGAACTGAAAATCTAATTTTGATATCGCTAACGAGAGCGATAACAGTGAGCACAATCCAGAAAATGAATTAATCATAGAGAAATCATCTTTAAAAACGAAGATATGAAAAATTAAAAATGTTATTTAATGCTTTGTTTTCAATAAGCTCCATAATCACGCTAAGGGAAAGGTCAGTTTCAATATCAGTTTATTAGAATCAAATTAAAAACTAAATATACTATAAAAAATTTGAACTACATACTGTTTTTGAAAGATTACATAAAAGATGCAATCAATAATACAGGACCTTTTGAGCAATTTGGCTTTAAATGCTTATTAAGAATACATATCGCTCCTTTATTGCAATATAGTCATGTCTCGAAAAATGAGATTTCGAGTTAACAATGCAGAATGGTAGTACCATTTATATTGTGCCAAAAATTTATTCAAATTGCTTTTAACCTCTTTCCTTTAGGAGATATTTCCTCAAAAAATTTGCTAAGACTTTTATGGATACTAAAAATTGTAAATGCGTTTTTCTCGAAACGAGCTTCTTTGCGATAAAGGAGCGATATGTTTTATATTCTTCTACAACATTGTCGTCTTACAATTGATTGACAATGGTTTTTCTGACAACGTTGTAAGCTAAAAATTGGCAGTCACACGATTGTAATACATTTTCAGACAATTTTACTGGCAATATTGTAACATCTGACAACCGTGTGTACGTAGCTTAAGTCATAATTCCTCATACTCAGCTAAAGTTGAAATAGATGTATTTCTAATTATTTCGTCAGCGAATGACGAACAAAACGTATCAAGTTGCTTACATAAAAAAAATATATTTTTAAGGAAATAATACTTTTTATATTTATATTAATCTAGGTAGTAAAAAATGTATGAAGATTTCCTCAAAATAGAAAGTACCGCAGATAATTTGTTCAAAAATTCCTCTTTTGGATGGGATTTATATAGGCTTGCTTATAATATGGTCTCCTTTGTATTTATATTCATTATATAAATTTTTTCTTTGCACGGAATGTAAACAATGTTACCTTGACAAATGCTCGATGATATTGTGTTTCACACGACAAAATTAAAAAATCAATTTGCTGGCGAGTTCGTCGCATTGGTCGAAATTCGTCGTTCGTCGCAGTTGTGTTCCTAGCATTATGTGGAAATTGTGAATAAAATTAGTCGACTTGGCCGGTCTTACATAGAACTTTGCGCTTAGCAAAAGCTATAGACTCCGTTCAATATTCTGTTTTGTAAAGGCCAAACATATTAAGATAAAATTATTTTGCATAAACTTTAATACTTTTTCGTCTGTACAAAATACGACAATTATTATTTTTTATCTGCTGCTAATTGTGCTGCGTAAATGATCATATCTCTTTTTGAATTATTTTTCATCTCAATTTATTACAAGGTAAACAACGGCAATCCCACTAATCAACAAAATTTTATTGAGTTAATGGATTTGAAAAATTATTAGCTTTAATAGCTTTTTATAAAAATACAATTTCTCTAATGTTTCTTAAGTGGATTTAATAAAAATATTCAGAGTCAAAGGTTGACAGGTTCGTACGCAATGAATGCAAGTAAGAAAAAAAAAAATAATAATAATTGAAAATATAAGACACTCTTTTTTAAAAATTTTAATTCAAGTAATTGTATTTAACAGACATTTTTTAAATGCTTTTAAGCTTTTTCATTTTTTGTTGCTGTTGTCTCCTATAAAAATCATTCGTACATTCATTTCTGTGAGAGCCTTTTCAGTAATTTAACCATAATGATGATAAAAGCGAAAAGTTTTTGTTACAACCATAAATTACTGGAATTCGTTAGGCATTGCGCATGTCTAGTCATAAATGGAAGACCGAAGTAAAAACTACATATTTTTAATAACCACTACGCCATCTGGTTGTCATGCCAGCCACACACAAAAGTGGCTAAAATCTTAGAGTAAGGTAGGTATGAGAAAATGCGTTTAAAATTGGAAATTTGCAGTTTTTAATTACAAAATACAAACATATCTACACATACGAGTGCATAGATATGTTATTAAATTAGGCTTTCTGTTTAAATAGTAAAAACAATTTCTGTTAGATACTTATAACGAACAATAACTTTTTTTTTAACTTTATTATTTTATTTATTAAATCTACATAAGAAATGTAATGACAGTAAGAATTCAAGTCTTAATACTAAAAAAAAAAATTGTGATTAAAGCCCTGCCAGTGCTGGACAAAAATTTATTTTTATGCGAATGTTATTCAGAATTCAGTCATCTGTTTAGAGCTCTAATGGTAGCCAAAGTATCCCTCCTTCTCAGACGGGTATGACCACCAAAATTAAGAATATTAACTGCAAGAGGATTTGGATGGAATTCAAGTTTGAATTCTTATCGCGTACTTCACAAATTCAGAGTTCACAATCTAACAGTAACTGAAAGGATATTTCTGTTGATAACAATAGATAAAAAGAGTTACTTGAAACTTTGTGATTTTCAGGTGGGAATGCAGTCGCCTAACAATTTTCATGTGTGAAAGTATTTTTTTTTTTACAAACCCAAAGTTTTCTGCAGATTTATTGTAGTTTTAATAAAACGTACTTAGTTCACTTTGCTTTGTAACATATGCTATCAATATAACCCAGTCATATAATCACAAAGACCTCAGGCCATAAAATCAAAACCAAAAAAAAAGTCTTCAATAAAGATTTTTTATAGTTTTTTTTTTTCGAGTAAAAATATGTCGATGAATGATTAAGTGTGCACAACAACAGCATGTGGTCTGATTCATTTAATTGCAAAGCTATTGCAACAAAAATAACAACAGCATAAGCAGCACTAACTGGCAGCATCAATAAAATCAAAACAACCAACATCAACAACTACAACAAAAAGAAAACTCACACAGTAGAAAGAGGTAATGAAATTGGAGGAAAAAAGTAAAACAAAATCAGAAACAAAACAAATTTCTAGCCTTGTTGTTACCTTGAGTGGCAACAAGCTGCTGTTGCAGCCTGTAAGTACGTATTGTTGCTAAATACTATTTAGCATGGCTGTGGCGAGATGTTGTTGGTATAATATGTATAAGCTCCTTTTTACGAATACATTGTCGGCAGGCATCGCTGCAATGGCCGCAACAGCAACTAGACCAAAAATATAAAGTGGCAAAAAGAGTCGGGAAAAGATGCAATATTAACGATTTAATGTCTAGAGGGCATTTGGCAACAGGTAGCTTTTGTAGACAACTAACAGCAACTGCAACTGCACAAAAAAAAAAAACAATAACAGCAGCAACAGCGGAATCACTTTTTTCTTGCCTTTCGTAAGCAAAATATTGCCTCCATTATGGCTGTTTTGTAAAAAAATAGAAGTGCATTGTGGAAAATTGCAATCATTTTAAGCGAAAAAGCACCGCCTAATGTGCCGGTTGTTAGTGCTTAAGTTTAACACTGTTTATGGTCTTTTTGTTGATTTATATTTATTTTACTAAATTGTATTTCAATATTGTGTTGTGTTGTATATTAAAACATATATGAATGATTAATATGTTTTTAGCCAGCGGGAAAATTAATTCAACAAACTAAAGAAGTTTATCAACACACTTTTACTTGCGCGAGAGGAAACTGTTGTTTTGTTCAAGACACTTGTACCGGAATCGGCGCAAAATAATTTAAATATAAAAACATTTAGCTTTTTCAAGTTTCCTCTTCGAATTTGCCTTAATTGAAATTAAGGTAGTAACAACACTTTGTAGAGATGGTAGAGCACTTTAAATATTTGGTAATTTACGAACAAATATGATTGGAACTTAAATTGAATTAATGATCTAATGTCATTAAGGAGCAGATAGAAAACAGGTATTTATTTAATTCATATCGTATTTTCTTTTTTTTTAACGCAATCTCCGATTAAACCAAGAACGAAGCTTGGGTTTTATTACTCGTGCAAAAACGCAGTTAGATCAAGAGAAGAAGCATTCAGAATTTGGTGTTCAAGCTAGACCCTAAATACTGTTTTGGTGCGAAAAAAGTCAAGGTCTTCGTATGCGGTTGTAGTTAGGCGTGAAAAATCTCTTCACGACCATTGTCTTCGTGCCAAAGTTCTTACTACTCCCGGGGGCAGTTAGAGATTTTGATCATTCGTTAAGAAATTAGGGAATATTGATTAACTAATAATTCCAACTCTTTTAACGAATGATCCACTGCTGGCTGCAATTTTTACAAACAATTCTTACTTGCCGAAAAGCAGTCAACCACTTCACAAACTCGAAAGGATGTGACTCTTTCAAAAATATTTTTCCTAGTTCGAGCATATAAAAGATTTTTGGCTGACTTTGACAAAAAATGATTCAAGTGTCGACACTTCGACGTCTGTTCGTCCATTAACACGTCTTTTTAGCACATTGTATCATGCTATAAGTTCCCATTGTATTGGAAGGTTGCTAATGTAACTCCAATCTCCAAAAAAATAACCCAGAAAAACAGCGGCTAATTGCAATTTGCTTTGCGCTATCTAAATAATGGAAAGTATAGTTAACTACCATCTGATGAGATCGAATTATTTGAGTTGTTTTAGATGGGGTCTCATCTAGCGAGTCCAAGATTATTTTAGGGGTTCAGTTCTTACTTTTCGTAATGACATTCTATAGCAAATTTTCAAGCCTATCTACTCTTCATACTCATACAGTTATGGGTACAATCTATCCTAGATAGGTGCATGAGGCATGAACCTCTCTTAATCACTGAATTAGGCCGTAAAAACAACGTCAACTTCAACGCCCGTAGTCTTCAGTATTATTTATTAACACATAAACTCATCTGTACTGATGTATGGTATAAATAATAAGAAATCAGCGATATTCTTGGAATGAAAATAAATTTTAATATATGTTGGACCGAATAAATTTTTCATGTCTCTAAAGAAGCATTCAATTGTGTCAGGTTTTGAAACGGTGTAAAATGTACTACACTCTATCCGATATCCTCAAGCGGACAGGCTGCTGGATTCTCCAAAAAGTAGTTTAGATTCTGTAACTCAAATGGGGTCTGAAATCGTTCCCCTTGCTCTAAAACCGATCTCTGT
The DNA here is from genome assembly GCA_914767995.1 of Thecocarcelia acutangulata. Classification (NCBI taxonomy): domain Eukaryota; kingdom Metazoa; phylum Arthropoda; class Insecta; order Diptera; family Tachinidae; genus Thecocarcelia; species Thecocarcelia acutangulata. Next base: position 112,512,909 of record OU612094.1, read on the forward strand.
ACTGTTTGTACAATCTATATCCGACCGAAAATAAAATACAACCCTTATATTTGGGCCGGTGACTCAATAACTATTTTGGGTTACTTGACCGTGTGCAAGATAGAGCGAAGAAGCTTATTGGTAACAGTAGCGTCTCTAATGTCTCACTTAAGCGTCGTCACAGTGTGGCGTGCGTTTCACTGTTTAAAAAGGTTTTTCGTCAATAGAGGATGTAGGACATGTCAACGCTTCCTCACCTCACCTTGCCCTTGTTGTACTATTCATTTTTCTTTTGCTAGATTCATTATCGAAACAGGGCGCTCTTGCGTACGCCCTGGTACGAATATATTAGTTTTTTTCCAATCAAATTAGACATGGACAAATATATTTTCTCAATGTGCCCACACCTAATACTTATTATATCTGAAATAAAAATACATATATATTTTCTGTGCTTTCTGGCTACATGTTGGCATTTCATAGGTGCCATTCCACTCATTAGAAGACTTGAAAACCTTCGAAAACTATGATAATTGCCTTCATATATTGAGTTGGCAACTAAGTAGTTGCGGATTTTACTCGTAGATGGCTTGAGTTATTTTTTTAGGAATTCAAACGTAGTACAAATGTAAAACACATTTTGCTATTTAATATTTGGCACTTCAGCTGTCAATTACTAAAAAAAGCTTTTTGATCGGTTGCGTAGTTTTCATTTGGCCTTCGTTGAAAAAATTGAAATTTTACTTCCGCAAAGGAAAACACTCATCGCAAGCTCATAAAAATTTATGTGCTGCTTATGGCGACGAAACATTAAAAGAACTGCTGTGCCAAAATTGGTTTCTCAAATTTCGTTCTGGTGATTTCAGAAAAGCTTCATATATCACATACATGCATTGAAAATCACTTAAAATAACTTGGTCATGTTCAAAACCTGACACATGGTTTCCTCACGAACTGAAAAAACTCAGTTAACGCAACGCGTTAAGAGTTGCGATTTGCTTCAGGAACCTAATAAAAATGATCGATTTTTAAAGCGACGAATAACTGGCGATGAAAAATGGGATTGTTAACAACAATATCAAGCGGAAAATTGTGAACCAACTCAAACAACATCAAAAGCTGATATTGATCAAATGAAAGGTTTGTTATCAGTTTGGTGGGATCACAAAGAAATAGTCTACTTTGAACTATTACCACCCAACCGAACAAAATATTGTGATATTGAAGAAAAGTGTCCCGAATTACCAAATCGAAAAAGTGTTGTATTCCATCATGACAATAAAAGGCCACACACATCACATTCGGCAAAAATTATAGGAGCTTGGTTGGGATATATTGCCACATCTACCATACAGTCCTGACCTGGCAACATCTGATTTCTTTTTGTTCCGAAAACTCCTTGAATGGAAAAATACCACTAATGATGAGGTCAAATCGTACCTGATTCAGTTTTTTGCTAATAAAAACCAGACGTTTTATTAACGTGGGATTATGATTAAGCTGTCTGAAAGATTGCAAAAGGTCATTGCAAAATAAATAATAAATAATAATAAAGTTATTTAATTGTCTTTGATTTTTAAAAAATACACGCATTTACTTAGTTGCTAACCCAATATAATTAATTTTAGAGCAATTGAATTGGATATGTTTTAATACAAAAACAAGAAATAAACATGGAAACAAAAGACAAAATTTTAAAATTTGTTTTTGTTTCAAACGTATTTATGCGAGCGAGCGATGTCGAATGAGATCGTGAGCCAGGCAGAAAGTATTATTTTGTACTGTCTAAATAGTTTGGAGCACATCATATTTGTTTGCAAGAAATAAAGGGGAGAGAAAAGTTCCAGTTTTGAATCGATAAAATGTAGGCTTAGTTATTTATTTCTAAATTTTCTGAAAGCAAGCGTATTGTTCGCTTGTAGCAAACACTCAATAATTTTGATGTTTTATACCCTCTCCTTACAGATCTATCGTGAATTCTTACCTTAAATTTGTAATTTTAATTCTTCATTTTCGAGCTTCCTTTATCGTTTATATTGTGAATAAAACCACTGAGATACGAAACAGCTATTGCCATTTGAGAAAGGAACGGTAAACAATTGTAATTGAGTTTCAAGTCCTAATCAGTAAAAGAGTAAAGGAAATAAAGATACACCTCAATATAATTATTTTATATACCTTCACTTTTGCTTACAACTTTCAAATAGCTAGCAGCCACTGGTTACTACGACTTGTGAGAGTAACCGAAAGCTTTTAGACTGGGTTTACTATTACAGCGGAGCAGTGGTACCCACAAAGTAAGCACTCAATATGTCAACGTATTACGTGCGATTATCCATGAGGGCATTGCGCGATGATAAATAAACTAGAGCTACAAAGTAAACAGAGATGGAAGGTAGCAAATTATGTGAAATGATATATATTTTTTTCATGTTTCTTTTGCGTGCTTTGGGTGTTAAGATGTAAGCAAAGTCTTTTGTGACCTTCTCCTTTTACTTACATACACGTAGAAAAAAATATATGGTTGATACAACAATAATCTAAGGGTAACATACTATTGTTAAATTATATGGTTGTATCTGATAATATTATATTGTTCTACAATATCTAAAACGCCGTTGAAGTTCACCATAGTGTTGTAAAAAATCCTATAAGTAACTATACCATATTTTATTTTAACATTGTTATAATAATAAGTAACCATAGTATTAAATAAAGTTATCAAGTAATTGTTACACTCAACTATATTATTATACTGACCATTCATGGTTTTTATCATATGTAACATTATTACATTCATGAAGTAATCATACTAATATCAGAGATAGCTTTATTGTAATAGAACAATATTTTTATTACAATTAGCACAAATATATATGTACATATAATAATTAATTACGCAAAAAGGCAGCTTATAATATATCCATTTTAATAATATGTACAATATAAATTAGAAAAAACAAATAGTCGGATTGCATCGCTATGGGGTTTATGGAAACATTTCTGATTTGATGTTGAAAGATTTATATATTCCAGAATTTCCCGTTTTTGCTCTGTGGTAAATAATGCTGAACAAATTTATTTAAATATTTTTAAAATCAGAAACAAAAGAAAAAACATCTTTTTATTTCCAAAGAAAAAATCGAACTGAAAGAAAATTATATGTCCGTGAGTTGAAGGAAAATATTGCTAACGACGACAATAGTAAATGCGCTTTGTAAACTTACTTTTGTTGCATATGAATTATCGTATCATACACATTAGAAAAACAAATAGTTTAGTATTGGGTATAATAAAAGCTAGCGTTCTTTTCAAAATTGTTTCACAATTGCTATTGTTGTATGCAACCATATCTTAAAATTTATAGATGGTAAACATAGAATTATAAAAATGCAAACAGTAATATATTTATAGAAAAACAAAATATAATTAAACTGATAATATGCTGTTTTCAACAGTAATACCCAGTGTTATAGAATATATAGTAACGTTGTGGCAACCATATATCAAACTGTTTTTTCTTTATGTGTGTGAGACACCAATTACACACTTTTTCTCTCTTTGTTTTGATATCTCCCCTAAAAGTCAAAAACATGATTTTATATTATTCAAACGTCATTTTTCTCATCTCTGTGTAAGTAGTGATAGAGTTTAGATAATTTATAATTGCCAGCAACAAGCCATTCCTTAACGATTACAGGGATGCCAATTTAACTAGAATTCGGTTTAACGGCGTTAAGATTGAACTATCGGTATGTTACCACTTGTTTGCTAGAACGAGTAAAAAATACAAAACAAAAACGGGTTTTCATTCTAATAAACAAAAAAATATGATTTATGAGGGAACTAAAATGAATGATTACAAATTTACGAGATTTTTTCAAGTGATCGACTATTTTCAAGGGACGAATTATTGAGATTTACGGTTTATTTGGGTACGCGTTTCTAATGTATCTACTTTTTTTTAAATTAATATAAATTATATAGCTTAAAAAATAAATAACAATAAACTAACTTAGCTATACTGTTATTGCTGATAATTAAATTTGAATCTCCCTAATTACCATCTTCAACATGCCAGCACACTTTTACAAAAATATTGACATATGTTTGCATGTAAACAAATATACAAACATACGTATATATGTATGTAAAAATATATATAGATGTATTTTCTTTGCAATAAAATCCATGTGAATACAATTTAATTTTTATTTGAAAATTTGCCACTTCTGCATTTGCTCTGTGGCAAATTTATTATTGGTCAGATGTGTTAGGGTTAAAAATTGCAATCATTTTTAGATTTGGTGATTACATTGAATATTACAATGTATTAAAGCGACAGCAACATGGTTACCAAACAATATCCATTAAGCTGTTATATACAAGCATACATACATATACCTACATACATAAATGCACTTCCCCAAGACATTGTTAAATTATATGTTGCGGCCATGCAAGGAAATTTAATTGAACAGTTTTCCTCAATGGCTTTCGCTTAATCATTTCAAAGATGTTTGCTGAGAAAGTCTCTATTGTGAAGAAACGCAAATACCAATCGAAATTGTCTTTCTCTTTGTTCTAATTGAAATATGTATATAGAAATTTTTTCAAATTTAATCAATCAATAATTACTCTTAATTACTTTATATCATTTTTGATTTTTTTTTTTTTGCAGAATCACACTCTATGGCTATACGACAATGTCCAATGCTCGTGATTTGGCATTGTTAGAGAAATGGTCGTCTGATGGTGCTACAATTATACCATCCCTTTCATCACCCACCTCTCCCAAAGCAACAAAATTCTGTTGTTGTCCCAATCGACGTCGCTATAACATCAAACAGCCCAAACTCACCACCACACTACACGTTCGTAACATTTTTGTCGACAACGATTTTAATTTCATTGACGATCCAACACTAAACGAAGATGACGACAACAACGAAGGCGGCGATAGTCAGGAGCAACCATTGACTATTGAAAATATAAAAAACTATAAACGAGCTGAAAGTTGGCCCAGTGCTAAGCGAACCCACAAATATAATTTGAGCAATTCAAAATTGTTAGAAGCTGAAGTTCACAAAGAGAACTTACAGCACAATGTGGCAGCAAAAGAACATGATTACGATGATGTTGAGGAAATTGTAAATAATAACAGTAGCAAAGTCATAACGAAAGAATTCAAAGCTAAAGAAAACGAACCAGAGCTCTTCAAAAGATTACAACAATTAGAAGAGGGAGAAGAAAAACGGCGGCATCATAAAAGCTGTCATAATAATAATCGAAACAATTGTTTGACGAATGAACACGAACGAAAGTTCAATAGCGGCAGATGTTCAACAGAATTCACCCACAAAAAACAATTCCAGCAGAAGCAACAACTGGAGGAGTTCCGTAAGAAATTAGTTGTCAAGAGGCCTTTAAAACAAAGTGGCGATGAGGAGACCTATAATGCAAAAAATTCACAAGCCCAGCAACGAACTGCAACTGCAGCAGACAATAAAGCTAAAAAAGAGTGTGAGAATTTCAAGAAGCCAAATACGAAGTTGGAAGCATTAACAGCAACTAATGAACAAATCTTAGCAAACAAAACAGCATCACCATTTATCCAAAGACTTAGTGAAATAAGCGTATCAAAATCTAGTTTAAGTAAAGCAAAAAAATCACAACTACAGCCGGAAAAACTGCAACATTGTAATAATTGTCAGTTTTGTTTTAATCAAAATTGTCGCAACTTTTCACAATTAAAACAAAGTTTAGAAAACAATTCTCAAATCAACAATTACGAAAGTTGGCAAGATCCTACTTCCTGTCGTCTGCGAAAGAACGAAAATAAAAAAATGACAATAACTTCAACAACGAATGAGGCAAACAATCGTAAATGTAGTATTGTCAATAGCAATAATACAGCTAGTGAATGTGATACATTAACATTGCCACAAGAGCAATTAGCGGCTGCAACGACAAAAGCAATAACAACAACAGATTTGCCTTGTCTATTGATAAATTCCACGAAAATGCCAGCAACACCAACATCTCCCATACCAACTTCTAACACTAACACTAACACACCTTCATCACCTCTAACAACAACTGTGATTAAAACTACAATGGTGAAACGTAGTCCTGCTAATGACTCGACAGCAATAACGATGACAACAACAACAATGACATCACCAACAACATCTCCTGCAACGACACCAACATCCTCCTCATTAAGTATAGAAAAATCTTTAACATTCACAAATAATTTACAAGATGTGGTTAAAGAGAACAAACCAGCGCATAACAAATGTTTGACAGTTCAACCAACAACAAAAGCCACAACTTGTGCTATTACATCAGCAACTGTAGCAGTAACAACAGCGACAAACACAACGTCCGCTCCGTTAAGTGTTAAAGAACGTATTGCGGCTTTGGTAGCTGGAAATGGTAAGTCTTTCCTCTGTGCTTAATCTTTATCTGTTTTTGAAGCAATTTTATAAAAGCCCATAATGCAGAACGATAAAAACAAGAAGAATCTGATAAAACATACTAACGAAGGGTAAAGAATAGCGTAAAAGTGACTTAAATGTCACTATCTTTATTTCAGGAAGAACGAAAACTCCCCCTTTTTGCATACATTTATTCCAAATTAATATAAAACATTTTGTAGAACTTAAAGATGTTTTGTTTCGCTAATTGAAGTAAATATTGATTTAGACTTTTCTCAAGACCTTGACACTTTTAAATTTATAGGCCATTTTCACAATCTGCGATTACAAATTAACATGCACTTTAACCGTAAGATATATTAAATTCTATTTCACAATATTTGATTATAGCTTAACTGTAAGTTTAAAACTCTCGTTAAGTTAGCTTAGGTGTTGCCAGAGCTGTAATTTGCGAAGTATAGCAGAACACTTAGTTAGAAAATTTCTTTTTGGGAATTTGTGAATGCTGAAATTTTGAATATTTTACTAGATATTAATGGTTTCAAGTCAATCAATCAATCTTCCTATATTTTTCAAATATTTCATTAATTTTTTTTTTTCTTTTTGCACGAAATTAAATTTTGGTTTATATTAAAGGGAAATAAAGCTGAAGATATGCGGAATAAAAGCTTCAGTTATGCTCTTCTTTTTAAAGATTATAAGCAATATACATATCTTTGTACGAATATATTTAACTTGAAACTTCATACTTGAAAACAGTATTCTTTGTTTTTTAACAAATGTCTGTAGAGTTTGCGCATTTAAGATAATAAAAAAGGATCCACAATCTCAGGAAAGTATTATCGAGCATTATTGGAACAATTAGTTGATGCAGTCAAGAAAATCCGACCACATTTAAAGAAGAAAAAAGTGCTCTTTCTTCAAGACAACGCACATGTTCACACAGCAATAGACACGATGCTAAAATTACGTGAAATACACTTCGACTTGCTTGACCATCCGCCTTATAGTCCAGGTTTAGCTCCTAGTGACTTTTTCCTGTTTACAAATTTGAAAAAATTGCTCGCAAGATATGATTCATCGCAAGCGAAGAAGTGATTACCGAAACTAACGCGTAGTTTGTGGAGCTCCAAAAATCGTATTATTCAGATGGTAAAATAGTAAGAATATTGTCTTAAATAATAAATGGTTTTGTAGAACGAAAATCCGTCTGTTAAAAGGAGAACAAAAGCCTGCTACAAGCAATTTTCAGATCTATACTAAAAATTTGCCATACATACCATAGTGCTAAATAAAAATACAATAAAGTTTTACGAGAATTTTTATTGTCAATGTTATATAGACCTGCTCAAGGCAGCTTTAATATAGGTAATGGCAGAATTACAATAAAAACAAAACCAAAAATTGTCAACATGTATTTTGTAGGTAGAACTTAGGGCACAGTTATCAAAATTTGTTTGGAAACGCAAGAAAGTCTTTGTGTTTTTGACAAATTTACGCAAAGGAAACGAAAGGCAGCTGGGCTTATATCACTACCGTTTTAAAGCTGCGTTGGAATTGCTCAAGGCAACTTTAATAGGGTAGTGGTATAAGCCCAGCTGTCTTTCGTTTCCTTTATGTAAATTTGGCAAAATTTTGTACCAACAAAATATATGTGATGTGTGTTGTATTTATTGTAATTCCGCCACTAGCTGTTTAAAGCTGCCTTGGTATTGCTAGCGCTATTAATACACATATTCTCCAAATGTTGCCTCCTACTGGTGTCTGTTACGCGATATGCTTCTTTATTGTACACAGATTCGTTACAGGTCTAAACACCTGTATTACAAAGTAAGTCTGTGGTCAGACAGAACGATTTTAATTGCCGAACTTTTTAGCAATTTTCTTTTGGAATTGCTTTCTTGTCCACACACAAAAACTTTTTTCCGCAATTCTTGAGCAATTCTTTGCCTTTTGCTTTATGCAATTTACATTGTATATGCACATACACATATGAGAGAAAAGTAAGGAATTGCTGAGAATTGCCGAGTACCGGCAATTCTTTTTCCCTTTTTATCCCCTCACCGAAAGTCAAGAATTGCCCAACTAAAGTTGCTGTGTGTGACCATACACTAAACGTATCTTTAATTGTATTTGAAATGAATATCAAAGGCAGCAATGAACGCATTTTCATTTTGGATTATTTAAAAATTCTGTTTTTGACATCAATTTTCATTTCGAAATTTTGAGCATTTAATAAAAAAGAAATAGGAAAACTTTATATTAATTGATTTTTAAATTAATTGGCAATTAACTGGACTTCTTACTCATCTTCCGCTATGGTATAAGTGCAATGCATAATCCTTGGATCTTGAAAAGTTTTGTAGCATAAATGGAACATTCCAGTAAGTCTGCATTTAATAATACACACTACTTATGTATATGTATGTACAAAAAAAAATAGCTTTGAAGCTGCCTTGGCCCAAAATCAACCATTAAGCACGTTGAAGCCAGCAGACAACTGACCTTAATATGTCAAATGTAAAATAAACTCGAATATTTATTTTGACAACAGCAAGACGACACAACTGCAGGTTGCTGTCCACGCTGATTTTTTTTTTAATCTAATTTCTATCTGTTAAAAGAACCGAGTGTGTAATACAATTTAGCCCTAGGAAGTATTTTGTTTTCTACTGTAACACAAAAAACAGCATTTAAATGATGTTTTAAACGAGTAAATTTATTTGTTTTATTGTTAAATATGTACATACATACAGACATACTTATACTCCAAACAAGAATCTTAATTTTGTAAAATAACTAGCTGACCGCCCCGGCCTTACTCGGAAGTTACTTGCCAATGATTATATAGAATTGCTTAATAAATATATCAGTACAAAGAAAATTTGTTCTCGATTTATTGCTTAAAACATTCTTTTAAATTGTCTATATAACAATAATTGATTAAAAAACAAAACGATAAAAATTATCTTATTTCAAACCTTGCTAGTAACCAGCATTTTTAGTTTTTCTATTTACTGGCTGTGGCAAAAATATTGAGAATCGAACCTATATACGTTTTACAATCACCATTGAGTTTTGTCATGGTAAATCAGTTGGTATGAAAGATATTCCAGGAATGAAAATTTATTCGTCCTTGAACTTTCGTATTATTATATTTGCTTTAGTAGCGTTTGCCATCAGCGTTTTAACAAACAATCTAGTATCACTGAATAGTAATTTTGAACAATATTAGGGAACACTTTTGTGATTATTCACTTTTGTGAATTATTCTATATAAAGAATCTTGGAACTTGTGAGTGGAGCAGTTTCTTGCAAAGGCAAAAGGAAAAGTCCCGGGCCTAATAAAGAAAACATTTTTTAGTTCAAAATTAGCTTTATTCATCAACGTAATCTCCTTCAAGCGCAACGCAATCATTCCAGCGCTGCTCTAGCATTTCAATAATGCTTTTGTAGATCGATGTATCTTTTGCCTCAAAATAGGCCTCAGTTTCAGGGATAATCTTCATTCGTACGAAATTTCTTACGGGCGAACATTCTTTTCAGGTCTGCGCATAGCCAGTAGTCGCTGGGAACCAATGTGGCGAATACGGTGGATGTGGGGGCACATCGAAGTTCATTTCATGTAGTTTTGCCATTGTTTTGATTGACTTGTGGCACGGTGCGTTGTCTTTATGAAACAACATTTTTTTCTTTGCCATATACGGTCGTTTCTTTGCAATTCCGGCCTTCAAACGCTCCAACAAAGCTATATAATATTCACTAGCAATGGTATTTCCTTTTTCAAGATATTACATCACGCACATCCCAAAATATCGAGAACATAATCCTGCCAGCCGATTGGTCTGATTTCAGGCGCCTTGGACGAGGTCCACTCAAATGGCAATTGTTTTGATTCCGGAGTGAAGTGATGGATCCATGTTCCATGCACATGTCACATATAGAAGTAAAAATGCCATATTATTACGTTTGAACATGCCCAAACACTGCTCAAAATCATCAACACTTTCTCGTTTCGTTTCTGGTCAGTAGTGAGCAAAGGCGGAACCCACTTTGAACAGAGCTTTCTCATAGTCAAATGCTCATGCAATATAAAGCCAACTCGTTTTTTGATATCTACGATGTCAGCCAACTCACGCAACTTTACTTTTTGATCACTCAAAACGGTTTTGTGGATTTTTCTATGTTTTCTGGTGTTACCGCTTAATTTGGACGTCCACTGTGTTCTGCATCATTGGTGTCTCTATGACCAGGCTTGAAGTCAGCAAACTAACGTTTTATTCTTCTTTCTGATGGAGCGGAGTTCCCATAACACTTTTTAAGCAATTGCTTTGCTTGAACGGTACTTTTCCCCATTAAGAAACAGTGTAAAATTAAAACACGAAAATGTTTTTGATCCAATGTTTTAAAAATAACAAAAATAGCGTCACTCTTAGTACAATAACTCACAAACTAATTAATAGAATACCATGAAATTTTAACAGCTGTGTTTTGAAGGTTATTATTAACTGAATAAAACTAGCGCCATGTATGTGTTAGGCCCAGGTCTTTTCAGCCCTTGTAGTATATTCTAAAAAAATTTTTGGAGTTGCAGAGGGTGCTAGTTCTGCCGCCTGTTCATTCTATAATTGGACAGAAAAATGAAAAGCAGTAGGACGAGATATGTTATCAGCGTCATTGCTGCTAATATATCTTCCAATCTGTTATGAAAAAATTTCATTATTTCTTTCCGTAGCTGTAATACCAAAAACAGTTATGTACCTTCTGTTCGTAACATACTTGCAAAAATATTTAATATATTTAAGGGAGTTGAAGTACTTTACATTAAAGTTGCTATAAAATTGAAATTTTAGAAAGCAGATGTAATGAATCTCAATCTGCGAAAAGCAAAATTTTCATTAGTTTGATGATTAGAGTTTCGACGATTAGATTAGGTAGATTAGTTAGTTTACAAACACGCAAAGGCACCCACAGACGTTATGTTTTTACGTCTGTTTTTTAATATGTAATTCCTCATGTATTTTTTCATGTCTGTCAAAATTTTGTATTTTTACAGACGGTTGTTAAAATTTGCTCACAACCGTACATGTACATTTACGTCTGACATTGTCTATGCTTTTATTATTATAAAAAATAATTATTTGAAACATATTAAAATATTAATGCATTGAAATTTCCGCAAGCCGACTAGTTTTACCGCCCAAAAACGGCCATTGAATTGTTCGCAAGGCATAAAGTTCTAATGTCAGATGTTTAAATATAAAATATAACACGCTTTATTTGAAATTTTGTCAGACGACTTTGCTCATGTTTTTTACAGACGCAATGTTTTTGAGGTAACAGACGACATGTAGGCACTTTACATTGTGAAAAATGATATGCACATTGTTAAAAACATATCGTGTGTTATCTACTTAAGCATGCAACCATTGAACCATGCCCGCTTTTTGTTTGAAGATTATTTTCGGCCATCATGTCATTCGTAACTTTAACCGTTTCAAATATCTGCTAAAAACCAATACATACATGCATGCATGGGAGGCGCCATGCCCACTTTCCACCACACCCACTTTTTATCGTATAATTTGTATCGAACATCATGACATTCGTACTAAATTTAGTTATTATTATATATTATAATTTATATATATTTAACTGTTCTTAAGATACACAAAAATCAGCATTTGCTTTGTATGGGAGGTACCGTGTCTACTTTCTCGACTTCATCCAATTTTTGTCTAATAATTTATATCAACCGCGATTTCATTCGTGCTAAATTTATAAAGCTTAGCTTTAATCGTTCTAAAATCAATATTTAATGCGCATGGAAGGTACTTCGCGCACTTAACCGATTTCGCCTCCGATGTTTTAATTTGGCTTATAAGCAATTTAGGCCAAATCAAAAAATCTTGTTACCGTGTTTAAGATATAAACAAAACAATACATATTTTGTATGGGCGTGGCATTTTAATCGCTAAATTTGAAAATTCATTTATATATACATATATAAACTAGTATGCACACGTAAAAAAAATATATGGTTGATATGACAATATTCTAAGGGCAACATACTATTGTTGAATTATATGTTTGGTACTGCATTACATTGTTATATATACGTTAATCCCATTGATTTGCGTCACCATGATTTTGTAAGCAAAATGTTCAAACACAGTATGAATAAAATCAACCATATTAAATCATACCTAACCATGTTATTATGGCAACCAATCATATTACTTTCATCAAACAACCATACATAGAGTTTGTTTTAGTCTTTCGTGTTATTATTGTTAACACTCCGCGAACGCTCTTTCCTCCTCATCATAATCTATTTTCCTAGTTCCAGTACAATGCGTTGCATATGTAGGGGTCATCCCCTGTGTACTGGTCCCAAATAAAAAAAAAAAAAGCAACCATACTAATGTCACAAACAGTCTTATTGGCATCTAACCAAATTTAGGTCACAACCTGCCATTTAAATTAAAAAATGATATTTTAGAAAAAACAATACTACTTTATTTATTTACAACTGTGGTATACATACATAAAAAAAAACATAAAATAAAACATTTGATACATTTTAATTAAACAAAATAATTAAAATTAATCTGTAAAAAATAGTTGGGTCCTATAACTGCAAATAACTTCGATCTCAATAGGTTTTAGCGTCTATTAGCTGAAATAAAAAGAATCTATTAAGTATTTTCTCAATAATTGTATAATTAAATAATATGGTTGGCCAAAAACACTCTTGATGCTGTAATAGTATTATTGATTACAACATACATATATAGAAATACATCTTAATATTCAAACGTACCTTTTGATTTCTGCAAACACTTTGTATTTTTGCACAGTTTCAATTTGCAGTCTTTTGATTTTTTAATTTTTGCTTTTTAGATCAACAAAAAAAATTTTGTAATAAAAAAAACACATTTTTCTTCATAAAAAAATAAAACTAAAAGAAAATTATATTTTAAAAAACCAAAAAGAACAATGCTGGCAATATTAAGTTTATTCTCGAAACTTATATATGTTACATATGAATATAGTTTGCTTACATATGATAAAAGCAACTACTTCAGTATTGGGTGTAATAAAAGCTGTTGCTGTCTAAAAAAAAATTACATACAATAGTAATATTGTATACAACCATATTTGGAATTTGGTAGGTTGTAATAATGAAATGCAAACGAAAACATATTTATGGAGAAACAAACTATTACTTAATCGAGAATAAGCTGTTTTTAACAATAATACACAATATTATGACATAAATACTAATGTTGCCGTAATCATATATCAAACTGCCTTTTCATTGCGTGCAGTTAGATATACACACAGCTCTTGATGTCACCTAACATTTACAATTTTTGTCAACAATTACTTTTGACTTCAGTAAAGTTCTTACACAAACGAAATACCTTTTCTTTTTGTGTTGTAGTCGAGTTGCGTATACTTAAATATATTCACTTTGCTACAAACTATTATCGCCGTGCTTTTAGCAGCCTATCTGGGGCCAAATTCCGCAACGATGAATTTTGAAATGTTCACCAATTTCAGTGTTCACTTTTGATTTTTGAGCCCACAACGGTGAGAATCAATAATTTTGACAGTTAAAGTGTACACTTAATAATAATTTTTTCACTCCAAAATCTTCGGTGAATTTTAATTTTTTGTAAAATATTTTGAACTTGAAAAAAATAAGCAAAAGGATTATATATGTAAATTAAAATTATCTATGCAACAACTTGTGTGACACAGTTAATTTGACAAATCAGCATATCATTCAGCCTGAAGAAACACATTCAGCGCAATAAAATTCATTGTTTTTTTACGGAATCGCTTTTTAATGTGAAAAGTGAACACTGTGCCTGTCAGTGAATTTTATTTTCAGTGTTTTACCAGTGAACAAAAAAATTCATAGTTGCGGAATCTGGCCTCTGATATCAGGTTAACATTTGCGCAACAGTAATTAAAAAATTTTTTTTGTGTAAATTGAGAAATTATTATAGAATTAAATTCCCAGGAAGAATATAAAACAAAATTGTAAGATAGTATTGCTGATGCAATACAAAATTTACTTTTAATTTTTTAGTACCATTTTGCTAGTTCTCTTGACCTTAGAAATGTATGCGCTGAATGTACATTTGTGAGGAGAAAAATGCTGATTTTTGCTGACATTAAAATACTCGTACCTGCAGATTTGTTTACTGTCAGTCAGTCAGCTTGACTGTCAGCTTTTTAAGCTGTCCAATAAATTAGTAACAATCTAAATATATTTCTGTCACATTTGAGATTGATTTTAAACATATTTGTTGTAGTTTCTTTAACAAATATGCACAACATTAGAGGGTTATTTCGATTTTGTTGCTGTTGCTGCACTCGCTTGTTGTATTGTTTTATTTTCTCTATATACAACAATTTGTTTTGACATTTAATTGATGTATGCATGAATGCAACAATATGGTTGCATACGTAACAACAAACCCATAAAATGAGGGTATTCCATGTGTGTATATATGGATGTACTCGTATGTATGAAACGGAAACGATTGCTTTACATTAATTCCAAATGAATTATTTATAAAATAAACAAAATGATCTTAAAGCGTTCAAACGTACGTTCATTAACATGCATCTATTATAAACAAAGACGCACAGTCGTGCTCAGAACATGAGTGTCTTTTTGTAAACATAAATATGAGATTTTGATGTTTTGACTTTTGGAAAACGCGGAAAACTTTCAATTTTTATACCAGTCATAATGATTTTCAACTCAAAGCGCATATGTTTGCTTTTACATACGTACGAGTACATATTTATCTGTTTGTATGTAAAATTAATGCAGACATGAAATGAGGTTACATTTAAATCCTAAAACAAAACGCACCTCTGAACGAAATTTGGTTTCAAAATTACCATTTAAGGAGAAGTTTGAAATTAACATAAAAAAAAATATTTATTAAAGCGAAAGTTTATTAATTTTTTAGTTTTATTGCTATGATACAAAGTACATGTAGGAAACCAGCCTTTGGGTTTAGTTCAGTGATCGCACGAAACTTCCTTCTGTTTGACACTTTAACTTTTGAAAAACGGAACAGATTTTGGAATTTAAAAATAAAAGTTCTTAGGCTTGAAAATTATGCTTTTATTATTAGTTTTTATTTGGTGTAAAGTATATATAAGTCGTGGCGTACAATAAGACTCAAAAACTATTTAATGAAAAAGATTTAATAAATATTTTCAATGATTGCTATTCAAATGATTTAATTACTGCAAAAACTTTTACTTGCACGTTTATACGAATTGTTGGCATATTTGGAGGGTGTAGTTTAACATGTTTTGTTTACATTAATTTGAAATTGCGCTTTTAATAATTTTATATGAAACTGAAATCACGATAAACCTTAACAATAATTGCATTTCTAATATTTTATTTATTTTAGACAAATTATTAGCAGTATTCACTGTTTGTTTTATATTGTGGCATTAAGCATTGTTTTAAAAACTTCGCAACACTTTCTTCGAGTTGAATGACAATAGATATGATATCCAATATTTGTAAATATGTTGCTTATTTAACAAAAAAAAAATTCATTTTCTTATATTTAAGTATTTGCAATAAAAAAATTAAATATTTATGAAGACTTAAAGTTACGGCTTATTTTGTGGAGTGACTGCATCTTTACGAAAAACTTGCTTGGTATGTAGTTAAGTATTTGGAAAAGACCCCATTTCCTTATTTTTAGCTCTCATGGAGGATCTTGTTCTACTCGTCGACCAGTGCAATTTTAAAGTCATTAACTTTCCTTTTTTAGCTGTTATTTATTTATTGAATCTTCACAATGTGAACTAACAATAAGTATTCAAATCTTAATACTAAATACAATAAATTAACAAAGTCCAGCCAATGCTAGACAAAAAGTTTTATTATGCGCATGTTATATCGGTAGAATCACCTACTTAACGCTCTGATGGTGGCAACGGTATCCCTTCTTCTCAACCGAGAGTGACCGCTAAAATTCGGGAGTTTTTTACGTACCATGGAGTTTCAGTAATTGTTCGTAGAATTTGGTTTGATCGCCTTTGAGTTTTTTTACCGTTTGACACTGAGGCGGTGCCTTATAATTGAATTCCGTAGCACCATCTAGGCTTCAGGATTGCTTTGTACAACAAAAGTTTGCAATCTAACTTCAATGTAGAATTTCTGTGCATAAGCCAATTTAGTTGCGCTGCTTTTAACTTCAACTGAGTGACGCATCAATGTGAGACTTCCACGTCAGCTTACGATCGAGGTGAATACTAAGGTACTTGATTTTATTGTGCTGCGAAATAGGTGAGTTGTTAATTTGGATATGCGCGTGAATGTAACATGAGTGCATTTTTGTTCATTAACTTTGATTTTCCAAAGTTTTAGGCATTTCTCTAATATCGAACTATGTTCCTGAAAATTTTGTGAAGCATATTGATGGTTTTCATGAACACTGCAGAATGCTGTGTCATCTGCAAAAGTTGAAGTGTGAATGTAAATCAAATATAAAGTTGGTCCCAGAATGCTACCTTGTGGAACTCCTTTCTCGATTGGCAGAGTTGGGCTTAAAAAATCGCCTTCTCTGATAACAAATCTACGGCCACATAAGTAGCTTTCTAGAAGCTTATGAGTGTTTGCAGGCAAGTTCAATTTTAATTTGTGCATTAAACCTTCGTGGCACTTTTTATCAAAAGCTTGAGAAACAACAATGAATAGAGCCGAACAATACTTTTGGTCCTCAAAGGTATTTCTTATGACATTTACCAGTCTGTGCCTTTGTTCTATTCTGCTACGATTAGCGCGAAAGCCGCATTGATGGTCAGGGATACATCCTACAACATTTAGTATTGAAGTCAACTTTGCCATTAACAATTTTTTGACAAGTTTTGAAAGTTTGTTGGTAGTAGACTTATTGGTCTATATGACTCTGCTTTAAAGGGATTCTTCTCTGGCTTGGATATCGTAGTCATAGACACTTTCCACTCTGCAGGATAATACTCGAGGTACAAAATAACGTTAAAAATAAACAGAAGAATTCTTCTAGCCACACGCTGTAACTGTACAAGCATTGAGCCGGTAATTTTATCAAAACCTGGAGCTTTCACGTACTTTATTTTATTTATGACGTTTTCGTCATGTTGATAAAAAATATATTTGCGCAACTAAAATATATTTGTGCCATATAAAATGTAAACAAAAGTACATATTTATGCTCGTCGTTGGCAGTACATTTAATTTCTACGGCATTGTCGCTTTTGGAATAAAGTAAATTAAATTTTACAAGTAAACTATAATAATGGAAAATTATTTACGATTAGTTTACCGCTCAATTCCTCTAATGGTAACTATGTCAACTTTACCTTACTAATGGTTGATATAGTCGTAATCAAAGCTGAAGCTCTAGCTACTCATATTATATATTTTGGGTGTATGTTTACGCATATAAATTTATTTATTTAGGGAATATACTTACCCATGGCTTAGTATAAAAAGAGCGTATTTTTTTTTGTAAAATTACGTTTTACTTATTTTTGGTACGCTGATAGAAAAATTTTAAAAGCTTTCATGGATATAACGATTTTTAGCATTGATGTTACGATTTTTTCGTTGTTTTTGGGCCAACGTAAAGTTTTAATTAGGTTATGATTATTGCTTCAATATAAGAGCAAATCCAATGAAATTTATTCGAATAGCACTTAAAATGAGCCGAAAACGAGAATGTTCAAGAAAACCAATTCTACAATGTCTTTAAATGGGTATAAAATTATTCAATCAAGTGCAGAATTCTTGAACCGAGTAAAAAGAGAACAAAACAAAGACACAAATACATAAAAGTAAATGAATTGCAGAGAGATAGTAAAAAACGCTTCTCTAAGAGAAAATGTTGTTTTTGTTATACTTTTGTTATTATTGGAGCATTTTCTTTCTTTTTTAATTCTTATTAGTTTATTTAAAATTATGGAATATATGTGTGGTGTAAGTCATAAAGCAGCTCTCGGCTGAGGAACAGCTCTCGCGTCCTCGTAATTATTTGTTAAGTGCGGTCAGGCTTGTCATTGTTGTTTGGCCTTCAAGAGTTTTGCGTCTCACTCTCATTGGTTACAATTTTTTTAGGTATTTCGTTGTTAACCACACGGCAACTTCCTATGCGAAGGCTTAGGTCGGTACAGTTAGTCACAGCGCAGTTGCAGATAGTTACAAATACAATACAAAATTTATTCGTTTATTAAAAAAAGATTTTCACTGCAAACATTAAAAATGCAGCCCAGAACTCAATTGCAAACCGAAACTGGGTTACCAGAAAAAATAATAGGGCTTGTGTGGATAAAAAAAGTTTGAACTGAGTAAAATGTTTTTTTTTTCGATTTTTTTCTGATGTTTTTCATGGTGGTTATAATCATCCTGTTTGTAGTTGAGTTCTGAGACACCCTGTATATTATTAAAATAATTTATTCATATTTGTTTTTTTTTTTCTTTATTTTTAAACAAACACTCAGAGCCTGTGACAGGAATCAAACCTCGAGACCGTTGGTCGAGCACTCTACCAAAACAGCCGCCGTCGAATATATAAAGAAATATGCTCATTATTTTAACCACAATGCTTCGTAGCTGTTATGAAAGTCTTACATTAATACAGTGAAATGTTTTCATTATATATACTACACTATGTAGTTCTTACGTTCATGCAAAAGTTTTACGTAATAGGAATCAAACAATTTTTTTAATGAAGTTTTACAAAATAATTAAGTGGTGCTACGCAAAATGTTTATCCCAATAATGAAGCTTTCATAACCGAACTGGAACTTTTCATCGTATTAACGGAAGTATTATGAATGAAACGGATTCGTTTCGAAACGGGGAAGCATTTTTTTCAGTTTAGTGTAGGTCATACACTAAATATAGTGCGTTGCTTTAAATTGTTATATTATGTCTTCCGTACTTGGACGATTTTAAAGTTTCCTACGTATTTTCATTCTTCTGTAAAATAGTAAAAAGTCGAGATGCGCCTTTTTTAGTCATCAATATGTATGTTAATGTACAAATATATTTAATTTTTTTAAATGAAAATAAAGTACTTTGTCAAAAAAGAAAATTGTCTGATCAGTTTCTTTTATGCCTGCGCTTGGCCCCATAATTTTTTTTCTTAGTGCTTTTTTTTTTGTCTTCAATTTTAATTTAAATAATGCAAAAAAAATTTTAAGTCTCAGACCTGCTTTTATCACTTTAATATGTAAATGAATCTTGTGTAACTAAATGGATACGTACTTCAATTGATTTGCATATAAACATAAACATGAACGAGTATGCGTTTTTAATTTTCCAGATCTATTTTGATCTCTCCCCAGCGTTTCCACAGACAAAATCACACAAAGATCATTGCAACGACTCCAGTGATTACAACGAAGATGGTCGAATAGTCAGTCGGTCCTTCTTTTGTAGTGCTGTCGTCCACTACTTGAAAATAATTGTATAGAAGTGCAAGTTTGTCGGTCGGCCGGCCGTTACAGACACAACAACTTCACAACTTAGCTAAATCGGTTTTGAAAACAATTTTGATTACAATTCTTTTATGCAGATTCAAGTGACTGTTGCTTTCTACAGATTTGGTTTTCTTGAATGTTAAATCTTCGTTTGCAAATTGTATTCTTCATTTTATCATTGCTGGCAACTTTTGTTGTTGTTGTTGTTGTTTGCATTAAAGACAAGTTTAAAGGGAAAAAGGGATTTGAAAAAGTTATTTTCTGAATTGTATGTTGCAGAAGAGAAGGAAGAAAGGCTTTTGTTAGATGTATATGATTTTTTTTTTCTTTAATCACAACACATGTACAAATTATATGTCATTAAAACTGATTAGAATTTATGGGATGTGGACAATTGGTTTTAAATGAGATCTGATAATGGTTGTAAAACTACACAGCTTATGCAGCATTTTTCTTATATAATTTATCTATTCTGTTTAAGTAAAAGATTTTAATTTAGAAAAAGTATAAAACTAATTAGAATAATTTAAAGTTGATTGTATTTTTATTTCGGTTTTTTTAGCATTTATTTATTTTAATTGGCCTAATAAAAAATGTTGTTTGAATATGTTTTCTGTTCTTTTGTCTAGAAACAAGTTTTTTATGTTTACTTAGCAAAATTTTTCTACATTTCTTTCTTCAACTGGTTATTAATTTATTTCGGTTGTTTAAAACATGATTTTAAAAGACGCAGTTTTTCTTACACACTTTGTGATATATTTATTCAATTATTTATTTCTAAGTAATAGATTTCTTTTCAGTACAAATATATTTTGTGAAGCAAGAAAACAAATTTTTTTTTGTTCGTTAAGAAAAACAGATGTAACTTGTCTCTTTACAAAATTTTAGTTTTTCTTGTACTCAAAAAAATTGCTGAAACTTTTTAACACATTTCTTTATTTATAATATATTCATTTCGGAAAATTATTATTATTATTATTATTATTATTATTATTATTATTATTATTATTATTATTATTATTATTATTATTATTGTTATTATTATTATTATTATTATTATTATTATTATTATTATTATTATTATTATTATTATTATTATTATTATTATTATTATTATTATTATTATTATTATTATTACTATTATTATTTATTTATATCAAAAAGATTACAAAAAAACATTTTTTTTTTTTGCAATAACCAATCATATATCAACATAGCTCAATACACGATATTTAAACCTTTTCTTATGCCATCTGAATAACACGATTTTGGGAGCCCCTCAAAATGCGCCTTGGTTTCGATAATCATCTTTTCGTTCGAAATGATTGTTTTCCTGCGAGCTATTTTTTTAAGTTTAGAAACAGGAAAAAGTCACTAGAAGCTAAACCTGGACTATAAGTTTAATGATCAACCAATTCGAAGTATATTTCTCGTAATTTTAGCATCGTTTCTAATGCTGTGTGAACCTGTGCGTTGTCTTGAAGAAAGAGCACTTTTTTCTTCTTTAAATGTGGTCGTTTTTTTTTTTGATTGCATTAATCAACTGATCCAATAATGCACGATAATACTCTCCTGTGATTGTCGATCCTTTTTAAAGATACTTGATGAGCAATATTTCGTGTATACGCCAAAACGCAGTGACTATAACCTTGCCAACCAATTTCACAATCTTCGCCTTCTTCGGAGCACTTCCAACCATTGTTTCGATTGATTTTTGGTCTCAGGTTTGAAGTCGTGGAGATGTGTTTCATCAACAGTTAATACTCCCTGCCAAAAATCAACAGGATTACGCTTTATCATGTCCAAGCACCGCTGTGAAGTGATCTGTCGAACTCGTTCTTGTTCGACACTGAGCAAACGCGGCACCAATATTGCCGATAGCATTTTCATATGCAAATGTTCATTTAAAATTTTGAACACGCGTTTATATTATATGGTTACCATTTCACTTGATCGACGCCGATTTGTTCTTATTTTTCGCTTTGAATTTTGTTTTTACCACTAATTCACCTTCAAAAATTTTCAGTAATTTTCAACACAACAAAAACATTATTTTTCCTTTTTTTCAAGATACGAATTTTCTTTTTTTCAAAAAATTTTCTTAAACTTACATACATGCAAAGGTTGATCAAAAAATAACTGCTATATTAAATTTTTTCAAAAAGTATCAATAACTAAATATATTGCCCCTTTTGAAGTACTCGCAATCCCCCTCAGATACAGAACACTTATTCATATATCATATGTATATATCATAAATACATATGACCGAACTTGAGTTGCTTATTTCGGTGTTGGCTCTTATGGATGCTTCCATTAGTTTCAATCTCATAGCTATGCACCCGTGATTAGTCACCAGTTATGACCTTTTTGAGAAAATGCGAATGTTAAAGAGCTCCTGAGCGATGTTCTTGCAACGTTGTTTTTGCTCAAAATGTAGTAAATTTAGTATAAAATCGAAGAACACACCAAACCATGACTAACCTTTTTACCTGTCAAAAACAAACTGACAATCCGAAGTGGCTGATATTGCCAACATACTCGTATATAACAGACCAGCACAGCAGAAAAAAATGCGAAAGCCGAACGTACGTAACTCACGAAATTTGAAAATAATGTTTTTTTTTTATCAGACTACTCGTATGTGTGTACATATTTTTTTTAGCATTATAATGCCAATTCAAAAAAATTTAAAATTTCAATAAACTTGGATAAAGAAATTTGTTTGTGTAAATTCACAGATGACACCCCACGAGTTTTCTCTCCACTAAATTAAATTAATTAAATCCACCATTGCACTGGAAACCTTTAACTGAAAACTTTCTAGAAATATTGAATAGCATTGTCAATTTTGAACTGAAGATTTTCAATTCTCCTTTTCTTTGAGTATAGGTGTGTTCCACGTGAATAACGAAACAGTGCGGACTAGTCCAAAGTAGTCCAAAAGCGTTCCTTGTAACAATTTTTATGCAATTTTGAGAGAAAATTAGTATTTTTTTCATTTCCTGTACAAATTATCCCGAACTTTTTCTTTGGGTAAGTTCGGACTAGAATTAAATAATCAGCTATTTTATGTTTACATACATATAAAACTAAAAATATAATCAGAAAATTTGCAAATTTTAAAAAAGTTTTTGTTTAAAAATTAGTTAAAAGCCAAACTAAATATAACGTTGTGAAGTTGCAAACAGAACACGTAATTGTTATTTGGCTTTTCATTTTATAAACCAATTGAACATTTTACATTGCTTTTAATTTTACAGCTGTTGCCAATCATGCAAATCTTGTGTTTATTTGATGTTATGTGTTTTAAGAGCCTAAAATCTCTAAATTATACTTTAATCTAAAAAGTAAGCAACACTCGTATTGCAAGATGTACAATTGTGGTTTTTAGCGTTCCAGCAGTTTTGGGTAAAATTTGCAAATTTAGAGAGTAATTTGCTTTTGACTCTCATTAGTCCGAGATCTCATGGAACATACCTTATTACTGTTGCTGCAGCTTTGTCCATTCTTCCAAGCAAAAGCAAGCCACAGAAGAATTTAAAAAGATTAAAAAATTTAACTCAACAGCTAGATACAGGAGACATCTCCTTGTCTGATTTCTTTATGTTCATTATAAATAAGAACAGTCGAATTGTAGATAGTGATAACATTTTAAAGTGCGTCATGGATGCATATACTTATTTTAGATACAAACCGGTCGAATTTGTGCAGCTATTATATTGCGATCTATTGGGGAAGAATTTAATTTTTTTATAATATCCAATGAAATGCAGGGAAATTCAGTCTTCAGATTAGCTTTCAACTTGACAAACAAAAACAAATAAAAAAAATAACAATAACAATAAATCAAAACCATTAATTACTCTACGCTGAACATTTGCCATCCGCACAAATTATTTAATACGAGTTCTTTGTATTGTAGCAGAAGATTTTTTAAACAACCTTAAGTCTTAGCCTTATCTAGTTTAAGGCAATGTGGCAGCAAACACAAAACTAAATTTTCTGTATCTTATTTTTTGAAATATTTTCCCACCAAAAATGACCAACGGGGAAAACACAAGTTCCATTTTGCACAAAAAACTGTAATCGCTGTTATTGTAAACTAACAAAATTTGTGTTTGTTAGCAAAACAAAATCTTTGGCACTATCTTCCACATCATATCAACTTAACAAAGCGATTCATCTTTAAGCAAAAAAGAAAAAAAAAACGAAAATACTAATTGAGGACTACCACAACAAGTTTCGCTGTGACTTCCAAAAAAAGAAAAGAAGAAACAATAGAAAAACAAAACAGCCAACAGTAAAAAAAGAAGCAAAAAAACATGGCTAAAATAGTTAAAAAACCAAACAATAAAACCCATGAGTAAAAGAGTTTACAACAATGCCTGCACTTACTGGTAGGCCTACTAAACTAAAAGCTGGAAAACTACAAAAGTAAAAATTAGCAAAAAACATAGCAACATTGTAATGTAATTTAGAAAAGATTAAGATTAATTTTTAAACGCCTCTTAAGGTTAAAGTAGGTGTATAAAAAAATAGACTCACATGAGGACAGCACTTAGCTCTTACACACTCTCACACTTTAGCCTACTCGCACACGAGTATGCTGTATAACCCTTGCATGCACAAGTAGTTATTTTGAAGCTTTTTTTCTTGCTTCATAGGTTTTGATTAATTTTTTTGCAAATAAATTACAGCATTGAATTCCTTTTTTTCCTGTTGTTATAAAAATTATTTTGAAAAACTTCAATTTTTATAAAAAGTCCCTTTTTTGAATTGTGAACCTTTTTGCTTGCCTATGGAAGTACCCATCGCTTTGTCGGGTTATTCTATACCCGTTTTTCTACCAACTTGTCTATTGAGGCACTAAATCAGTTTTCCTAAAAGGCTGCTCTTTGTAAAAAGCATCTCAACAAAAATAAAATTTGTAAAAAGCACTTTTAACAAAACACCATTATAAACAAGTTTAATACGTGTTCTGCGAAACGCAGAACAGCACTTAGCTTAGCGTTTTCGATTTTAAATCGCCAAATAGGTGTTCTGATAAATGCATATCGCTTAGAACTGGCAACTTCAATTCGCATGTGTATATTGAAGTGAACTGATTGAGGTTACTAAAACTGAACATGCAAAAGAAAAAAAAATTATTCACAATTAAAACTTAAATATTTTCTTTTTATTTCAATAAAAAAATTTAACGAATTTTACACATTTTCAATTAAGACACCACATTAAAAAAATTCTCTATTTGTTGTAAAAATTTGTTCGTTTTAAGTACCTACCACATGATGCATTTTTTCCTAAAAAGATTCCGACACCCAGTAAAACGAGCATTCCTTAGAACACCAAAAAGACAATTAAGCGTTTTTTAGAACACATTGCGGTTTCCGATCACGCGTTTCTCGGATCATAGCTGAAAGAAAAATCAAAAATATATAGGGTGTTTTTTTAAGCTAGATAGAACTTTAAATTGTAAAAAGTAACACAAAAAATTAAATTTTGATGAAACATTTTTTTTATTTGTTTCAGTATACTCTGACAAATCATCATGAATAGACTCACGCTTGAACAACGCTACGAAATTATCCAAATTTACTTTGAAAATCAGTCGTCGATTCGCGCAACTTATAGACGCAAAATTGTGTTCAGCGATGAGGCGCATTTTTGGCTTAACGGGTTTGTTAATAAGCAAAATTGCCGCATATGGAGTGAGACCAATCCACAAGAGACCCTACAGACTCCATTACATCCAGAAAAATGCACTGTTTGGTGCGGTTTTCATGCTGGTGGCATCATCGGACCTTATTTCTTCAAAAATGAGGCCGGAGCTCGCGTTACGGTCAATGGAGATCGTTACCGCACCATGATCAATGATTTTTTGTTTGAAAATATGGATGACATTGATCCGGAGGAGATGTGGTTTCAACAGGATGGCGCTACGTGCCATACGGCGAACGCAACCATCGACTTACTGAAATCAAAATTTGGCGATAAGTTGATTTCGAGAAATGGACCTGTCAATTGGCCTCCAAGGTCGTGCGATTTGACACCTCTCGATTATTTCCTGTGGGGCTACGTGAAGTCACTGGTTTATGCTGATAAACCAGCAACAATTGACGCCTTGGAGGCCAGCATTGTTCGTGTTGTTCGTGACATACGGCCAGCAGTGCTCGAAAAAGTGGCCCAAAATTGGACGTCCAGAATGCGCTTCGTCAAGAACAGCCGCGGTGCCCATATGCCCGAAATCATTTTCAAATGTTAATGTCACTTATTGATCTTTCGAATAAAAAAAAATTTTGATTACAATTTAATTTTTTTTGTTATTTTTTACAATTTCAAGTTCTATCGGGCTTAAAAAAACACCCTATATATTGTAAAAATTAATTGTTTTAGATAGTTCTATTTTTTCTAAAATATCCCTTTTTTAAAAGATTCTTCTTATGCAAAGTACTTTTTTGAAAAAATTACCTTGTACAAAAATGTCCTTCTTATAAAATCATCTCAATAATGAATACTTTTATAAAAAAAACACAGTTGCACAGTAACTGTGCATCCTAAATAAGCGCGTTATGCGTAATTTATCTGTCAACCCAAATAGCGCGTCGTCAACGCTTTTCAATTCAAATATCCAATATTAACTGAGCGTAAGAGAGAAAGTTTTACTGTCTCTTAGTAAAGTTGGCTTCAAAACAAATACTACTCAATTTTTGCGGCCATTAGTAATCACATTTTAGGTACTTTCAGACTAATTTAGCGACTTAATCACTTTTTCTTATATCTATTTAGTGATTTTTATTCAACAAGGTTAGTGCACAATACTGTTCATGATACAACTTTAACGCTTTTATTTAAGTTACTACAGCGTAAAATCAAAACACTAAATTACGTTGCGCTTTACGCCTTGATTTAGGCTACACTGTTAGGGAATTGGAGGAAATTCTCTTCCTCAACATTTACACATATGCAGTTAAACTCGTTTGGCGTTATTGCATAGAATATACATATTTCTTTAAATCAACAACAATTATTTTTGGTGCTTTCCTAAAAATTTTTAAATATAGCGTTCAAAGAGTTTGAATGCTGATAATCGAATGCGGTATGTGCTTTTTAGCAAAGATGACTTACTCTAATGTTTGTATCTAAAAGCATTTATCAGAAAGCATATTTGAATCAAAGTTCATTGATTAATGCTAGTAACAACAACGCACCTAAAGCAGAAAACACACGATATGTTTTTAATAATGTAGATGTCGTTTTTCACAATGTAAAATATCTACATATCGTCTTTTGCCTCATAAACATTGCGGGTGTAAAAAACATGAACAAAGTCATCTGACAAAATTTCAAATAAAGTATGTTCTATTTGGTTATGGTTAAACATCTGATATTATAACTTTATGCCTTGCGAACAATTCAAGGGCGGTTGACTTTGGGCATAAAAAGCATAGACAATGTTAGACGTAAATGTACATGTACGTTTGTGTGCAAATTTTACAAACATTTGTAAAAATTATTATTTTGACAGACATGAAAAAATACATGAGGAATTACATATTAAAAAACAGACGTAAAAACATATCGTCTGTGGGTGCCTCAAGTTGAATTTCAAGAGAAAAGATGCAATTCTAGATTTGAATAGATTCTTCTATGGCGATATAACAGGACTAGCTTTTGGCCACCGCTTAGCTCGCCAACAAAGTTTCATACAAATTTTTATCTCCTATTTTGTGGGTAGAATTTATCAAAATCCTATTTTAACGGATGCCTACGTCATAACAGCTACCTGCGTGTGAAGTTTCAGCCCGATCCGCCCAGTGGTTTGGCCTATGCGATGATAGATCACTACGTTAGTCAGTCATTTTTGAGTTATATATCTGTGGCATTATATTATAACATCTTAAGTCGAGATAAAACTAAAAAAAAAAAAATAGAAGAAATTTTAATGAAAAGCTGTATTTAAGAACAAGTGATAATAAACCAAAATTACAGCAAAATTTTGTCAATAATACAAAAAAATATTTTTATAAATAAAATTTGTAAGGAACTTAGTTTCTTATTCAATATACTAGCATCTAAAATTGATACAAATCGAAAAATTATAAATAACTTGTTTTTTTTCTAGCTTTCTACATGTCAACATTTCATGGAAGAACAAAGTTGAAATTTTGACAATATCTTTCAAAAGTTTCCAAGTCTGCTGATGATCAGGGTAGCTCCTATGAAATGTCGATATACGGGTACAGGCAGCTAGGATTTGTAATAAAATTTTTATATGAAATAAATTAATAAAATTAGATGCCCTTTTCTAAATTTTTGAAATTTCACTTAAGTTGTTAGGATAAAACCGCACAGATATATTTAGATAAAAGGAAGTAACACTAGTCTGCACTTCGAAAAGCAAAATATCCCACATAAGAACACACTCCATTTAAAAGATTACTTTTTATTTAAAACTAAAATACTTAATAATACGAGTATAAGCTGAAGGCCTAGTTGCTGTAGCTCATCTCAAAAAAAATTTCCTACAATTTTAATTTTCAACTCTTTTTTTATTTAAATAAATAAATAACATAAGTAAAAATACTTCCTACACCTCCCGAAGAAATGATTTGTTTCAAGTAAAACCTGTAATTAAAAGTAACTTTTATATGAAGTATCTAATCTGAGAGGTACTTGTAGAAATCTTTGGGAAAATAGATTTGCGATTAAATAAAAACCGAATTATTATAAAAGAAATCGCACTATTCAAAAATTTAAAAACATGTTTCTAAATGTTCTGGGCCAAAGTTAGTTAAATGGTTAACCAAAAACAGACCATGCTTTGCAGACAACATTCACATAATCAACAAAAACATTGATGCTGCTGTAAAAACAGGCCATTTAACAATTTAACATAATGATCATGACGCGACGTAATGTCTGAGACAAACATTTTTTTACAACAACACTACAGTGTTGAACAACAACATGAAACGCACCTATTACCAGATTGGTTGTGGCAAGAAACAACTTACAAAAACAGAGTCCTGGCTAGAACTTGTAAAAACCAAACATGCCACGCACACAACAACAACTGTAACCAACATGACAAACAGTAGAACAGAAAAAACATGGTTGAATAAAAGAGAAAAAACTCATTATATAACGATTAATACAAGTGAAAAAATAAGTGGACGAAAAGAAAAAGAACAACTTCTACAAGTATGACCAAAAATACTCGTTAATGACCCGGGGGGCAATTGTGGCACAAATCTTCTAGTCAATAATTCCTTTATTGCAATCAGCATGTGATGTAAATCATCTTTAATAGTACGGCATCTTTATCATGATTGTAAAAATGTTAATGATCATTTGACTGTATAAAAGGATTTACATAAATTTCATTTTAAAACAAACACTATGGACACTCGGCTGCATTTTTGTAGATTATATAAATATAACGGCCGTATTCATAAAAAATAGTTTCTGCTTGTTAAAGGTGTATAAACAAATCTTTAATAAAGATAAAGAAATGTGAAAATCTAAGATCCAAATTTCATCAGTTAAACCTTATTTGCTTAAAATTCCTTGTTAAGAATGTGACTTTTTTCGTTGACATCTTAATAATTTAGCTACGCTGGGTTTAATATTACCCTTAATTTCATTTTGCATATAAAATTAAAAGATGAAAAACTTTTGGGAATGATCTCCTCCAATCGTTGTTAACTTTCAAACGATGGTTCGCAAAATTTTTCTTTATTCTAATTTAATTACACTGATCAACAAGAGTTTTGCCACACTGATTCTATATTACTTTACTATATACCCTCATTGCAAAACACACAATAATTTGTTTATGTCACGGACAGATTTGTTGTGCCACCAACTTTTGATTTTATCTTTCCGCTAATGCTACTCTAAGTACGATTTAATTGCATCAAGTTTTCATTTGAAAAAGTACAATATTTTGAGTTTAGAATACAAAAACAAAACGATGTTATTTTCTCTACATGCAACGAAGTGTATCAAACATCATAATTGCCACGTAGGTAAATTAACTTCCAAAAGTCAGCGTCGAAATTTGACTGAACTGGTAAAGCAGTGTTATCGTGATTATTTTGGTTTCTCTGTGACAGCTCTATATGCTGTACGACATATGTAAAGAATCTTAAAGGTTGGGCAAAAGGAAAACAATATATGGAAGCCCCATATATATATATATATATATATATATATATATATATATATATATATATATATATATATATATATATATATATATATATATATATATATATATATATATATATATATATATATATATATATATATATATATATATATATATATATATATATATATATATATATATATATATATATATATATATATATATAATTTTTCTTTTTTTTTTTTGATCAGTACTACATATGCCATGCATTGTACCAGAAGTAGAAAAATAGGTTGTGAGGAAAGGGAAAGAGGGAGTAGTGTTTATGAACATTTAGCTTGAACTTTCCAACGTTATAACAGACAGGAAACACGTCTGTAGGCGAAGCGTGCAACGCAGAAACGAATTCTCTCTGTAATGCATTGTACCATTCCCCGGGCAATCATCCACAAATGGATAATGCGTGGACGATAACCACGTGTTAGGTAAAAATATGTGGGCTTCGGGAACAGGATCCCTAATCTCGTCAGAACAAAATCCATTGTAGAGTTGGATACCTGCATACTGTCGAGTAACCCCAAAATATACTTTGAGGCACCCCGGACCAAACATGAGAGTTGTATTCCATTTATGGTCGGATATAAGTGGTATAAATAGTAAGGAGATCGGGTGGAGTGAAATACATCTTACACTTGAAATTTAGATACATGTAAAATGTGTTCAGTCCAGCGAACATCACACTGTATTTTCATTCGCAGAACATCAAGAGTATCCGATTCCTCAATACTTATACCATCCATGAATACGGATGAAGTAGCATTAGCGGTAGTTTGTGTTTTAATAAACAGTATTGGGTCTGACGAACGTTAAAGGCGACCCTGTTTTTTCTACCCAATTCGGAAATTAATGGAATATCACCGAAATTATGGATTGAGAGGTATAAAAGCATAAAAAAACACACAGTTAAATATGCAAATATAAGTTCTGCAACAGGGCCACTTCCTCAGGATTTACCTATACCTGAAGTGCCATAACAACAAATGACGCTGCAAATGATAATAGCGATGTACCTTTATGTTATGCAATTGCAGATGAAATTCATGATCCAATCTATAGTACCGAGCCGATCTTAACGATCCGCTTCACGACTTAAAATTGTCAAAAAACCAACCTGAACTACTGGGTTCTAGATTGAAAGAATGGAATTTGCTTAATCCAGGGGGGTTACTCTCTATTTCGATGCGAAAAAAAGATCGAACCCTGTATTGCGTTTTCGTATTTTCTTCCGCATTTATTTTTCCCTTTTGCACTTTCTATTTTATCATTCTTCACTATTGTTTATTTTGTGATACCAGTGTTACTTCATTTTTAATCTATTTCGCGAAAAAGTTTATGCAAACAGCACAGAATACCAAATTTATACTTTGTCGCATCTACCTTTCGCATCGAAACAGAGAGTAACCCCCTAGATTTTTTTTTAGTTATCTGGGACCAGTACTTAGGGGATGACCCCTACATATGCAGCGCATTATACTGGAACTAGAAAAATAGGAAAGAGGGATACTAAAGAGTGCCGTTTTCGTTGCCATGACAAAGAACTAAAAAAGTTCTTTTTATGTGAGTAAGACGTACAGATTGAAACAATCACTACCACAAGCAAGACTGGCCAAAGCGCGACGACCTCACTTCTGGAGGAGAAAATGTTTTACATACCTTGTCGAGACCACCAGAGTACTTTCACCACCACTGCATATTAAACTAGGTTTGATAAAAATTTTTGTCGAAGCTATGGAAGGAAACGGCTCAAGTTTTGCGTACTTGAGAGAAAAGTTTCTTGAAGTTAGTGACACAAAAATAAAGGAAGGAACTTTTATCAGACCTCAAATCAAGGAATTGTTAAAGGATAATATAAGTTAAGTTCGTTAGAGAAATCTGCTTGGAAAATTTTAAAATATCTACAAAGATCTGATAGAACTACTTTCGACGTATCAAGCACTAGGTTGTAAAATGTCACTCAAAATACACTTTATACGCTCCTACCTCGATTTTTTTCGCGAGAACCTAGGAGCTATTAGTAACGAACTGGTCAAAAGGTTCCATCAGGATATTTCCAGCATGGAAAAACGACACCAGGGTAAATTAAGTCTTTGAATGTTGGCAGATTATTGTTGGACAGTTGCAAGAGACCAGCCTCAAGTCAAATACTCCAGAAAATCACAGCTTTTAGTTTTAAAAAACACATATTAGCAAGTATAATTGTAGGTAAAGTATCAATATAAAAAAGTTCTTAAAGAATAATATATTTATCAACGGCGTAGAAAAACTTAATAATTGTACTTCAGGCGATGTTTAATTAAATATCATATTATGCTGCTGTTTAGTACAAAATTAGTAACTAATTTTAAAATATCTTCTACAGGCAACAGCTCATAAGTGTGTTTTATTTATCTTGCTCTAATACAAAAGGAGGTTTTGTGTGCTTGTGTATAGTAAACATGTTAAACTTAACCCGGCGTCAGAGGGGATGGGTCTAAATTAATCATCAGTTTTTGAACTGATTGTGTGCTTAAAATTTTAGAGATATTAAAAATCTTTGAATATTACAATTTTAAATTAATCGTACGGCTTTTGTACCTCGAGTAATACGTGCTAAAAGTTAAAACGGGTAAATATGACTCGTAGCCTCAGTTAACATATCTAGTTTTCACCGTTTTCATTTTATTTATTTTGCAATATCATATAATTTTATTGCAATAAAGCTGTTTTATTCTCTTCTATATAGCTGGTAGTTTTGAATAAAGATGGCCAAAGAAGAAAAGCAACTCCACCGTAATTTCTCAATTCTCAAAGAATCTAACTCCTTTGTCCTTTTGCCTGATTCACAGTCAATTGATGCAGATAACGTAAGTAATATAAGCGAACGCCTTATCATTTATTAGCTCCTCTTTACTACATAGCTTTGTTCTGTTCTTATTTTTGTCTACAAGGGCAGTACTTTCCTTAGTACCACACTAAAAGTCTATAATACTTCACAAGAAAGGCAAGCCTACCTTATGACACCGAATTCTTGTGAATTTTTATGGTTTATGTCTCGTAAAAGTGGTGTTGTGCTCAAGATTTTCTAACTTAGTTTTTTGAAATTAGTGAATATTATTACAGTTTTATTTCTTTTTTTAGCCCATAGTGCTCTGATCTGCTTAATTCAATTAAATTGTCTCGCTTTTTTTTTTTTTTTGCTTTTATCAAAACACATCAACCTCATCACCATCATCATTAACATTGATGCCTTTTAATGATGCCCCGAAGATGAAAAGCGGACAACATGAGCAGTAATTCATAGAAAATTGCAAAAAAAGGAATTAAGTGTTAGATATGCCCGACATCTTGTTATTTTTGTTGCTACCTTCGTTTGTGATTAGGACTACACAACTTTTTCTTATAATTTTGCAGACCTCTTATAAACTGCCATTAGTTATGTTAAAAATACGTTCAGTTTTGCCGACACGCCTGTCTAGTTATTGTGCATTTGGTGTGTTTGTTTGAATTTACTCGTAGGATCATGCTCTAGAATTGTACAGTAAGTGACATTAAAGTTTTTTTTTGTGATTTTATTAAGCAAACCTTAAATTTAGTAAAACATTAAGGCTGGACTGGAAAAATATTTTGAGATAAAAGGGTGTATCGTGATGGTAAGATAAGTGAAACAATTTAATGAAATCATTGATATTCTGTCGTTGGGGACTATTTTGCCACAAGTTAGATATATTTATTTATATTTTTTTATAATCCTCTCATAAGCTTTTTATACTGATCAACAAGAAATACACTGTTCTAAAGATGAAATACCCTGTTGCAAGATGTTATATTTACACTTTATTCCATCCAAGATCTTTTAGTGTCATTATTAAAAAAGTGGATATAATGGGAATTATTCTTGTGACATCACTGACAAAATTACATTTGTTTTGAAACGAATTAAAAAAAAAATCGTAATATACTTATTTGCGTTTCTTGTGAATAACGAAACAGTCCGAACTAGTCTAAAAGTGTTCCACGTAACAAATTAGCCGAACTGTTTCTTGTTTCGTTATGCTATTGTTTAGTGGGCTTTTTAGGTCGATTTTCCTTTTTAAATAAAATTACTGCGTTGTTTTATTTAGTTTTGCATTCTACGTTTCGTTGGATAATCCAAACTTCTTCAGGAATGTTTTATTGTGTATACATTTCGAGACACAAACGTTTTTGAAGTTAATATCACAGTTTCTTGTTTTTTTGAATAAGTTCGGACTAGAATTGAATAATCAGCTGTTTTTTTTTTGTTTACATACATATTGTAACTGAAATTGTAGTCAGAAAATTTGCAAATTGGAAAATGTTTTAAAAGCAAACCCAAACTAAAAAAATGGAAGAGTGTGGTATATTCGGCTGGGCCGAATCTAAAGTACCCTTCACAATAGTTACCTAAATATATAGTATATATTAAAAATTTGAACTATGCTCGGATATGTACATATGTATATATGGATCGATATCGGAAATTTTAAATTTATGTATTTTAGTAACCTCTTTTTATCACCATTTCATGAAAAACCCGGCTTAGCCTATATCTCGGGTATCGAAATTCTCATTTTCGGTATTTATATAACCTTCTTTAACAGCTTTTAAGTAAAAACAAATTGCTTCATGAAAAAATCGGTTTAGACTGTATATCGTGTATATATAGATAGACCGACATCGGAAATTTTTATTTTCTGTATATTAGTAACCTAGTGTTATTACCAGAACTGCTTCTAAGCAAAAAAAGTTATTTAAATTCGCTTACGCGAAATTTTAATTAATAAATTAATAATAGGATATCAGACGTGTCACAAAACTTAATTCCGTTCTGAAACGGAATTGAATTCTTTTTTTACTTCTTCAAAAAACGAAAAATCTTTTCGCAATGAAATTTTTCTGATTGCAAGAATGAAACTAGTATTATCTTATAGAATTGGTTTCATTCCGAAAAAGTTTTAAATTTTCGTTTTATGAAGAATTAAAAAACCGATTCAATTCCAACGGAAGTGAATTCTGTGACATGGCCGTATATCGCGGTATATATGGACCCATATCGAAAGTTTTCATTTTTAATATATAAATAATCTTATTTTATAACCAGAACTCTTTGAGCAAAAAAAGTTGTTTAAGTTGGCTTACGCGATATTTTCATTAAAAAATCGGTTCAGGCTATATCTCGGGTATATATAGACCGATATCTGAAATTTTCGTTTCCATATGGTAACCTCCTTACATTAGCAGAACTGCTTTAAAGCAAAAACAAAAGTTGTGTAAGTTTGCTTACGCGTCATTGTAATGAAAAAATCGCTTTAGGCTATACTCGTATGTCGGGTATATATGGACCAATGCCGGAAATTTTCATTTTCCGTATTTAAATAACCTCTTTATATTACCAGATCTGCTCTTAAGCATAACGCGACATTTTCATGAAAAATCCGGTGTGTATATGGAAAAATATCGGGAAAAATTTTTTGGCTTCTAATTGCCATGTTTGATAATTGTGTGAAGTTTGAAGCAAAATAAAGAATTTTTTTCCAAAATTTTGATACAAAATTGTAAAAAATAATGGCTTTTTTTTGGGAGTTTTAGACATATCTCAGTTATATGTGAGCGGATTTTACTGAATTTCAATAGCAATTTGTGCGCTTAAATCGGTTCGTACTTAACCCAGGTAAAACAAAGTTAATTCGTTTTAGACCTAACTTGCCTGCTCGAGTACGAATTAGGAACACAGTCTTAGAGGAAATAAATTCAGTTAGGTACCTAGGAATTACACTGCAAAGTAGCCTTTCATGGAATTTACACATAACAAACATAAAAAGGAAGATTGCTCCAGGTATTGGTACGTTATACAAGTTCAAAAATTTACTTAGAGTAAAAACTAAATTGATGACGTATCAATCGTTGATACATTCACGTCTTAGTTATATGGCATCTATATATGCATACAACAAAAACAGTGCAATGTTGAAATCACTTCAGCGGTTTCAAAATAAAGCTCTAAACATAGTTTATACATAATTTACCAATGTTATAACCTACAACTTGTTTATATAAAAATATTTGTAAAAGTGTTTTGCCAATCTATGGGATTCACGAATATAAGGTTTTGAAATATGTGTTTAAATCTTAACATAATATCGGTCATGTAACTGTGTGTTTTATGCATAGTCAATCCCAATTTGATACAAGAAATGCAAATTATTTACGCATTCCAAGATGTAGACTAGAAAAAACTAAGCCACGTGTGGATTTTACGGGCAGTACGAAATTTAATCATTTACCTGCTAACTTAAAGTTAATAAATAGAATTTCATTATTTAAGTCGTCCTGCAAAGGATACTTGTCAAATAAAATAGAAACACTTCTGTGAATTTAATACATTGTTTAAACTTTTATCGGAAAATTTCTATTTTATTTTTATTTTTCAATCTTTTCGAACCATTTTAATTGTGTAAATTTGTACATTTGACTTGCTCCAATAATGCATTTAAGGTGCTGGAGCTGTTACTAAATGAACATATTATACTCTGAGTTATTAACAAATATTTATATACAAAAAAAAAACCCATGAATTGATGGGTGAAAGAATGGCGAAAGAAGAAAGTTTCTATGTCTAATGGTTTTCTCAGAACGGTGGACAGACGGACATCGCTTAATCGAATTTTCTATCAATACTGATTCTGAGATTGAATGCTTTACCCACCCTAATTAAAGTTGTAGAAATTACAAACGGAATCACAAACTTATATACACCTTTTACATTTTTGTGAAGGGTATAAAAATATAATTGTTGACAAGTTTCAGATTGTTAGAAAATACTTTCTTATAATTTCAATTATATGTTTCCATAAAAACCCGTCCACAAATCTTAAACAAATTTTACAATCTAAGAAATAAATAAATCCACATATAACTTTGAAAAGGATAAGAATATAATATAACTTCGAAAAAGATAAGAATGAATGTATTCATGATAAATATTACAAGATGTAAAGAAATAAGTACAGACTGTTTGTATACTAATGTATGTATGTAACAATTAAGTTAAAATACAATTTCAACAGTTCAATAAATATACTTGTGTTGCACATGATTGTAAAATGTTTGTACAATTTGTTTTTGCTTGCCTTCAATTAAAATGTGAGATCTTTTAACAACTTTGTGGACCGCAAGAAAATATAAATGATTCAATTTTGCAAATTAAGAAACAATAAATCATTACTTTTGCTACAGCAGTGTTAAGGTTTTCATTTCGAACCGATAGTTCTTAAAACGGATATTATTAATTTAATGAAACTTTTCCTCCGCAAAGCTTTATGTTGAAACCATTTTCGCAAGTTAACAGAAAGCAGCATTTAGCATTATATTCAGTTTACTATTTCTCTTCAGCTGAATACAAAATTGCATATGCTGCCTTAAATTCGTTAAACCACACTTGGGTGTATCACAAGCGGAACCAACAAAATATCAATCACACTTAACACTTGAATAGACACACCCGTTTGTGTGTTGTTGTTTTCCTCTTTGCGATTGTAATTGCTGCCTTAAAGGGTTAGCAATAGGGGGTAAGACACTGAAGGGGGCAAGCGACTTCACCTTAATAGCCAAGACAACCAGTCTAGTTTGTATTTTGAATTTCCATATTTTGTTGTACATTTAATTGGATACGGTTTTCAGATGTTTACACTACTTGTTTGTACTCGTTGTACAAAAAAAGCAAGACGGACTCTGGTTATGGGAAAATATCGTTGTAAATTAGTTTTCAAAAACAATTTTAGTATTAGTTTTCTTGTTGTCTTTTTTAATATTTTTGCGATACAGTAATTGTTGTTGATTGGTTACTCTCAGTGAACTGTACGTAAAGTTGAAAGGTGTTGAAAATTCATAAATAAATAAATTTAATTTAAGATGTTAAAGGCGATATCGGGCTACAGTTTTCTATTGACAAATAAAAGAGCTACGGCTTAGTCACTACAACTAAATTCAATACGTTTGAATGTCTAGCTGAAATTGTTATGTCTTGACACATTTATTCTTTACACGTTAGCGAGTTTTTTAATTTTTTTAGTCCATAAATATAACTGTAAGTGAGAATTGATATGAAAGTCTTTGAGCTGAAACTTAATTGGAAAATACAAAATATTTTTTTATTTGGTTGTTATATTTATTGATATATTGCTTTTATTGCCGTATATCATATGGCTGATCATTTCATTCAAATTCATTCATTTCGTTTTCAACGAAATGCAATAACAAAAACAGCCACAACAAAAAACCAGACCTCCCAAGCGTTTAAATTTTTAAGTAAGTCAGCAAAACAATTTTATTAATTCTGCTACAATTGTAAGTGCTTTGAAGGAGTAGTTAATTTTTATTAACCCTTTAAAGGGTAAAACATGCGTTAAAATTATTTGTTTTTCTCTTTGCGTAAAATCTAGATTTTGATGTTTTCTTTTTAGAGATGGGTAAAATAGAACCTTACATCTATAGTATTAATATTACATCACAGATTTTTTTTTTATAAATGTTTTGTTTTTCAACGTTACTATTTTTCTTACTCGTATTTTGTTGATTTTAAATTAATTGAGACATTATAATATCTAGAGGCAATTTGAGAGAAAACAGTCATTGCATTTGTGTTTATTTATTCTCTTCTAGAGTTACTATTTTGGAATAACCATTAACTGCTGTCAAACTCCACTTCACGTGGAGCTAACGAGTCTAATTTTAATTTTATCCTAATATTATTTGATCTTCTTTTATGTTAAATTATTTAAATTTTTGCAGCTTAAGATCTTTTGTTGGTTTTTTTTTATAAAAAAGTAACGAATTTTTTATTTCTATTTCGATATTTCGCTAAGAGTTTGTTAGCATCGTCAGGAAAATTAACATGTTATAAAAATTTTTTCAAACAAAAATTTTTTAACATATTAATTTTCCTGGCGATGCTAACAAACTGTTAGCGAAATATCGAAATATAAATAAAAAAATACGTTACTTTTTTATATAAAAAATAACCAACGATCTTAAGCTGCTCTAATTATCATTAGCAGAAATTATGAAAATTATTTCATCAATGACATGCCATACTGACATCCTGGTGATGCTTTATAGAAATACGTTTGATGTGAGCTTGTCCCCAATGCAATGGCGCTATAACATTGAAGAAATGGCTAATTGAAATCAATGTAATGACAAAATATTATCAATAAAGTGGCACACTAACATCAGACCAACTATAATTTGCGTTCAGTTTGATGTAAAAATCTCATTGATGTGATGGCTCATTAACATCAATGATCAGTATCATCAGTGCCATGGCGCGTACTAATCAGCTAAAATTAAGCTCCAGTTAAATTTAATGATTTCAAAAATATGATCAAACATGTAACTTTATATTTTATTTTTTCAAGAAATTAATGAGAATTAAAAATGCTCTAGTACTTTTGATGACTTACTGTCATCACTATAATGTCTGTGAGTAACAATATGATAAATATTTTAATTGTGTGTTTGCTGTGTACAAGAAACTACTCTCTTTTCCTCGTAATTCCTTTTTTATTTTACTCTATACGCTCTGATTATATTCTTTATTTAACTAACGACGCATGTGATGAATAAGTGACATCAATATGATGTCTTATCGTCCATTTATATATTGCCATAATAAATATACTTATTTGCCTTTGCTTAAACGATATTTGCTGCGATTACAATTTTATATCAATACGATGCATTTTTTTCTCCTTCTTAAATTTAATTTAGGTTTAAAAATATTGATAAAAAAAAATTTCTTTATAAAATAGACGAATCCCCTGAAGAAGTGAATATAAAATTCGCGAAACGTTGGGAAAATATGTAATAAAAATTCTACATTTTTATTGACATAAAGAACGTTAGGCCCCACTAGCTAAGTATATACAAAAAGCAAATAACAAAATACGTTGGCCAAAAATATAATTACTACAATTAAAAATAATGACCTTAACAGCAAAATTCTTTTTCAACAATAAATAGAAAATATTATAATATTATTTATCCTTTTTTTAAAGTTAATTTTGGCAAATTAGATGTATTATAATTATTAATAAAATGTACCATTGAATTGATATCACGACAGTTGTAGGATTGGTGATAGATACTCAATGTATTCTCTACTGAATTTTGTCATTGAAATTAATGACAGTTTTCGCATTACTGATAACTATTTACATAATATTGATGTCACAATTCTGATGACCCACCGTCATCAATATGAAAGTGTTTTTTTCTATGAGTGCAGAAGCCTTGATCAAGGTACATAATTCTCAATATCGTTAAAAGAGCTAATAACTTGCAATAGGAAAGAGGAGGCATTTAATGGATGTAATTTTTCGTTTACAGTTAAGAAATATATGTACGAGTATGCTTTCGATTAAAAAAACCAAATTTAATACTTATTCAGCGCACTCTGAATTACAGGCCGTTTCCAATTTTTTACCTTGGTAGCACTGAATGTAGTAACTGACAAAACTGGTCCACACTTTTAGCGCAGCTGATAACTCTTTTTGTGTTTTTATCTTTGCCAGATGCCAATGGATTAATTAAAAGAAACTAAAAAAAAACAAAAACAAAAAAAATTTTTTATACCATTTTTTTAATTATGTATTGTAGCCTAGGTATGATCCAGAATTCTCCCTAATTCGGTTGGTTATTTTCACCTTTCCAAGCTCAGATTATAATGACTTTGATTTACACGAAATACTTAAAAGTTTCACAAAATAATAAAAAGTTTTTCTTTTTTTCTAAATATTTTTTTATTATAATATTTTTTAATTCCTTTTTCTGTTTATATTTTTTCCCTAACATTTGAAAAATATTTTTTTAAGGTTGTATTTGTTTGTCTTGTTATTTACCTGGTATGAATTAGCCTAGCAGCAGAACAATAAATATAACCAAGGCGAATTCATACCAGGTAAATGCAAGAGCAATAAATACAACACTCCAAAAAAATATTTTTCAAATGTCTAGGGAAAAATGTAAACACAAAAAAAAAGTTCAAAAAATATGTAATAACAAAATATTTACAAGAAAAGAGAACTTATAATTATTTCGTAAAACTTTTACTTATTACGCGAAAATTAAAGTCTCAGATCATAAAGCTTGGAAAAGTGAAAATGGCCAGAAGGATTGATGTGTGTTCTGGATCATACCTGGCAATCAAGCTACAATACATAATTAAAAAAATAGTTTTAAATTTGCTCTTCTAAATTTCTTTTTTTCCATTGACATCTGAAACAGATTAAAACTTTAAAAAGTTATATGCTACGCTGTCAATTTCACCTGTTATGAATTCGCTCGCCTTGAATATAACTTTCAAAAAAAATATGTTTTGAAATATCAGGGGAAAATATAAACACGGAAAGGAAGTCGAATATATATAATAAAGAATTATTTACAAGCAAAGAAAAACTTTTAACTATTTTATGAAACTTTTAATTATTTCGAAAAATTAAAGACTGTATGATCGGAGATTGGAAAGACCAAAATGGTCAGCTGGATTGGGGAGGAATCTGGATCATACCTAGCTCTCAAGCTTCAACACATAAATAAAGGTTTTTTAATACGTATTTTTTGTTTTTTATTTTATTGATATCCGGAAAAACATAAAAAACGCAAAAAACAGTTATCAGCTGCGCTTTAATTACACCTGTTATGAATTCGCCTTGGTTAAATGTATAAAAAATTGTTTTCTAAGGTTTTCAAGTCCACTAGTGATTAGAAATTATTATAAAAAAGATTATAAAATGTCGGCATATAGACAGCTAAGAATCATGAAAAACGAGCTGTTTGTATATTTATTTATTTATTTATTTATTTACTTCAATACATTGGAAGCCTATAAGGCCTATTATACATGTATTTATAGAGTATTATTGCTATTCTAAAAACATATATATATATATATATATATATATATATTTTGATTGATTGGTTGGTATATTTTGATTGATATCAATAAATAAAGTAAATAAACTCAATTGTTTGAACTCATTACATTTACAATTATTCTTCTCTGTTGAAGGGTTAAAAAAAAAGAAATTTTCAACGTTACATCCTGTTCTCTCGTAAACAAAATGCAAGAAGCGTATATCACTTTATGTAACTGGGATTTTATACAGTTTCTGCTGCCATTGTCAGTTCGTTGGTCAATTGGTCTTGCAAAATTTGTTTTATTTGTGAATTTGAGATTTTATTCTTCTTATACAAATATCCATATAAACACATTTTGCGCCCGCCAGCCAAGCAAGTAGGTACGGTACTAACTGACTCTGTTAGCGACTTGTTTGGTCGCGTGATTTACGATCTCAACATTGAAATTGTGTAAGGAGCAACCGTAAAATGAAACAGAATTTTTAAAATTCAAAATAAAACAAATCCAAACGAACTCATTGAAAACAATATCGTCGATGTAATGTACAAAGGCCCTAACTGGTATATAGCGCGAAATTGAGGATTCACGCATATCTAACTCGACACAAACATTTAATGGCGTAGTTTCAAAAGCCATAGATTTACAAGCAATTGTACAAAGAAGTTGCATTGCAACTTTATTTTATCCTTTTCGATTGAGGTTGCATTTGCGGTAGTTAGGGCCATTCTACATAAGACCAACTATATATTGATGTTATTGTTGTTATGCTCGCTTTGTGTGAATAAATAAACGAATGTTGGGTTTCTTGCGTTGTTTTAGTTTTTGTTGTTGCTCTACTAGCTGGCCATTGGTATCGACTGCTTGCTTTATTTCAAGACAATTTGTGGGATTTTATTTTTATTATTTTATCATTTGATCCTCATCGGTCGCACGCATGAGCAATAAAATTTTATACATTTATATACAAACAGAAAATAAATATATTTATTAAAATTTGTATGAAATTCCTAAATTGAGTTACTTTATAATCGTTCATTCATGAAAAGCTTGACTTTCTGTCGACAAAATAGGCCATTTTGATTTAAGTTCCTATTTGTTACAATGGAATATAAGCTTTCGGTAAAGAAAAAACCTAATTTTTAATGAAATATTTTAAACGCCCTTAAAAAACTATATGCTGGGTAACATTCAATGGGAATAATTGCCAAAGTTCATTAGAAAGATGAAAGAAAGTTATCGATATTTTGTACGAGTAGTATGTTTAAAAAACATAAACATACATATTTTTTAATAACAAATGCATACTGAGAAGCTTTTTGCTTGTCTGTAGAAACTCTCAGGGTGTTTGGTTGGGATTGAACTTGCGCCCTCGAGTTAGTCTAGTACTTAACCAACACAATCGCTGAGGCACTGGGCTTATTATATCTACTCATATGTATATATAACAGGTTTCAATTACATTACGCTTTAAATCAGTGGTGGAAAAAATCTCAATTTCGTATACTCACAAGTACATGACAAAAAATTCATATGCCTCACAGCTTCAACGTACGGGATGGCACTGACTTTCGCCATTCATAAAAAGAAAGCCGTGCCAGCAAATCAAATAATTTTTTATTCTATATTTATAAGTTTATTCGAAAGAAGCAGGTGTAAAAAAAACAATAATAAATGGGATGAATTCAAATAGTTTGAAAGAAAAAACGAAAGTATCGCTCATAATCTCAATTGTGAATTGCACCTATTTACCCTTTCTCACTTCTCTTATTGTTAGCAGAAATCATGCTATATTTACAGCCATTTCGCCGTTGTCGAAAGGATAAGTTCATTCGCATTCTAGGCGAAAGAAATTTGATTTGGGTTTTTTCTACCTTTATTCTTTGCGAACGATGTGTCAAAATTCAAGTAAATACATAAGTGCATGCGAACGAATAATCGTGACATAGGCAAACCGAAATTGATTCGAATGTGAGTTACTAGCTTTCTTTCTTATATGTTTTCATTCGATATCGCGGAACAGGCTGTTATTTGTATCTTGTTCTTCGAACAGTATTTTCTTTCGAATCAAAGCAGATTTTGTAAATTACTATCATATTTAAAACAAATTTTTAAGAAAATATCTGTAGAAATTGAAAATTGTATTGTATACCTGACCGAAAAGTAATTTTCTTTACGTACTATTTCCTAGAGAC
This sequence comes from Thecocarcelia acutangulata, assembly GCA_914767995.1. NCBI lineage: Eukaryota > Metazoa > Arthropoda > Insecta > Diptera > Tachinidae > Thecocarcelia > Thecocarcelia acutangulata. Next base: position 112,557,165 of record OU612094.1, read on the forward strand.
TTGGTAATAGTTAATCGGCGGTGATCGCAGCTCAAAAGATACTGACACCCAAATCATTAGTCAGAGGTCGCAAAAAATAATTTACTAATGATGCCCATAATGAGAAAAAACAAACTGCATTTAAACTGGTATTTATCTGGCAATCAACAAAAATGTAAGCGAAAAGCACTCCGTAACATCGGATATACTTTTACCGTTAAAAAATTAAACCTGCTTTGCCCGATAAAAATGTTAAAGCACGCTTAAAATTTGCAGGTGAGTACAGAAGTTGGAGCATTGGTGATTGGAAACGTGTTAAGTGTTCTGATAAGTCTAAATTTAACCCTTTTTAGTCAAATAGAAAGTAGTACTGCTATTCATTGATACCATGTGAAGCAAACTGCCAAACATGGCGGCGGAAAAATAATGGTTTGGGGCTGCTTTACATAATGGCATATTGGCCCTTTGCGTTTATTAGATGGTATCATGCAAAAAATAATATTGAAAAGGAGGTTGTACAGAGTGTACAACCTCCTTTTTCAGTATTATGATCAAATGTGCTTATCCCGAAGCATACAGCAAAAACTCTAAAGGAGTGGATTGAGAAACAAAATGTTTAATTAAAAATTAATCAAGAAAAAATGGTTCGGGCAGTACAAAGCCGCCACAACCTGGGCATCCTTTGGAAACGGGTAAATGCGAAATGGAATCGAATTCCAAATTGTCGAATTGTTGTCGAAAAGCATGCAAGTACATCAAGTTATTTTTAATAAGAGTCTATGAACCCAGTATTGAAAATGAATTAATTATTAATTATCTTAGTTTATGCGGGTTATTTTCGGGTTTTCTTTTAAACCCTTTCAATTAATCTCAGTAATTATTGTTCTTTTTATATTATAAAAATCTTTTTGTACTTTGCTGTAATAAGATCACACTGCGTAGTTTTTCAAAAGTACGCCTTCGTTTCTTGCTGCTACTTGTACAAGTGTATGCCTATGAATATATATATTTGGCCACCACTACTTTAAATTGATGTAAGAATTCCAGTAACGTCACAGCACTATGCAGGCTGCACAGTCTATGAGCGACTTATTGGCAAAAGCATTTGAAATGAGTTTTAGAAGAAAATAATTTTTTTTCTTATAAATAGACATGTTTTGTTTTCGCTGTAAATCGGTGTTTAGCAGTAAAATTAATCACCATGTCGTAAGATATAATAGCTTTTGCTAATGGTGTTTTACGTCATATATATTTGACATTTGTAAACTAGACAAATGCAGAATACAATGCAGAGCGTTATACTCCGCAAGAGCCTGGAATAATTATGTCGCTTATTTTGGCAATAATCGGCCGGTAAGTTAAGCGTAAATTTTGTCGTAAATTTACCAAGAAAATGTCTTCGTTTCAAGGGCACTGAAAATTCACACCATTGACGATACAGTTATTGTTACCGGTAAATGCTACAGGCCCTTGAGAAGCGACGTATTGCTGCCAGATTTGAATAAGCGGTGTTTGGTGAATGTGTCGTTTCAATAAGACGATGTAACTGTACATACATTGGTAGACATAGAGGATATTGTTCAGGAAGCAATTCATGGTTGCATAGTCTTCCGTTTTAGCGATTTGGCATGGGCAGCGAGATCGCCAAACAGCAAAAAAACTTTTCTGTGAGCGCAAGCAAAAAATTTTTTGTTTTGTGTGTTAGCCAAAATTAATTTAAACATATATTCATATATATGTGCAAAATTTTCTCATTTGTGCAAAAGTTACTAAAAAACAATTCTATTACAATATTTCACGTCTTTATCTTATACACAAGGTGTTCTGAAGGCGCTCTGTTCCCCAATCTACAAAGAATTAGGCTTTAGAGAAAGTTTGGCAAACATGCATTTCCCCGCTTTGGTTTTCATTCCCAGGGCAATCGGGAAACATTTTGCCGCTACGCAGTAAAAACAAACTACCCTAGGTTAAACTTACTTTTTGGGACAATTTTGCTCGACACTAAGAGTATTTTTATATGGTTTTTATGATAAGTAATTTTTAAAAACAACGTAACCATAGTCCTGTAAACAATGTCCTTAGCACCATATGCCACTAAACCTTATTGTACAAAGATACTAATGAACGCTCTGCTTTATTGGTGATTTATTTCGTTCGATTCTTTTGATTTCCTTACGAATGAAATATTTTTTAATAATTGCTTCAGTACACATATAATGAAGTAGGAAAAACATCAACTCTATCGTTTGAAAATAGGAAACTTTAAATCTTTCACAAACGCAAACATTTTATTCTACAAAACTTAAGCATTCGTTACCTATAATATTTTATTGTTATTTGTTACTAATGTTAAATGGATACAAAATGCAATGTCATAAGCTGTCACTAATGAATCTAAATTATTATTTTTATAATTTTTCTATTTCTTATGCTCTCAAAAACTTATTAAATTGTCTTCAGTATTTCAAACAAAACACAACACTTTTAACAACAACTTCAACAAATGCTTGTTGTGTTAGTGTAATAAACAACTGTTCCCTGAAATACTAGCAAATAAACAATAATTTTCAAGACATTCATAAGCATATTTAGATGCAAATGTAACACAATTGTAATACACAACAACAATTCTATTGTATAAAGACCATTGAGTACAACAAAAATAAAACAAGGTTAGATATAAGTTACAAAAAATGAAAAAATATAGTCACGCAGTGTATAAAAAAGCATCGTAAAAAAGTTTAAAGTAAATACTCTGTATTAATCCTTTTAAAGCTGAAATTATTTGTTTGCATTAATGTACTTTTTTTCTGCAACAATGTTGCTCAACAAACCAATGCTGCTGGGCAATGATTTTAGTATACGAGTATAAAGTACTCTTTACTGTATTTGATGTATTTCTATTTGAACCATACCAATTATTATTATAATAAAAAGAAGTTACAATAATTCCTAAATAATTTATGTTTTACCCAAAATCAACATCGGCTCTCGTAATTTAGCCACTCTTTATATAACTTATATGATACAGAAATTATGACAACTAACATATTGAGACCAATTAACCAGTTCCAAATGTCTCCTGCAGCAAAAACTAATGTTGTTGTTTTTCATATGTACATAATAGGTAGAATCTAATAATTTTAGTTTAGGAATATAAAATTTTAAAACTGCAGCAAATTCTCATAGCAAGCGCTATACTTTACCTCACGTCATGCATATATCAAGTAAATTTCTTATTGTTTCTGCCCAAACCTTAAAAACAACAGGAGAAAAATTAAAAGTTCAATTGCATATTCCAAAATAAGTGAGTATACCAAATGATTAAACATCAATCACAGGGATAATTTAACCCATAAGATGGATAAGAAGCTGCATTAAGTACTTCATATAAGGTTTTATCATACTTCAGATATATTCTTTAATATAATATGATAACAGAATTGTTGGCTTTTCATTTTATGGGTTAACCGAAAAAGGCTTTTGTGCAACAATACCTTAGTAATTGCGACAATTGCAAATGAAAAGCTCAAAAACGTGATTATAAAATATTGTATTAAAAGCAAACAGCTGAATTATGAACTGACATGTTTATTAGATAAATAAATAGCTTTTTACAAAAAACCAAAATAAAACTCAACTCCCAACTCAAAATTGATTCCAAAAAAATACTAAGTTTTTACATATGTTTTTTTCTCTCTTTTTATTTGCAGAGCAAACACAGAAACAACATGACAATTTTATTAAAAATAAAAACCAGTGCAATAAACATATGAAATTAAAAACACAAAACATGACAGGTCAACAACAGCCACAACAACAACAAACTGTAATAATCGATAATTCTAGCAACATGTGTCAAAAATTAGTTGCTGCTAATGAGAAATGTTCATTTAAAAATGACAAAATTGATGGCAAGCAAACTACTGAAGATTTAAAAGATGACACAAATGACAATTTATACCACAAATCATCAGCGTCATCACCGTTGTCACCGACAACGTCGTCGACGTCGTCTAAGTCCGCGACATCATTATTAAAGTCTTCAAAAGCCACTATGCCACGTTGCAGTCCAAATCTTACCAATCATAATGCTGCCAATAAATACGGAAGCAATAAAGACACATCAACAACTTCATTATCGTCAACGTCTGAAGCAGCTACAAACACCATGACACTTGATAAGCAGAAAAATACTTTAAGTAATGCCTTGTCTAAAACAGCTGCAACCCAACAACCATCCTCGTCACCACCATCATCTTCAGCAACAACATGTTCATCAACGTTGGCTGGTGACTACAAACAGCAAAATGACACATCAATTGATAAAAGTAACAACGTTGTAATGACAACGGGGTTAGCGAAAGTAGCTCGTGGTGATACCAACCGCAGCAAATTAGCTGCTCTGGATAATTTGGACTTGCCACTCAATTTGTCCAATTTACCACTGGAAGGCGACGAAGATGATGATCCATATTTTGAATTGCAAGAATACTTAGAACGTGTCAAGGTAAGGCAGCATTTTCTTTGTGACACCGGTTGCTATTGCTATTTTAATCTAGTTTATAAAAAATTATCGTTAAAATGAAAAATTTGTTTCAACACTAAACAAATTTTAATTCGTGTGAAATACTGGAAAAGTTTGAAAAATTTATGTGCTGTTCACACAGCACAGACGAGCGACTCGTCTAAAAAATTTGTATGACAATCACTCGAAAAATTGTGCCACCTTCATACAAATTTTCTAGAATTTTCTGTCAGAATACTGTATTCTATTTAGTTTTGATTAGCATAATAAAAATATCGTTGACTTAAATTGTAATAAAAAAATATTCAAAGAAAATCGTGGCGCCAATTTTGTTAAGTATATTTTCTTTTAACACCCAACATACGTGGGACGAAATTAATTTTAAACAAACTTATTTTTCACACTTGTGGTTTTTTTTCGTTTAGTCTGAGGAATTTTTATGACTTTGTAATTTCTTACTCGTATGTGTGCACATGTGACAAAAACATTTCTTTGCAAGTTCGATACATTTTGCACATGTTAAGTAAGTTGAAAATCAGTAAAATTATTTAAAATGACTTTAAACATTTGAAAAAAAAAAAAAACATTCTGTACCAGAACTTTTCATGGAATTTAGTTCAGGTGCAGCAAATAATAAATTGCTGAAATGCATATTTCTATTAAAAAGGTGAAATACAAATGTTTGGTCTGATAATGTAATTTAGTTATAAAAATCTGATAAAAATACTGGAAATGTATTGCTAGAATAGATAAAATATACATAAAAGAAAAAGTGAATGTTTTTTTAATAACAGTCATAAAAAAGAATTTAATTTTGTTGTGGCTCGAAATTTTTAATGCCTTAGGAACCCGGCATTTACACATGCAAGTGCAAGTTCAAAAAAGTCAATAGATTCAAAGTTTTTTACCAATACATACAAATTTTTCTTACCTACAACTCAACTTACAATCAAATTAAGTTGGAAGTCAATTTTCAATACATAGTGCAAGCAAAATAACGAATAATAAAACAGTGTTGCCGAAAATGAGTTTTAAATGAAATTGATATTAACTATTAAAATAAAAATAATGTTCATAGCTGATTGTTAGCATATTTGGATGAAAAGAAAAATAAAGAAAGAACACAGCTGTATAGCAACATATTTCATTGGTAGTACTAAACATAAATAATATGTGTTTTTGGAAAAAATCTTTTTCATGCAAATATGTTTTTCTGAACTTTTTCAATAATGACAAAACGGCAATACTTGATGCATATTTTTTCGTAAAATATCATTTTAAATCAAATATTTTTCATCAAATGCAAAAAGAATTATATGAACAAAAAATTATTAAATAAATTTAGCTTTCGTTTCTGTATAATTAACAATTCTAACTATAAGCATAAAGCAATTTTTAATATAGGGTGTTTTTTTAAGCTAGATAGAACTTTAAATTGTAAAAAGTAACACAAAAAATTAAATTTTGATTAAACATTTTTTTTATTTGTTTCAGTATACTCTGACAAATCATCATGAATAGACTCACGCTTGAACAACGCTACGAAATTATCCAAATTTACTTTGAGAATCAGTCCCGTTGTTTTATCGCAAAATTGTGTTGAGCGATGAGGCGCATTTTTGGCTTAACGGGTTTGTTAATAAGCAAAATTGCCGCATATGGAGTGAGACCAATCCACAAGAGACCCTACAGACTCCATTACATCCAGAAAAATGCACTGTTTGGTGCGGTTTTCATGCTGGTGGCATCATCGGACCTTATTTCTTCAAAAATGAGGCCGGAGCTCGCGTTACGGTCAATGGAGATCGTTACCGCACCATGATCAATGATTTTTTGTTTGAAAATATGGATGACATTGATCCGGAGGAGATGTGGTTTCAACAGGATGGCGCTACGTGCCATACGGCGAACGCAACCATCGACTTACTGAAATCAAAATTTGGCGATAAGTTGATTTCGAGAAATGGACCTGTCAATTGGCCTCCAAGGTCGTGCGATTTGACACCTCTCGATTATTTCCTGTGGGGCTACGTGAAGTCACTGGTTTATGCTGATAAACCAGCAACAATTGACGCCTTGGAGGCCAGCATTGTTCGTGTTGTTCGTGACATACGGCCAGCAGTGCTCGAAAAAGTGGCCCAAAATTGGACGTCCAGAATGCGCTTCGTCAAGAACAGCCGCGGTGCCCATATGCCCGAAATCATTTTCAAATGTTAATGTCACGTATTGATCTTTCGAATAAAAAAAAATTTTGATTACAATTTAATTTTTTGTGTTATTTTTTACAATTTCAAGTTCTATCGGGCTTAAAAAAACACCCTATAGATATGTGCCGACATGTTAAAAATGAACTTTGCTGTGTAAACATAACATTACTGTGTAAACATAAAATTAACTTGCAAGACATTTAAGAATTTTTCTGACATTCTCGATAACAGTATGTTTACTGAACTGTTTGCAAAACTGTTTGTTATAAGTATTTGTTTTAATTGTAATATATCTGTAGCTTTCTCCAAAATTGGAGATATCGTTTCGGCGTAAGCTGGGTACAGTGTTGCCACCATACTCGTACTGCTAAATGAAATCTTTAAGTGTTGAAATTTTGAAGCATATATTACGAAATAATTACATCGTTATACATTATACCAATCAAAAGAAATTATAAACAGCTTGTTTTCTATGTTTCCCAGCTGTCGGGGATATTTCATAGGAACTACTCTAATCATCAGTAGACTTTGGAAATTTTTGAAAGATATTTTCAAAAACTAAAAGCGAAAATTTGGTTATCATTTTAATACTCGCGAAAGGAGTCATTCTCCAACGATTCAAACCTTTAAGCAATGGATCCAGAAATTTGGGGTGACGGGATCAACATTGTCAAACAACAATCCGGGAGCCTAAAATATCGAGGGTACCGGAAAACGTAAAGTGAGTACTAGCATCTGTTCTAGAACCCAACCTCTCTACTTGTAAGCTGTCTGCGGTTTTAAATATGCCTCGTTCATCTCTAAATTGCATTTTACAACAACATGGGACAACATGACATGACTGTTTGGCTGCAGTTCGTTAAATTTTTGGCCAGCAAATCATATTTAAAATAGGTAACATTAACTGGCCATCCCGTGGCCTTGATTTGTCTCCAATGGACTTTTTTCTTTGGGGATATCTAAAAGGTAATATTTTTAGTAACAACGCGATGACCATTACCGAACTAAAGGAAAATATACGCGAGGAAATGGAACACGTTTCAACTGATACTTGTAGAGCGGTCATGGATAATTGTGCCAGAGTGAATATCAAAAAATACTTTCGCAATAAATAAACAGTTCTATAAGTGTATGGGTTTTTTTTTATTGATAATTTCAAATACTAAGAGACTTACGGCCTTATGTAACAAAAAACCTTGTGCTAACAAAAAACCTTGTGCTAACTAACTAGCTGCTATCTTTCTCTTATGGGAATTTACACACAAAAAACTTAGCAGCTACTTGGTCAGCATAAGGATTTTTATTATACATAAGGCTGTTATAGTCTACCCTGTACGTGTCTTTTCAACATTCTAAGCTACTCTTTACACAAGTACGATAAAAACAATACTCTAATAAGTCTCTTAATCCTTATCAGCTACTTTCGGCGTCTAAGGGTTTGAATTCAATTGGTGTATTTTTATAGTATTGTATTGCTGTAGCGAAGCTTATACCTTGTTTATTGTATTATCCATTTATGCGACAGAAATGCATTTATTGACAAAAAATTTTACTTATGTACTTATGTAAAATTTATAATATATAAAAATGTTAAATGATACAAAAAAAAGAAAAATAATGCAAACATGTTGCAAAAATGCAAAATGTAAAATTCACTGCCAAATCAAATTAAAAAATTCTAAATTAAAACAAAAAAAAACAATCAACAATCTATACAAACAAATAAAAACAATTTAAGAGAAAAAATAGAAGAACAAACTTAAGTGAAGTTATACATTTTAGAAACAATCATTCAAATGACTATTTTTGAATATAGAAGTTTTCAATGAAGTACAATTTTAACTTCTATGTATTCTAAAACTTATTCTCATTAATTAATCCGTGTTATTAGTAAGAATCGCACTATCTTTGAAGGGACACTTTTAATAACAAAAGGTTGATTTTTTTTTGATTTCGTATACTCATATACATATGTATATGAATGTGTATATTTTATTGTTGAGCTCAATTACAGTTTCAGGTAATTATAGAAAAAGGTGATGACACCTATTTCTTTTTTACTGTATTATGAATACGAAATGTTATTTTCATTAAATGCAATTTTTAATATGATCGTGTTTAAAGTTTCATTAGTTTTTCCTGCGGATAGGTTGAAAAGCAATTTACACTCGAAAAAAATTTATTTTAAACGTATTTTAGTTTTGCATATTTTGGGTCTTATTCATAAAAAAAATAAATATATTTGGAATGAGTTTTAACAACATTTTCAATTAAAACTAATTCCAAATTCATTTAATTCTTATAATTATACCCATTAATGTTACCGCAGAAATTACGATACAAAATTTATTTTTTTGGGAAATTCCTTTCATGAAACTCAAATTGTAAAATTTATTTAAAATAAATGTAGCAGGAGTTGTCAATACAAGTACAACACCAGATCAAAGTACAAGGGCGAATTAAGAAGTATTATGAGTTTTTGAATGAAACACATTTTTTAATACGCTTATATTAATTTCACTTCTATGTGTGTTTGTTGGTTTGTATGTTTGCAACGCTCGAAATTCATGTCATGATTATTATATATGTAAGTATATAAAACTGCGTATGCAGTTATGTCGCTTTAGTGCAAAAGTTGAAGTTGCCGTATTGCTTCCGGAGAAGTGGGAGGATTTTTGGGATTTCCACAGCCACTTTTGGGAATTCCCACAAAAAGTTTGGAAGCACTTCTCTAATCGGTTTGAAACCAGATTTTCGTAATCGGTGCGCGTTTTTGACATGGAACAACGCGAAAATTCAAATTGCCGTATTGCTTCTAATAAAGCGTGGGGATTTTGAACACGACTTCGAGAATTCCCAAATAACTCGGAACCGCTTTGCTAACGGGTTTTCATATTCGGTGCGCGTTTTGGCCGTGGAACGTGTATCCGAACTATCGATTTAGTGCGAAAATTGAAGTTGCTATGTTGTCTCCGAGGACGTAGAGGATTTTGAAAATTCTTAAAGACGATTTTGGGAATTCAAAGAAAACGCGGAAAGCGTTATACCGATAATTATTTGTTTATATGGATAATTTAAGAAGAATCTTAAACAAAACTGAACGAAAAATTTAAAATTTGCTATCGAAGCGTGTTTTGTGGTTTTTTAAACTTAACATAAAAAATTATTTTATATTTCAACGTAGTCTCCTTTGTTGGAGTTTTATTTATTTTTTCCAACCTTTTCCATTTTTTTATTTTTAAAAATTTTTTTTTACCTTCCGAAAAATATTTTGCAGCTCATCCAAATGTGTGACCCCTTGCACCGCTTGGTGGAAAAATCTTTTCTTGGCCAAAAGCGGGCGTTTATTTAATTACTAAATCGAACCAATAAGTTAGTACAATATTCGCGATTATAATGGATTATAACGTTCGCCATGACTTTATTGGCTGATAAACCCACCCTTGCCTTCTTTGCGTCAATTCATTCTGAGAAATCCGCTGTTTTGATTGCTATTTTGTCTCCAGTGTGTTGTGGTGGATCCACATTTCGTCCACGATTATGAAAAGTCACAAACCCCTGTCTACATAAGGTTGAACAACGCCAAATATCCCTGCGGAATTATCGCACGGTTTCGTTTGTGAGTATGGGTGGCAAAACCAACTTGTTGAAAGCATTCTCATACGCAAGTGATAATGAAACGACTGAGCAAAATTCAGTCAACCTATTTTTTACCATGGAAATAGATGGTGCAGATTTGCATAATATTTACCAAGCTTAGCCTTGGTTTGAGTGATGGAAAATTTCCACAAAAAATAATGCTTTATGAGCACACCAAATTCAATTAATTTGATTTTCTTCTCAGACAAAGTGGTAGTCTGTCATCAAAGGTTGCCAAACACAAACTAATTGATGCAGATTGGTTAGATTTAGACAAGTATCAACTGGCAGTTGCTTGTTGACAGGAGTAATGTTGCTATTTCAATTAAGTAGTGGGAAATTTAAAACGTAACGTTAATTTTTAATTTTCATGATTAATTGATAACTAAGTCTATATGAGTCTATTATTAAACAAACCTAGTCTTTCTTCGATTTTTATACATTCGGATTTCTTTCTTCGAAACTATTTCGCTGAGTGTATGCACAATCAAACCCATACGCATTTGAGGGTAATGCGCTCATAAAATATATCAACTTGCATGCTTTTATTTAACACGAATTTGATCTTTTCGCAAACAGCTTAAATATTGAAAAACGTAAAATTTCTGCATCCTCCTGTTGAGTGTGTAAAATTTGCAACAAGTAGTTTTGTCATTTGAAGTCATATTTATGCATACGTACATTTACGACGATTGCTAATACCCGGTTTAAGCCGATTTTCTTCTTTGTCAGAAACTGTCTCCACAATGACAACAAGAGTTGTGCATGTGTATGAGTCCAGTTGTTATATGTTTTTTTCCTTCAATATTTTGGTTTTTTTGATTTGGTGGATTTCTATCTTGTAAGCTTTACCACTTGGTTGTTGGCCAATGTGCCCAGTGATTATTATGGTGGGTGATAAACTTGAGTAAAATTGCGTTGAAAGTTTGCATAAATTGCTTAAACGTATATTGTTTAAGAGATTAGTTGACAAATAATTGTAAATAATTTTAAAAAACTGTTTGTTATAGATTAACAATGTTATTATGGAAAAACAAGTCGGTAGTTTGTTGCTCAAACAAGTAGCAAAGCATTCGCTAGTTAAAATAATTATTTGCTTAACCTAATTCCAATACGAAGTCATAAGTTATTTATTGCTGATGTTTGTATATTTAGTTCTTTAATTTATGCAAAATTGTTCATATTGAAAATTCTGGAGCGCAAAAAATTTAAAAAAATGGAAAATGAAGTACTAAACATATTTCTATAAAGAACTTTCAAAGGAGAAAATCAGAATGCTTCCTTGGATGTTCTTTTAAATTATTTAGAGTGATGAAAAGAAGCAGAGATGGGAAAATAAAAACCATCGGCATATTTACATTTGATTATGCTAATTAATGGAGTCTTTTTTTTCTATTTTTCCCTTTATTGAAATTAAAAGGTAACTTTCAATATACTCGTATTTTTATAACTCAAAATTTAAAATCTCTAAAGAAAACGAAATTCTGTTTAATATTTTAAGTTCATAATAAATACTTTTTTTTGTGAAATAATTAATAACTTTCAAACTAACATTTGTTCTGCTTATATTGCTTGCGATTTGGTATGAAAAAAATTTTTAGGAATATTTTGTGTGTGCTTGGTACTTGGTAACGTGAGTGTACTCACGTTACATTCACGCTGCGTAAACAAACATGTTCAGCTATCCAAATTAACAGTTCACCTATTCCGCAGCAAAATGAAGTCAAATACCTTGGTATTCATCTCGACCGTAGGTTAACGTGGAAGTCTCACATTGATGCGAAAGTTATTCAGTTAAAGTTAAAAGCAGCGCAACTGAATTGGCTTATGGGCAGAAATTCGACATTGAAGTTGGATTGCAAACTTTTATTATACAACGCAATTTTAAAGCCTTTATGGTGCTATGGAATTCAATTATGGGGCACCTCCTCCGCTTCAAACGTTGAAAAAATTCAAAGGCGACAAAACAAAATTCTTCAAACAATTACCGCAGCTCCATGGTATGTAAAAAACTCACGAATTCATAAGGATCTCTGTGTTCCTCTTGTAAAAGACGAATTTTCAAAGTACGCAACTAGGTACATCAGTAAATTGGAACTTCATCAAAATCGTCTTGCACGCAATATACTTAATTTCGAAGGCCACTCTCGGTTGAGAAGGAGGGAGACCCTTGCCACCATCAGAACGTTAAATAGGTAATTTTACCGATATTGACCGTGCAAAATAAAACATTTTTGTCTAGCATTGGCTGGACTTAATTAATTTTTTGTATTTAGTATTAAGATTTGAATACTTATTGTTAGTTCACTTTGTAAAGATTCAATAAATAAATGAATGAAAAAAAAGGAAAATTTTGCAATATAAAATAGCTATTCAATTCTAAAGAACTTGAAGCCAATTATAAATCTGCCTAATTAATTACATATCACTAATACATTTTATGTTTAATAAAGGTTTTTTTGTGTATAGAATTTTGTCAATTAAGCCGTTAATAAGCTAACTATATTTCTTATGAATAATATCGTAAACTCTTCATACTCGTATGTGGATGATATACGTTTTATGTTGAATAAAAGCTTTGGTGACAGACTTCGTGTATATAGAGTTTTGTTAATTAAGCCGTTAATAAACAAAGATATTTATTATGAATAATGTCGTAAGCTGTTGTAAGCATATGCGAATGAGCGCCACATTAGCAATCGCATTTATAACAAGTAAGAGCGTAGTGTATTCGGCTGAGTCGAATCTAAAATACCCTTCACAGTAGTCACATTTATATTAGGCGTCGTGAAGATTTGATTGTTTCTTTAAGCGCGATATTTTCATTTGATTTACGAGTATACATATATGAACCGATATCAGAATGTTCACTTTTTGTATTTTAATAACTTTTTTTTTTATTAACAGAACTGATTTTAAGCAAAAAGAAATTTTAAATTGTTTGCATGGAAAAATCGGTTTAGGCTATATCTCAGGTATGTATGGACCGATAACGGAAATGTTCATTTTCTGTATTTTAGTACTCGTAACCTTCTTTATAATGAGAACTGCTTTTAAGAAAAAAAATTGCTTTAGTTTGCTCACGCGACATATTCATTAGAAAATCCGTTTCGCCTACATCTCGGATGTGTACAGACCGATATCGTGAAAAAATCTCTTGTCTTGTAATTGCCATGCTAAATAGTGTTATTAAGTTTGATGCAAAATACAAAATTGCCCAAAAAAATTCCTTTTTTTGGAAATTTTCAGCTATGTGGAAACCGAATTTCAATAGCAAACCCACGAGTCGATTGAGTAATACAATGGTCAAAAAAAAGAGCTTCTCTGTGTGATGGTTTTCTCAGAAGTGGTATTTCAATAGCGTATAGATGGACATCGCTTAATCGACTTTTCTATCAATACCATTCCAAAATATATATACTTATAGTGTCGAAAATGAAAATTGTAAAAATTACAATCGGAATCACAAATTCATTTATACGCTTTACATGTTTGTCAAGGGTATAAAAAGATCAGTTGCATACATATATTCTTAATTTGCAAGTGCCGGAGTTGAAAAATATTTTGCTAGCAATTTCCATCGAAACATGTTTCTTTGCAAATATTTTAATTAAAGTCTTCTATACTAGGTAGATTCTGTAAAATTCAAACTAATAATAATAATATAATGAAAGGGTGTATAACACATATGTATGTATATAAAAAATAAAAAGCCAACACATATTTTCGGAAGGTTAAAAGGCCTCCAATTTTTCTTCTTAGCCAAATGTTGCACATACATATATGTAAACAACTTACAGCTGATTGTATACAATAATTCTAGTTTGAACTTATCCAAGGCAAAAATTCGCGTCAGTTTGGACTCGAAATAAAATGTGGACGACGCACTTGTACTAGCTTATTTAATTTCCCTTAAAGTTGTACAAAAATTTTTATACTTTTGGGTAACTCTAGACATGTTGGGACTGTTTCTTTACCGACTTGGAACCAACTTAATGTATTATCGAAATACAATTATTATAAACATATTTGTAAAAAAGAGTTTTTAAATTATCACGGAATTGAGATTTATGTAGAAAGCTTAAATTGCAAGTTCTTTAATATAAAAAAGGATGACTTCAGCAGCATTAGATTTATATACTCTTTTGATAATTTTCGAAAGCAAAACACAACTACTGCTAAAACTACATACACACGGTTGTCAGATCTTACAATATTGCCAGTAAAATTGTCTGAAAGTGTATTCCAATCGTGTGAACTGCCAACTTTTAACTTACAACGTTGTCAGAAAAACCATTGTCAATCAATTGTAAGACGGAAATGTTGTCAGGCATCTGACAATCGTCAGAACACTCTTCGTCGGCATTGCCAGATAATTGGCTGGTATTGTAAGCTCAGTTTTAATCGTCACATGTATTAAATTAATGCTCCTGACAATGGCATCATTGTCAGAAAAAAGTTTGATGGGCAACACTGCCAACCAGATGGTTGTTGATATACATAAGTGGCAATGCCTTACAAAATGTCTGGCAATTTTTTTCATCTAACAATCTGACAACCATGTGAACTGACATTTTTTTGTTGTCAGACGAATTATTCGTCGGACCATAGTCTGACAACGAAATTGTAAGATTTTCTTACGATCGTCTGAACACACAATTTACTTCTGCGTGACAATTTTTCATTGTCACTACATTGTCAGCATGTTGCCAGATCTTACAATATTGTAACATCTGACAACCGTGTGAACATAAGAATTGTGCATTATTTTAATACTACAAATGATTTAATTTTTCGTTTTTGCAGCAACTTTTATGCATTATGGTATTATTTGAAATATTTAAAATATATTAAATTTTAGTCCCGACGTGAAAAGTTTGCAATAATTCTATAGAAATATTGAATAATGTTGCAAGTAATTTTTTTTTAATGTTATATGTATCTTTATTATTTTTTAATTTCGACCATCTTTTTTAATTTTAAGGTCTGTTTTGGTTTTTTTAATTTCTTTATTGTCTTATCTGGCAATATTTCGCTCTCCTTTCCAAAGGAAGACGAAATATTGAATTAAATAAACAATTTAAAAAAAAAGTTATAAAAAAGACCTAAAGCTTGACGATCATTACATCTTAATTTAAGAAAAAGGTCGAAAAATTAGGATAAAGAAAAATTAAATATTATATGTATCTTGCTAATAATTTTTGTAAGCACTACTTTTTCTTATTTTTAATTTAAAATTTTATAGAAATATTAGGGTTTGGATTTTATATGACAATGCTGCCACTTCGAATTTTGCAACCTACGCGAACCTGCCTAAAAATTCCTCATACAGAGAAAATTTAAAGTATATTTTTTTATTTCTTATAAAGCGAGTGCTTTTTTCATTTTAAATAATAAGACGTATTTTTTCAGTATTTTAGTTTTATTAGATTGTAAAGAAGACATATTCCGAAAAGCCTGAAACAAATTAACCGTCAAATGGCTCCCGCGACTCTGTGTATCGGACATTATTCTTCATGAAATTCTGCATGACTTTTTTTTAATTTGTTCTGGAAATCGTTATTACAATAAATCGATTGCTTCATTAATGGTATTGTGGATAGCGTCATCTCGTTTTATACACTTATTGTCCAGATTTATGCTATTCAGCAGAAGCCTCCAAAAAAATTCCGTTATTATGTTTCTGTAAGGAATGCCGTACTCCGTCTGTTATCGCCTCCAGCTGTTTGTAACAGTTATAAACTTTACGTGTTTATTACAAATATAACTAAATACAACTTTGTAAATGTCACTTCACTTTGTATATACATATTTATTATGTGCTCGAAAATTGTATCTGGTTGTCCTATTCTTATATTATATTCTAACATTTCCAGTCGATTTTGCTGTGTAAAAATCCATGTAGAAGGTAAAACGGCGATTTTTTGGACATTAAAAATAAAAACTGTTCTTGGTACCCACGACAAAAAGAACATATGAGTAAAATTCATGTAAAAAAACCAATTTTGAAATAAAGTTTAAAATATATTGAATTATCGTGTTCATAATCTATAGTGGATGCCAGGAACCCGGGCATATTTCTCGAGAACACCATCTTCAAAAAAAAAGCACAATACCATAGACTGTCCAAATTTTGGTACATTTAATTGCTCGTTGCACTTATTTTTTATTGAAAGCTTGAGGATTTTCTGAACTTCAAATTCGACAATTCTTTGTATTCACAAAGCCAGTCAGATGGAGGAAATGTGCTTCACTGAAGTGCAATTGCTCTATTTTCCTTTGAACTGGCACAGTTCTCTCGTAAAGCGCTTCATATTTAATAATCGGAATAAGCATATTACACTTGTACTAAGGTAGCATATACAACAACATTGTCAGTTTTTAGCATAACTTGCACTTAGCGAGATTATTTTAGGGCGCCTAAATCATTCAAATTTTTAAGGAATGCTAAAAGAAGCACACGTGGGAGAAAACAGATTCTCAAAAAAGTGTTAACAATAGTGGATGATCTTTCGAGACTCAAAAAATGTGTAAATCATTTCACTGGTTGTAATATTTACATCAGAGAATTCCAAATTATTACGCTTAAAACTTTCTGGCAAATGAGAGAAGTTTTTATCTTTCAAAGATCGAGTTATAGACTTCTGCATAGCATGCAAGTAGTGATTATTAAGCATTTGTGAGCGATTGCTTATGAGCCCTCTAATTAATGATATTGCACTTGTAAATAGTGATAAATCGCACTTTATTCAAATTTTACTCAGCTTTTTTATTAACATGAAGATAATCATGTCTGTAAGATCATATAATAGAACACGGCATCTTTTTAACTTACTCGAGTGTTGTTTTTACATAAATCATATTTTTCTGAAAATCAACCCTAAAAAGATATAAAGCTGCTGTTATTAAGTGCTTTAAATAGTTGTTTCTATATCACCGGTCGTAATTGGTGTGAAAAGAAAAACAATCTTTTAAATTCACATACAGCTATACACTATACACGGTCTATAACACCGATCATATTTGATGAGATTGAGCCGACTTCTGAAAAACAAATACTACCCCAGATAGAGAGTGAAAACGATTTACACCAGCACTTGCCTTTATGGCCTTATATGATGATGGACAAGTTCCGCGGAGTGAACTAGTAACGATTCACCAGCGCCCTGTGTAGCTTACCAAGCACATACAGGTAGCAATTTATGCCATATGTTTATAGCCATATGGGCAACTTCTTGTTGAGGAGTTCGGGCCTTCTAAGCCCTCCTGTATGCAATTGTCCAACAGTCAATGGAAGACAAGGCTTAATGAGTTGGTAGGCCGAAGCCCACTGAGAGCATCAGCCCTTAAACCAACTCACCCGTCCAACCATCACCAATGGTTCCTTACAATACAGGCATCTGTTGTAAAGGCAACAGACCTTCGAGAGGTTGTTGGTCCCCGAAAAAAGCTACGCACCAAACCACTATCAGGGATACTAACTCCTTCCCCTCTTTACCCGTAAAACAGAGTGTTCTGGTTTGGAATATTCCAAGGCTAAACCTGTGCAAGGGGGACTACTGCATACCTGACGAATTGTCATGCATGGGTATCATTTTCGTTCTCATGCTGAATGGCGTTTGCTCGCTCCCATGCTGTAGGGCGGAGCCTTCCTAAAACTCTTTCATCATCAACACCACGTTGCCCCCGAAGTACCTTCCCATAGCCGGGCGAGAACAATGTTTCCAGGGCTCCCGTGGTACCAGAATATAATAGCCTCTGGTCAGACTATCACAGTCCTGACTATTTCAGACACGAACAAATTATTCTTCTGCACTATAATGTTCTTCCGTATTAAATATTACTTAAAATCTCTTTGGGGGCGAGGTGTTCCTTCACACGTCGTAGTCATCAGACATTTCGCCGTAGTCCTAACAGACATGGGAGTTCTTTAGACATGGATTCCGAACACTGTTGGAAATATGGACAAAATAAAATTAAAAAACTAAGAACATTGTGCAAAATTTCACGATCTTTTATAAGTATATTAGTATTAAACATATGTAATTAACATACGCATTTCAATTTCTTTTTTGCTCAATAAAAACAAAACAAAATCTTAGAAAACAATAGCAATTTCTTAGCGAAAACATTGTTTCAAGTGGCACAATTTTCTGAAGAAAAAAAAAACGAAAAATAGAAGAAATCAAATGCTTTTTCTTAATTTCCTAACTATGGCTGCACCCTAAAAGACAATGCAATTTAATAAAATAAATATACATGCAAATGCCACTATTTATGGCAAATAAAAAAATATTGTAGGCGTATAAAAATAAGCAATCAACAGCAACAACAACAGTTTGCATCTCCTCACACCAACCAAACAAATAATCACGGCTACACAAAAGTGTAAATGGGAAACAAAACTGCAATATAAAGAAACCCACATACTCGTACATACAGATTCGTACAATTGTTTTGTAAACCAAATAATATTCAAAAAGAAAAATTATAAAAAAAAATATTCATGCACGCCAAAAAAGAAAAAAAGTGAATATATTTAAGTGAAAAAAATTGCAGTAATATGCCACATTTATGGCGGCATTTAAAATGCCATAAAAGAGACGTGTAAACTGAAACTGCTTTAAAAAGACACAAAACAAAATTTACACAAGTTGCATGAAAAAAATTAATACAAAATGCATACAAAACTGACAATATGTGATGATACATAAACATTTATACATATATATGTTTTTTCTTTTTTAATTTTACTTGCCACAATACGAAGGAGCTGAAGGAAATTACAATTAACGCTTGAAATCCTCTCAAAAATAAATGAAAACAACTCTGGGTTTTTCTTTTGTTGCTGATTGTGTTGAACTGATAAGAAGGTTCGTCTGTCTGCCTGTCTGTCTGTCTCAGTGCAACTAAGCTGAGCAATTTTCTTTGCAAAAATAATAAAATTTTTTTGTTGCAGGCTTCATTAGTGCAGTAAACAATTTTAAGTAACTGTGTATACGTTAAATAATGAAAGTGTTAAAAATCTGATAACGTCATTTATAATAAATAAACAACAATTGCCGCAGAAGCTGCCAATGACAGCACCACAAAATGGCAAACAATTGCACTTAATATGAAACTCATTACGTTTTATCATACATATGTATATACATATGTAATTTTTTCTGCAAGATTTGTTTGTGCCCAACAAAAGAGTAAATATCACATCAGTCTTCAGTAGGGGAGGTTCGAATTTTTTTTTTTTTTTTTTAACTTGGACCAGTACTCAGGGGATGACCCCTACATATGCAGTGCATTGTGCCAGAACTAGGAAAATAGGTTATGAGGAGGGGGAAAGAGGGAGTAGTGTTTGTGAACATTTGACTTGAACCTTCCAACGTTATAGCAGACAGGAAACACGTCTGCAGGCAACTTGTTCCAAAAACGAAGCGTACGGCCAAAAAACGAATTCTCTCTGTAATGCGTAGTACGATTCCTCGGGCAATCAACCACAAATGGATGAGCTCTGGACGATGAACGCGTGCTACGTAAAAATGTGTGCGTTTCTGGAACAAGATCCGTAATCTCGTCAGAGCAAAATCCATTGTAGTAACGATAGAACAGAGTAACGCACATATTTTATTGTCTTCGAAAAATCAGATGTTATAGATTATTTTACTTTTGAAACAAAACATGTGAATCCTCTCCGCCTGAAACTTCTCAAAGTTATTATAAATTGCGTTTAAATAAAAATAGTCTTTGGGTCTGGTGCCTAGAGTGTATTTTGGGGTTACTCGACCGTATGCAGGAGAGGGCGAAGAAGCTTATCGGTAACAGCAGGGTATTCAACTCTATTGACTCTGACGAGATTAGGGATTTTATTCCCGGAACACGTACATTTATACGTAACACGCGTGCATCGTCCAAAGCTTATCCATTTGTGGTCGATTAGCCAGAAAATCGTACAACACATTACAAAGAGAATTCTTTTTTCAGCCGTGCGGTTCGCCTATAAAATAAGTTGCCTACAGGCGTGTTTCATATCAGCTACAACGTTGGAAAGTTCGAGTAAAATGTTCACAAACAGTACTTCCTCTCCCTGCATAAATTATTGGAGTACAAGATCCGTTTTAAATAAAAAGGAGTAGTTACAACATAGTCCGATGTAATGCAAACATGGACCATGATAATTAAACAAAAAGATATTTTACAATACTCGCAACACATTATTAAAAAAGAATACACCTAACAAGCCGAATAATTTTCTTTTATTATTATTAATAAATAGATATCTATCACAGGATTTGTTAATTTCTTCCTTAACCATGGGTATGTTAAGGTCACGATGAATATTTTTATTATTCACAAACCATAGAGCCCTAGTTATTGATTTTTACTAGAATTTCAAGGTTTGAGTTACTAGTAGGTCCCGAAAGTTGAATTTCGTAAGTCCAGGTATATTCTATTAATACAATTGTTAAGTTTGCAATTATTTATTTATATTTTTATGTTGTGTTTTTGTTTATGATAATCTTTTAGTAAAGGAAGAAAAAAATTTATACGAAAAATTGTGTGATTATAAATATATCCTTTGATTTCTGTTTTTTTTTTTTTTTGTTTGCAAAAACATCCCAAAAGTGCTATAAATTTTTTTACAAAATTATAGTTTTCAAAGTAGTCTCTTGTGGTTTTCCATGGAGTATTCACATCAGAGTAATTTAAAAATAGTTTCTAAACTAGCTTTCTGTGGTAATCCATGGAGTAATTGGCATGAAGTAATTTCAACACTAACCCTGAGTTAATAATTTGTGGAGTAGTTACTTGGACTAGTTTTTGGCTTAGTGTGATGTAATGCTTTTTTGAACTACATGGTCCTGTCCTAGGACATTGTAATGCAAAATGGAGCATGTCTTTTCCATATATTTGGATTACTTTTGGACTAGTCCTGGTCCCGTGTGGAGTACTCTTTACACGCATATAAGGAGTATTATCGATTTCTGCAGGGCTTTCCCCCTCCCAATAATCTATTTCATAATTCTGGTCCAAGATAAAAAAAGACTTGTTGCATACTATTCATTCAGTATTTCCCGGCGAATCCCAACGAGAACAGAATAATGACAAGAAGCTTTGACAAATATTCATCAAAGTTTTTATTTACATTGTCCAATCTACTTAATCTTAAAAATGTGCTTTTTAACAATTTATTCCAGTAAAATATTTTCTTTTATAGTTAGCTTTTACCACTAGAAGAGTAAACATTTCATGATATTTATATATTTGGATTTTTTTATCCATAACTTTGAGTTGACTTTATTTGAAAACCCATTTAACAGCTGATAGTTGCTTTCTGCTTAGTTCGGTTTGGCATTTCTTTACGGATAGACTTACTCCAGAGCCAACTGGAGGAATATACTAAAGCACAGGTCCAATGTATTCAAAATATGTAATGTTTATAATATAACATATGTTCGTAGCCTAATGAGCAACCCCTTGCTTAGGAGTTTGGACCTTCTAATCCTTCCTGTATGCAATCTAGCAATCAATGGAAGACAAGGCTTAATGAGTAGGTAGGCCGAAGCACACTAACAGCATCAGCCTTTAAACCAACTCACCTGTCCAACCATCACTACTGGCAAATGTTGCAAGGTAACAGCATTTCGGGGGATTGTTAGCGCGCCACAAATTATCGGGGATACTAACTCCCCCCTCCTGCGTCTTTAGGTTTAAATCCAGCCAAGGTACTCGTAGGCACCTCAACCATGATCATCCCGGGTTGAACTGCAAGCATGCTAACCCGGAGGCGTGCTAATCCCCGTCCTGCCAATTTATACCCTTGAGAAGGGTTTCGGAAGCCAACACAACATAAGTCATGCGGCTTCCTAGAGTTTTATTTCCTACAACAAAGGAGGGACCCTACTTGGAAATCAATATTCGAAGAGTTATTGGCGAAATACGGCGAAGCTTCTGCCTAAACTTTGTTAAAACTGGCATTCCAAATACCGTTATTCACTGCTGGCCAAAATCATATTTAAACATTAACGTCTGAAAGTGTTCTTTTTAATTGTACTTTAACTCTCTTTTAATACAGAATTACACAATTTTTCGTGACTGCTGTGAATACCCCTTATCTTTGCCGATTTTGTGTAAAACAGCATTCTTCACAAAAACAATAACCAAATGTCTGACAATTGTTGCAAAAGCAATTTAAATATAAACTGGCTTTGCATCAAGCAAAGTGCTTTACATTTCCCTTAGTTTAATTTTAATCTCATATCGTTTTATTCCTTTTCACTGTTTTGTGTCATTAACCAAATAGACACTACAGATTGGCCGTCACCCATTGAATTTAGTGAAAAAAAAAAATCTTTTAAATAGCTTAAGATTTGAAAACAAACATATACTGACATTAGCGGCAGCCAGAGTTTGTTTTTTTTTTTTTTTTTTATAAGTAGCAGTTGTTATAATTGCTATAATATTATGAAGACAAAAACAAAAGCAAAAAGTAAAAAAAATAAAAAATAAAATAATCTTAGCATTGACAGCGGTAAATGAACTTTTTATTTCAGTTGTTATTCGCATTAAGTTGTTAATAATGTAATAAAATGATGACTGAATGACGATGCTGTTGTTGCTTATCCGAACTTGCCGCTGAACGGTTGCAGTTGAGCGTGGAGCCAAAGTGTGCTCAACCAACCAGCAATAGTCTTTTGTCAATGATTTCTTGATAAACTTTCGATTTTTTTTTTTCTACATGATGTATGAAATGTAAAGCATTAAAAATTCCATATTCCAAGTCATTGCTTTATTAATGTTATTCCATTACATCTTCAAGTAAGAGATTTTAAAACACTTAATACGTCCAAATTAAATATCTATTTTGCAGTAGTCTTTTTTTTTCATCATTGTCAAATCATAAACATGTCATATGCAATGCATTATGAAGATCTCAATTTATCACCATCGTTCAGTATATAAAAACTTTGTCCCGGGTATTTTTCTTATCTTTTTAAAAATAAAGTAATATATGGTTTTTCATTTCTGTCTCTTTGTGTTTATGGCAACATTGTAAAGAACTAGGAGGGAAAAAGTCAGGATTATAAATTGTTTGCGTATTTTAGTTTAACATTCTATGGCGGTTTTAAAACGTGTTTCTGGACTTAATTTATAAAAACTTTTTTTGTAGCGATAGATTACAACCAGTGTGACCGCAACCAAAAAATAAAAATGAATGCCAAATGGGATTTAGAGTAATGCTAAAAATGCAAAACATAAATTTGCCAATTCCAAAAAAAAAAAATAGTTTTTTAAATAATTACAACGTTCTAACGTAAAATTTTTTTAAATATTTGGAAATATTTTATTTCATTTCAATAAAATAAAGTTGATGCAAATTATTATTGCTATAATTAAAAATAATTCTTGGCGAAAGCCAGGTTTGAACTTGAGCCAGACAAATATCATCATATAATATTAGTTGATTCAAATATTTATATTTTTAATGATAAAGTTTATGAGTTTCACTTTCGTTTAAGCCGTAATGACCATGACCATATCAAATAACACTATGTCGCTTTGCGTGACGTTTAAAGCTTTAACAGAAAAGCGCAAAACAAAAGTTGTATTTCACAATAAAAACTTTATCTAAAAAATGGTTGTTAATTTTTATATTTAATTATTTCTTATGACAATAGAATTTAGACAGCTTATTGGACGAACTACTAAAATTGGTTCTAATTGTTTTCTTAGTGCTTTGGAGCTATTAAAAAAACTTCAACGCGTAAAAAGGTGAGAAATGCCGAACTTTTCGCTTCACGTTGCGTTAAAAGTACATGTTTCATATAAATATATATATTTTATCTCAGATGTCAAAGCAAGTTTGCATCGTAAAGCAAAAGCTTTATCTGACGCGGCCTTTACTTTTTAAGATTTTGGAGAAGAGTCTGGGTATATTACTATTGAAATTATTATTAAGAGCAAACAGTTCGGCTATATTGAAAAAATCTAAAAACGTCAAAAACGTATAAATTTTTCCAGTTTATATTTGAACAAAATTGTATGTTATTATGGCTTTGTTTACAAATGTCATATTTATGTGTACGTAAGTTATGTTGTTGTAACTTATAATCGCCTCTTTCTATTATTGACTATTTCAGTGTTTCTGTCTTAGATTAAGAAAAGTTGAAAAAAGTAAGTGTCATTACGGCTTAAATAATTTAATAATTACGCTCGTATCGCACACAGAAAACTTTCAGAACATGCTGATAGCTTTAAGTTCAAGGTGAATTAATCAAAATTTTGCTGCTTACATGGTCACTATTATTACCAATTTGTATGAACATCCAACTATATATAATGAATGATGTTAAATGAGACTTTATACCTTAATTTTAAGTTTTTGTCCGGTTTAATATACAGTTCTTTGTATCAGTATGCAACAAATTCAAGCACGGATAGCTGCTCGTTAAAATGATAACGCTTTAGATAAAAATAGGCATTCAAATCAAAACGCTTTTCGTGCACTGCGTGACCTTTTTGCGGCAGACTTTCACCTCAGTGGATTCATTAACGTGCATAACATCTAATAGTACGTTTTCATTATAAGCAAATTAAGTTGATTTCAGGAAATTATTTCGAAGTGTTTCCATTATGTTTTAAATAATTTTCTTTTCAAATTTCCGAAATCAGTTTGACGTTTGTATTGTTTAATTATATTTTATCATAGAAAAAGCAAAAATTTTGTTTAATAAACAGTCTGCAAAAAGATGTGGTGTTCGGAAATAAAACAGGGTTAAACACCAATGAGAAACTTAATGATGCTCTGAATTAGTTATGATGAGGCGGGATATTGAAAATTATGCCAGCACGCGTTTCAACGGAGGTTGATGCCCTACTTTTTTTTGATACCGAGACAAGGGTAAAGAAGCCTGATTTCTTTGGAGATAAGAGATAAGAAATGAACGCATTCTTGTTAAATTGGCTTTAACATGGGATGGCACCCAAACCTCAAAGATTCTGGAATCCAAACATAATGTAAAATGTAACTTGACTTTATTGTTTTCGTTTACACAAACCGTCGCTTGCGCTGAAGCAAATGATTTGTTCCATTTGCGGGCCGCATTCTGTTTGCTCTGCTGCAAATACTGATAAAAAGAAATATGAATTTCAAGAAGATTCAAGAGTTTTATTCGTAAAAAAATTTACAACTACTATACGAAATTTGGTTATCAGACTGGTTATGTCCTATAGAAATATTTGAGAAATTAAAACACTAGTCAGCCGTGGTTTGCTTAAATTTGGACTTTCCCTACTTAAAAAAATCGAAAATTATGCCGTTGAGATTACGCCCCAATTAAATAAAGATCCACCACCAAATCTTAATGAAACCGCTTGGATGGATGCTTAATAAAAACGCTATAGCTACCTCAAAGCTTTCGGAAGGACTTTGTAAATTTGCTGTAGATGCCAATGCTTTGAAGAATCTAATTTGCAAGCAATTAAAATAGTTTCGTCTTCTTTATTTTCTGTATTGGTACAGGGTTAAGCTTTATACCATATTTTTTTGTATAAGTGAAAATAAAATGGTTTTCATACAAAAAAAAACATTTAATATAACAAAAAGACCTATTACAATAGCAAACAGCATTGAGCTTTTGTTGAATTATATTCAACACAACAACGATTTTATGACAAAAATCTGTAAAACCAGCCATTTTGATTCGTATTTAAATGTCACTTTTTCGGATTGTAACTCACCAATAATGGCTGTTCCAAGGTGGCATTTATATAAATAACAATACAGCGCAATTCTAAAGCCTATATGGTGCTATGGAATTCAACTATGGGGCACCGCCTCCGCTTCAAACGTTGAAAAAATTCAAAGGCGACAAAACAAAATTCTTCGAACAATTACCGTAGCTCCATGGCACGTAAAAAACTCACGAATTCATAAGGATCTCTGTGTTCCTCTTGTAAAAGACGAATTTTCAAAGTACGCAACAAGGTATATCAGTAAATTGGAACTTCATCCAAATCGTCTTGCACTTGCAATATACTTAATTCCGAAGGCCACTCTCGGTTGAGAAGGAGGGACACCCTTGCCACCTTCAGAACGTTAAATAGGTGATTTTACCGATACTGACCGTGCAAAATAAAAATTTTTTTGTCTAGCATTGGCTGGACTTAATTAATTTTATGTATTTAGTTTTAAGATTTGAATACTTATTGTATATGTTAGTTGACTTTGTGAAGATTCAACAAATAAATGAATGCAAAAAAAAAAAATAATAATAAAACAGCCGCGCAGTGTTGCAAAGACAAAACTCGACTTAATTTAAAACAAATTAAGTCATTTGAGATAATTTGGTGCTCTGAAAAATGTATGGGAAATCATGTCGCATATTACTTAATTTGGGCAAATGAAATTATTTGGCCCAAATCACGCATGTGGAAACGTACTATAAGTGAGAATTCGTGAGTGATTGTTGAAAAGCCAACGCATCCAGAAAGAGTTACTCTTTGATGAGGGTTAGAGGCTAGCGGCGTCATAGAGCAGTTCTTCTTCGCAAATAAATGAATTCAATTTTTGGCGATAGTCAGGTTGTATTCCTGGCCGATATTTGGTTCTAACAAAATAAATCCACTTTGGGCGAGACATTCAATGGCCGTATTATCCTACGTTGTGGAAATGTTAACTGTCCGCCACAGTAATGTAATATGTTTCACAGCAATTATTGTTATAATTAAGCATAATCCTTCTTCTTGACTGAAATTGGACTCGAACTCACAACTGATTAGTTAATATCGTACATATGTAATATAATACCGTTGGACTTCTTTCTTTTGGGATATTTATGTGACAAAGTGTACGTCAATAAACCAAGAATGATTAAGGAGGAGATCATCTAGCTCAATTATGTCTCAGAGTTATTGAAAATACAGATTATCGAATAGGGGTATGCCACCGAAGCCGATCTTTAATTATAAAAAGTGTGAAAATAATTTTCTTAAAACCCTTAAAATCTGAAAATAAAATAAATAAAGCAAAGAATTAAATTAATGAAAAATTAAAAAAAAACAATGAAACATTTCTTGAAACTGCTTTTTACGCGATTTTTGTACATATGATATTGAGTTATATATCACGTATAATACTATATACGAGTATATCGAGTATAGCACTCATCTGCTACAATTGTAGCAGTAAACACGGTTGCCATATTTGACGATTTATCGTAATTTTGACGATTGGACGATTTATGTGCTCTTTTTGGCGATTTTTGTAGATCACATTTTTACTTTTAAATATTTCAAACAACTTTGGTTTTACAACTATAAACATATATATACTGTAGTAAAATAAATGAATACATTTGTATATATACGTGGGCGATGTATTTAAAAGATCATATGTAGAATTTAAAATATAATTTAAAATTTATACAAAATTTTATATAAAAACTCGTGATCATATGTTAAGGATATTTCAATTTGAAGACAAATTCAAAGCTTTAAGACTTCTTCGCCATGTTATAAAGGAAGAAAATCTTATTTTCTCTCTGATCAATCAAAAAGTTTCCTTATTTCAACGTAGAATTCGAAATACAAGAAATCTAGTCCGAATTAAAGAAACGAAGCGAAACGAATTTGAAATTTTTGTTTTAAGAATAACAAATTATTTTTTACCAATTGTTCCTTCTTTGGCTGGGTTAATAGCAAAAATATTTGTCCTAACAGATTTTTCCGCAAATGCGGAAAGTATATATAAGGAATATTTACCAAAGTAAGCAATTAGCTGAACAAACCATTTTTAAATGAAATGTTGTATATTAAAGACTACTTAAAACTTTGAAACTACGGTTGTTTAACTTAAAAGATATGATATGCATTCATGACTCTTAAAAATAGTATATAAAAAGAACTTTCAAAATACCTTTTATTAAGTGAAATCTTAATTTAATTGATGTGTAAAATTTCTTAAGTACTCATGAAAATAAATTTTTATATACTTGTTGCTATAGTTTTAAATTATGTAGTTTTTTATTAAAGTCAACCAACTATGAATTGTTTTGCTATATTTTACACGTTTAAAATATGTATATTTTATTCAAAAACTAGTCATTTTACTTGCTAACGATTTTTTGACGATTTGCGATAATCATATTGACGATTTAGACGATTTTTCCCCGCGAATATGACGATTTTAAACAAGATTTATCATGCATCTATGGCAATAAAGTAGTGTCTTGAACATGATCACTTCATACGCCTACAAGTATGCAACAGTGTTACATATTTAAATACAGAAATTTCATGTTTAAGCAGCATAATTAATTATTGTCTTAATTTTAAATATAACTGGTCGTATTTTGTGTTACACTTGTAAATATTTAAACAAAAACTAAATTCCATTTAATAGGCTTTATTCACTGATCAGCCAATATCTTCGTGATACACTTTACCTTTGCCATCACCAAACTCAAGACTTTGCAAAGTAAACTTTCCTTCTGTAAAAACGGTAGAAGATAGATAATGTTGCTTCTTAGCAGTACCGCTGGGAATATATTCCGTCAAACCTAAAAAAATATTCACGATTTTGTAAAATATTCAAACTTTCAAGAGAATATGAAAATCATTACTGTGTGCTTTCTCCCAGTAGTTTTATCAAATAATTTTTCAAACTCTCCGAAATTTATTTTTCTCATTCGTCAGGATAAATGTACAACTCCGTTGAGCTGACTCACCGCATCTGTTTCATAGAAATGAGAAAATATTTTTATTTTAATGTGATAGTTTCATTTCACAACTACAACAAAATTTAGTTTTGCAATTATTTTAAAAATACCAAATTATGTATTGCACTATTACATTGGCTTTAAAGTACTTATGTATGTTTGCTTTCTTATTTACATATTGTTTCGTTAGTTGCATGGAATTTTCTTCTTGTTAAAAACGCCATTTAATTAAATATTATTTATTTGCAAAAAAAAACTTGACAATTCGGCAATTTACTTTAATGAAAGTAAATAAAAAATAAACTTTTCAGCAAATCCAAAATAAAAACTAAAATTTTTCTAGGAAATCTTTTAAAATATTGAACTTTTTTTTTTTGAATTAACAATACATGACAATACTCAAGGCAATTAGTCTTGACAAAAAGACAAAAATAGTAAATAAAAATATGGCCATAAGAAAAAACAGAAATGCAACAGTAACAAAGCAATGACCACTAAATTGCAAATGAATACCAGGATTTAAATAGTTAAATACTAAATGGCTAACAAAAAAAAACAAAATACAAAAAATCGAAAAACAATCATGGCAGCAACTTAAATTTTGTTGACATTGCGTTGATTTTCTCGACATGTCTTTTGTGCAACTAAAACAAAAAGAAAAAACTTTAAAACCAAATAAAAATTGGTCATTCAACTAAAATTGACTTCCATACACAAGCAAAAGCAAAAAACCCAAAATTGAAAAGCAAAAAGATTGCCTGTCTGCCTAGACATTCAAATGAAAAGAAATGTTAAGCAACATGTTGCTGCTGCTGGTTAATGTCTGAAGCTGCTGTTGTAGCTCTGTTTTTGCCTCTCATGCATGTCATGTGCTGTTTTGTTTCATTTAATATACTTTTTTTGTGTGTTTTTCTCAGAGGTAGCACTTGTACTTTCGTTTGACAGTTTGTTACTGTGGCCAATGAAAGTGACAAAAATGTAAGTTGTTTTACGACAAACCCAAAATATGCTCTTTTTATAAAGAAAAGAAAAGCTGAAATTTGTGATCTAAATATATTTGAATGGCCATAATTTAAATGACATGTGTAACGAAAGGACATCTGTCGAAAAACAATGAAATAGATTCGTTTTATTTATTTTGTTGATAAATAAAAATCAAGAAGTAGATTTTAAATAAAAATTGGGTTTTCTTTTATTATTCCAATTCAGGATCTGGTTTATTTATGGTGGCAGAATTGTTCAATTAGTTCATTTTACCATCCAGTATGCTCGGTATCATTTGCTAAAGTTTGCACACCACATCTGCAAAAGCAGATAAACAGCTGTTTGCACGACTCGGATATTCAATGCTTAAAATCATAATAATTAATTTGCTGTACTAGACGTTATGTCAACTTAACTTATTTTACTGTTTTTAATTTCTTTAGTTGAAGTTAGATGTTGTAAGTTGAATTATATAGATCTTCAGTTGAAGTTATATTTTATATGTTGAATTATATAAAGGAGTGGTTAAATTTTAAGGTCCGATGTTGAATGTAAAGCACACCTAAACGTGAAGTTTTTTTTTCAGTTTTTCACTTCTACCTGTTTAACCTAAAAATCGTATTAAAATAATTAGGTAGGCAGACCGCTGGATTATCCAAAGAGTATCTGGATACTCCAGCTCACTTGGGTCCTGAAGGTCGTTATTAAAATAATTTGAAATAAAAATAATTTATTTGCGCAAAATTTAAATGAAAAGTTGCGTAGGGAAAATGTAGGGAAATAGATCTCGGATTGTAGGGGAAAATAACGATTTTTATGCGCTGTAGTAGGGATTTCCCAAAAACCTCTCCTGGCAACACTGGTTCTAATGCATATGCCGCGTGCTAACAAGCAATCGTACAAAAAATATGCTTTGTGATGAAAACAGGTTCTACTACTTGTTTCCTTCTGCTCTAAATAACATATGTAATTGCAATCTCACAGCTACCTTTCTACATGAGAAAAACGATATGTAGCTTTAGGGTTTATTTACCCTAAAGTTGAAACTAATTTCATATTTATTGTTTGTTTTTTGTACACGCAATGAAAAGCCCGTTTGAAATATGATGAGAACAACAGTAACGTTGTGAATTTTTGTTAAAAACAGTGTATTATCATTTTAATCATAGTTTGTTCCTCTAAAAATATGTTATTGCTCGCATTTCTGAACTTCTATTGTTCATATCTAAAGGTTTCAAGATGTATGTGAAGATAAATACGTATTTAAGTTCTCAGACAAACACCACTTGTTCTTAGCATAGCCACATTTTTCAATTAACAGAGCTCTGTTAACGACTTAACAGTGGAAGCAAATTTCACGTCATTTAAAAGAAAGGCTAAAGAAAAACTAGGTAGAAGTTGATTTATGGTACCCAATCAGTTGGATATTAAAAATCTTTTTGGAAATTGAAAATAATAACGTATTAAAATTAGTTATGTTTCCAAGCTTCTGGTGAAGATGAAGGCACTTTTTTGGAAAAATGGAGACTTGCTCCAACTACACACCATATGCAAATGGAAGCTAAGAGGGTCCTCTATGACACCCAGTAGGTCAGATATCTGAAATAATCTTGGGAATTGAGAAATATGACTTTAAAAGAAAAATTGAATTTTCGAATTTCTGGTGAAGATGAGGGCACTTTTTTGGAAAAATGGAGACTTGCTCCTACTACACACCATACACAAATGAAAGCTAAGAAGGTCCTCTATGATACCTAGTAGGTCAGATATCTGAAATAATCTTGGGAATTGAGAAATATGACTTTAAAAGCCAAATTGAATTTTTGAATTTCTGGTGAAGATGAGGACACTTTTTTGGAAACATGGAGACTTGCTCCAACTACACACCATATACAAATGGAAGCTAAGAGGGTCCTCTATGATACCTAGTAGGTCAGATATCTGAAATGATCTTGGAAATTGAGAAATATGACTTAAAAAGCTCAGTTTATTAAGATTTCAACATATGAGATATAACTAAGAATACTATGACGCAGTTATCCATATATTCATCCAACCATGTTATGGTTGTACCGAACCATACTATTGTCACTGCCGTTAGATGCAACCCTGTTCGTTTTATTGAATTTTATCTAGTTATTTTGTTTCATGAACATACATCACATTGTATATTTTAACTTTAATTTATTATCATATGTATGTGTATGGAGTTAATCATGACGAAAATATAGCTCCATTAAAATAAAACTCCTTGCGACATTAGTATGCTTCTTTAATTAAAGCAGTATCGTTATATATGACAATAAATATTATGATTACTCCCTATAATGACGACGTTGGACCATAGTATAGTATTTTTACTCACGTAATTTTTTTTACAAAACTATTGTGAACCTGTCATTGGCGTTTTATATATAATAATATAGTATTTTCAGGTACAATCACATAATTCAACAATAATAAGTTGCCCTTAGAATATTGTCACATCAACCATATATATGTTCTAATTGCTCACAAAGAGAAACAAATAAAAAAGTAGTTTGTTATTTTTGTGGATTTTTTTTAAATCGTTTTGCCAATCTTTGTATTTGTACATAATTTTTTTACATTAGTTTATATATATTTACAAGTTTCTTGTTAAGTACTTTTAAGCAAATACTGTTCTTCCGTTTATAATATTTCCATTGTATTTTATCAGCTCTAATTTAAATCAGTAAAATAATAAAAAAAGAGCGCTATTTCAAAATAAATATAAAATCGTATCACATCAAAAGAAGAATTTTGGATAATTGCTGTCTTTTGTAGCCTAGATAATATTTTAAAGATAAGCTGCCTCAAAATTTAAATAAATAGTTGTTTTTTAACTGATTTTATTCCAAATCCTTATTATATACATTATCAAGATCATTAGTTATACTGTTATCAAGATGATCATATGGATTCGTTAGTTGTGCCTCTTGAGGCGTTGCCAGTTGCAGCCGTTGGTTATGGCTTTGTTGCCGCAATGTAGGCAAGTGTTGCAATGCTGTCAAACGGGGATGTCGCACTGTCAATAATGGTTGATAGTATTCTGGCTGTTGCAAGATCAATTGCAATTTATGCCAAGACAAAGGATCAAAATGTAGAGCTAATGATTTTATAGATTTTGGTAGTTGCTGCCACATAAATTTGTTGTTGTTCTGTCTTATGGGTGATGGTGAAAAGTTTGCTTGCTGCTGCTCTTGCAGATATAATTGTATTAGTTTTTGCAAAGGTGACATTGATCTTAAAGTTGTCTGTAATCTATTTGTATGCATTGTAGGAGATCGTATTGCTGGCATTGCTTTTTCATTGCCAATTGCTGGTTTTGTCGAAGACGTTTTGGTTGCTGTGTATCTTTTCCACCAGTGACGTCTGGTATTGTAGTGATTTGGTAGTTGCTGTTTTATTTTTTTGTGGTTGTATAAAATATTGATCATTGATTTTAAACTTTTCTTCAATAACGATGGCGATGTTAATGGCAGAGCTTGTTTATATGTGGCTGACATTCTTGTTGTCGGCTCATTTCTATTGGACATTTCATCAAAACTATTTGCAGGTTTTTCATTACGTTGCTGCTTAGGTTGTTGGTGTAATTTTCTCTTCATTTTCGTCATTAAACTTTCAATATATTCCATCAGTTCATTTGACAACAAAGGATGTTGCATTTCATGTCGTTCAGCATTTTCTTTATTATTGTAAATATGTTGCATTTCTTTGATATTTTCAATATCAGCGTTGTCACTTCTTTCATCTGTGTCGCCATTGTCAGTTGTTGCTGTAGTCATTTGTCTTTTGCCACGATTCGGATAGAAAAGATCATCATATTTAAAAATATCTTTGATTTTATCACGTCTGCCACGATTCGGCACAAATGTCTCATAACGTTGCAACAATGAATCAAGATCGGGCAAATTATGTTTGCGTCCTCTAGGCGGTATAAATGGATCGGCACCATAATTTAAACCTGTCAGGAGCACGAAGAATTTGTATAAAAAAAGAATACAATTAAATTGATTTTTAACAAGTGCGGTAAAAAAAAAATAACTATAGCAAATTATTGGAAATTTATATGGCAATAAAAAACGAAATTGCAAGAAATTAAAAAGTTTTTTTTTTTGTGATCATGCTTTAGAGAAATCCAAAATTATAACACAAAATTTTGTAGGTTCATTAAATGACATTGCTAGAGTACTCAATGTAGGATAAAATCTTATACTGTTCGATAAAATGTTTTAATATGGCAGTAGGATATATTCTGAATGGAAAGAAGTTTCTAGGAGCTTCCTAACTTTCTTAATTGTGGAAAATATTATTAGGGACAAATTAGTAGATGATGTACAAATTACAAATCCAAGGTAGAACTTAGATTATTGCTAAACTCAATGAGAAAAAATAATTGAACTGAATTTAACTATTGAAAATAAATGAAATTGTTCATTAACAATATCATATGATGGAATTTTTTTTGGCTCAAGTTCAAATCCGGCATTCGCCAAGAATATTTTCATTTGTAAATATAACAATAATTGCCGCGATAAATAACTCTTGATCAAAGAAGACGAAAAAATAATAGAATACACTAAGCTGGGCGGCAACTAGCTGCTTTTTTTTTCTTGTCTTCTCTGATCAAGAGTTACTGATCGCAACAGTTATTTGAACTTGAACCAGAAAAATACCATCATATAATATTATAAATATTAATTCATTCATCAATATGTATGTAACATTGCTGATTTATTTTTAAACTATCATGTATTCGCGACTTTGCCTACGGAAAATAGGTGTTTTTAGGTGTTTAAAGAAAAGTATTTATCATGACTTCGTATGTATGCTTTTTGTGTTTTTAAGGTTTATGTTATTTCACACTTTGAGTTGTACTATTGAAATTCAATAAATCTGGGTTTACAACGTTTTTTGGTTTTTTATTTCAATTATTTTTAAAAAAGTAAAGGATTTGTAGAATATGGGCTTTTTCTGATTGAACTACTTCTCTCTATTCGCCTATAACTTTTCTCACAATACTCCACCCCAAAAGTATACAGAGTTTTAGAGCGATA
The DNA here is from genome assembly GCA_914767995.1 of Thecocarcelia acutangulata. Taxonomy (NCBI): domain Eukaryota; kingdom Metazoa; phylum Arthropoda; class Insecta; order Diptera; family Tachinidae; genus Thecocarcelia; species Thecocarcelia acutangulata. Next base: position 112,592,293 of record OU612094.1, read on the forward strand.
AGAGTTCGCGCTGATAGAACTGGTACGCAAAGTTTCAGTGTCGATTTATAGCTCTTAAGAATAGCAAAACTCTACAGGATGTGATGTCACTATCTATGAAATTGCCTACAGACAGATATTCGACATCACCGTCAACGATATCTAATAACATTTGCCTGTTTATTTGCCGCAAAATTTCGTCAATCAATGCTGAAACAATTCTTTCTTATGCCCATTCTTTATTATTTATATTATTTTTGCGGTCGGAATAAATAAGACATTTTAAAGTATTCGAGTCTTTGACAATAATACAGAATTCTCATCATCTTTAACGATTTGTATAACAGCAAGCCTAAGTATGCATAACAGAAGTATTTTTTCCAAGCATTTACAGTGAAGACGCTTTAAGGCATGCGTCTATCTGCGCTGCTTGAGTACTTCTAGCTATAAGCAGTAGAGTTTGTCTGTATTCATCTGCCAAAGGTACGACCCTCCGATATCTTATATAGTCCGATCTAAAGCTTCGATAACTCTTTTGTTGGCCACCATGCATTAATCCCAAGCCAATAACTTACATTGCTGCAGCATTCACCCACTTGGCAATATTGCGAATACAGACCAGTGTTTGGTTACACATGTACAAAGGAACGAAATCATCGCATACATGAGTCCGACTTCCAATAGAAAAAATAATTTTCTAGTTATTTCCTTCTATGTTCAATTCTTTTTGTATTTTCAGTCATTTTATAAACTATATCAATTTAAAAACCATTTTTTTGATTATACGTTATAAAAGAGATTTGAAAATCAGAGTTATTCAAAAATTAATTTAACAAAATTATTGAAAATCTGTTCATTATAGGACATTTTATGATTGCAAAAACTTTTTAATTTTCAGATCGCTGATAAACTCTTAAAACAAGAACAAATGTTGAAAATTGGTTTATAAATAATGAAGTATTTCAAACATTTATTCCTCGGTGCGATGACCAAACAATTTTTTCAGCCCGCTGGAAAACTTTCGAAGAAAGAATATTTGAAGATGACAGAGTTAATTTGAATTTTATTTTCCGGACGAACATTATATTAATCCGATGTCCAAAAACTTTTTTGTTTTCAGGCCATTGGCCTTTCAAAAGAAGCAAATAATTTTGAAAATCGATTCATATATTGCGAAGCTAATTCATCAGATGGATATTTTGTCTATCTGATGTCCAACGACTTTTTTCCGTTCCGTTCACAAATTCTTTTAAAGGAAGAGAGAAGATTGAAATCCGGTTCCTAAATGCCGGAGTGAATAAAAAATTTATTTTTTGGACGGACATTTCATCTGCTCGGTGTCAAAAATTTTATAAATGTTCAATGTTCCCATTAGCAAACTCTTTCAAAATAAACATCAGTTCGTAAATGGCGGGTCTTTTCAGAAATAATTTTGTAAACGGTCACTTTGCACCCCATTTCTGCCGTTTGTGACTGAAATTTTAAAATAAAAACTACTCTATATTGTATCTCAGACCTCAAAATATCACGTTCAGCGGTTTAGGCGTGAGATCCTAGAGATATGCTCATACTCCGTACTCAAAAATAAATTTTCGAACGGACATTTCGTCAGTCCGAAGTCGAAATATATTTTTTATTTTTAGGCCGTAGACATACTCCCTTTTGAAAGAAGAAGCATTATTGCACATCGGTTCATAAATGGCAGAGTTACTCAAAAATTGTCTTTTGGACGGACATTTCGTCAGTCCGAAGTCCAAAATTTTTTTTAATTGTTAGACCTTTAACACACTCCATTTTTAAAGAAGAACTAGTATTGAAAAGTGTTTCATATATAGTAAAGTTTCTCAAAAATTTGCTTTTGAGGTGAATAGTCAGTCTGTCCGATGTCCTAAAATTTGTTTATTGATAGATTCTTTAGAAGCCCTCTCAAGAGAAAATATCGATTCATACATTGCAGATATATTAAAAAAAAGGTTTTTGGACGGTCATTTCGCACCTTTTTGACCTCTTTGTGGGTCAAATTTCAGAATAAAAACTATCCTATAACGAGGGTTGGACTGCAAAATATCTGCATACGGAATTTCATCAAAATCGGTTTAGCGATTTAGGGGTGAACTCAAAACGTATCCAAGCAAAAACAGATCTCATATCAGAATATGACAAGGTGATATAAAAATTGCCACCCGCTATTTGCGTTCTCGAACTCCGTTTTTGAATCTTGCATGATGCTCCATTACTCCATGCTATTAGAGCAACATGTTGTCCATTGCCAATTTGTCCAGTTGAGGAAGAAGGAAGTCGTTCAAATTAGTCGTTTTAATGTCTTATAATACCTTCAGGGTAATCACCCCAGCATATAGTAACTACGGATTTCATTCCCTTATTCATCAAGATAGAAATAGTATTCGCCGCTCATGATGATTGCCGATTGAAATTGTTTATGTAAAAGAATTCAAATAATTATTACGCGTTTTTGAGTAGTATAGACAGCCATGTTTTAAGAAACGCAAATCGCTTAAATTTAGCGCTTTCGATTTGAAAACGCCAAACAGGTATTCTAAGAAACGTATAATGCAAGAAGTAAAGTTTTGCGATTTGAAATCGCCAAATAGGAATTCTGGAAAACGTATTTCGTTTAAAATTTGCAACTTGAACTCGCATGTGTATATTGAAGTGAACTGATTGAATTTGTAAAACTGAACTTGCAAAAGGCAATAAAGTAATTCATTAAAATTTCACATGTTCTCTTTTTATTTAAATAAAAAGTTGAAAAAATTTTTTTTCTATTTTCTTTTTCATTATATATAACTGCCACATATGTACATATATACGAACACCGAAACGCCATTAAAACGAGCGTTCCTTAGAACACCTCAAAATGCTATGCGGTTTTAGAACGCGCGCTTCTCGGAACATGGCTGAAAGATTAGTTTCGGAATTATATGAAAGTTGAGAGTTAACGCATGCCTGCCAGAAAAAGTTCTAGCACGAAAGGGTAAAAACTGTTTGGTATTTATCTGACATTCCTTGCACTGCACTAGCATTTTCTTTCAAAGCTAATTTTCTACAGCTAGCTAAATTCTCGTACAAATTTAGATTACTTACCCCTTTTATCGTCAATAACATCATCCGATCGATCATAATCTCGTCTAACCTGTACGTAATGAGGTTCCTGAACTATTAATGGTGGTTCCAGGCGACCGGATAGATTTAACTTGCGCCATGTATGCAAACCGGGCGGATAATAGTTCGTTCCATTATCTCCTTCATTTGGTAACTTGTCATAGAGATACAGCTCAGATAAGGCCCATCTCAAGAATTGCATTAAATTTTGCTCAGCGGTCAAAAGTAAGACAAAATCATCATCTCTGATATTGTTGTTCAGAAAAATGGGATTTTCTGTTTCTGCTGGAAGAAAATTTTGCCTCTGTTGTAGTTGTTTCAACAAGGCATTGTTTCTGTGATTGTAAAAAAAATAAATTAAAAAGATTTATTGTAATGTATCCATCCTTGTTTATATATAGAAAACATTTACAAAAAATTGTTAATATGTAAAACCTATTAAAAGTTTTAAATTACAAAAACAGATATGTACGAGTTATGTCTGGAGTCAGAAAAACACTTGTACTTTAATTTAAGGATTGCCTGCACACATTTCTACATAACATCTTTTGCGTGGGCTGCATGTTGTTGTTGCTGTATGTTAAGTTTTTTTTTCCAAGTTGTTTGTTTGTTTGTAAATGTTTAGGGTTTCCAATTACTAGGTTGTGATGCTGCTTTGATATATGGGTGCGTAAATTTTAAGAATTGAATTTGTGTTAAATATTGACACCTTTATATATGACTACATAAAATCCTGCATACTGCTCATTCGTATTACACACAAACAAACTCGTATCTAAAAAAAAAACACGTGTTTTTGTGCCAGTATGTGAGTTGGCTGTGTTTATTTATTTTGTCCGTCCTCAGTCAAGTTTTTCGATGTGGGTTGTTTTAAATTGCTGTTTGTAAAGATTCTCATGTTATTAATAAGGTGTGGTAAAATAAAACTTAATTAAACTCCCAGTTAACGACACCGTTAACGCTGCCAACCAAATTAATTTGGCTTAATCAGCAAATTAATATTTTAATAATTTTAAATTAATATTTTAATAATTTCAACACGCGCATCCGGTCTGATTACAACTTGCACTGTCGTGAGAAAACAATTTTGCTGAATTAGCGTCTGCATATTGGCACATGTTGGTGCAACGTGATCAGGCAATCGATGAGGGAACTTTTTGGACAACAATTTAATCAGTCTCGGTTACGCTCGCGAACTCGTCGGTATTTAATTATTAATTAATCAAATTGTGAAAATTAATAAGAGCATTAATAAAATTGTGTCAATTGAAATAAAATTGTGTTGAAGTTTTTATTTAGTAAAGGTTTAATTTGAAGGTAATAAAAATTAATTCAGGCGCTGTGGTTGCGCCTTAAACTATTTTTTTATCAGAATCATTTGGAGGATTCTTAACTGGCGCCCGAGCAGGGACCTGAGTTAAGGTCTCTAATTAACGAAAGAGAATTTCTGCGATCTCTACGGAGCACTCCAGAAACAAAATAAATTAATAACACTCCTGCGATCTCTACGGAGCACTCCAGGATCAATAAAACAAAAAATTATAATAAAAATAAAAAAGTCACTCCTCCTTCGCCAACCGAGTATTCCTGGTGATCATTAATACACAAATCACAGAAGGTTACTCGAGCGAAAGTGAAGTCAACCGTACCCCAGTAGGTATCCGCGATTATAAAAGCGGATTTCCAAAAAGGAACCATACGGAGCTTCCGCGAGGAGAAAAAGAAAAAGGATTCTCCATTTGATCGGGTCGCGTCGCGTCGCGCAACCGAGGCTCAAAACCAAAAATTTTTTTTTTTTATTTTATTTTATTTAAAAAAAAAAAAAAAAATATGTGTCAAATATAAAGATCATTAACAAAATTTTTTCTAACAAAAAGTGAATTAAAATATCAAGCTATAAAAATAATTATTGAAAAAATTTTATAAAAATTTTAAAGAGAAAAATTTAATTCCAATAATTAGATGAAAATTGAGAAAAAAGAATTAAGGAAAAATTTTGAAGAGCATAAATAAGTTATTGAAAAAATTTTATAAAAGTTAAAAAAATATATAATTCCAATAAAGAAAAATTCATAAAAAAAAGGAATTAAAATTTTATCAAAAGATTGTTTTCAAAAAAAAAAAAAAGAAGCAAAAAGAGGGAATTAAATATAAAAAAAGGAAAATACTCCCCAAAAAATTGTATATCAAAAATTTTTTTTTTGTTCCAAAGAAAAAAGGAAAAGTAAACGGCCAAAAAAGGAGCCAGAGTATTAAAAATTTGGAAAAAATAGAAGTGTGGTGTATACAGCGAAAAGAAATAAGACCAGGTGAGTCTAAATATCCTTTTACCCTTATCCGTTGTTGTAACCATTATAATAATTATGGAGGAGATGCAGGGAACGCTCACCACCCTAACGGGTGCCGTAAATCGTCTCCTACAAGAGATGAAAATTATAGAAACTAGACTTAGGGCAATTGAGGAAAATAGGGATATAGGAGCCTTAAAGGAAGAACTATTTACCAATGTGGAGACAATTTTTCAAAAATTAGAAAACGCAAATTTAAAAGTCAATATCGAAAAAACTAATTTCATGCAGACAGAAGTAGAATTTCTAGGGTACATTGTGAGTGCAGATGGAATTAAACCAGATCCCAAGAAAGTGACCGCAATTGAGAACTTGCTCCCCCCTAATAATCTTAAGGAGCTCAAAGGCTTCTTAGGAATGACCTCGTATTATAGGCGTTTTATAAGAGACTACGCAAAGGTAGCTAAACCGTTAACTAATTTGACTAGAGGCGAAAACGCCCAGGTTAAGGCAAGTCAGTCAAAAAAGGTTCCAATAAATTTACAGGACGATGCACTTTTGGCCTTTAAAAAGTTAAAGACTCTCTTGACTACAGCGGAAGTGCTTGCTTTCCCAGATTTCGACAAACCATTCAACCTTACGACCGACGCATCTAACTATGCCATTGGCGCTGTCCTCTCCCAAGGAGAGATTGGTAAAGACAAACCAATCGCTTACATATCCCGATCGCTAAACAAAACTGAAGAAGGTTACGCAACTAATGAAAAAGAGATGCTAGCCATCGTGTGGGCGCTGGACAACCTAAGGAATTATCTATACGGAGCAAAAAAGATAAAAATATACACTGACCATCAGCCACTTACTTACGCGCTAGGTAATCGGAACTTCAATGCCAAATTGAAGCGATGGAAAGCTCGTATAGAGGAGTACAACCACGAGTTGATCTACAAACCTGGTAGATCAAACGTCGTGGCAGATGCACTCTCTAGATTGAAAACTAGCGTTAACCATATCAGCGATGTATCCACAGACACGGCCAGCGAAGGGGATTCACAAGCAACAAGAATAGCATCAGAAACTAGGGATGATGACGCTGAATCAACAGGTTCTACTATCCACAGTGCGATGCAAGATGCTTCTGATTTAATTCCTCATGTGGAAGTCCCAATCAACGTTTTCAGAAACCAGATCATAATCAAAATAGGCCCCGAATTGCAGTCTAACGAAACACCACATGCGCATTTCCTACGTCATTATGTCTCTTCACCTGATTGGGATGCCGAGAAACTTACAGACGTACTAAAGAGAACACTGAATCCCAATATGGTGAACGGCATTAAAGTCCCAGAATCTTATTTGGCAGTTTTACAGGATTTGTATTTACAGCATTTCTCAAGATACAAAATAAGAATTGCTCAAAAAGAAGTCAAGGACGTGAGCTCAGAGAATCTTCAATTCGAAATAATTCAGAAGGAGCACCACAGAGCACACAGAAATGCAAGGGAAAACAGAAAACAAATTTTAGACGAGTACTATTTTCCACGCATGTACGCCCAAATTAGGAAATTCGCTGAGCGTTGTGAAATATGCAATAGCAACAAGTACGACAGAAATCCGATAAAACCTCATTTGCAAGACACCCCCACCCCAACCATGCCATGTGAAATATTACATATGGACATAATGGAAATACAAAATCAAAAATTTCTGTCTGTACTCGACAAGTTCTCTAAGTTCGTTAAGCTGTTCCACATAAGCGATAGGTCTGTTCTAAATATTAGAGAAAAATTAGTGAAAATTTTGCATTATTTTACAGCACCCAAGATTTTAGTGACTGACAACGAGAGTAGTTTCCTCAGTCCTTTGATTAGGGATTTCATCGAAAGATTAGGGATAAAAATTTACTTGACACCATCGCAACGAAGCGAAGTGAATGGACAAGTAGAGCGTGTTCACTCAACTCTTATAGAAATTTACAGGTGCCTAAGAGCAGAAAAGCAAGAATTAAGTGTTCAGGAGTTAATATATGTAGCAGTCGATAGGTACAATAATACTATACATTCCGTCACGGGAAAGAGACCTAGTGATGTATTCTTTAACAGGGCAAAAACATCCGATTTTGATAAACTGCTTAAAGCTCGCTCTAAAATTAATAAGGACCTTAGGGAACTAATTAAGAAAAATGCCAGGGAAAGAAATAAGCGCATAAATAGGAAACGAACATCTCCAAAGAAATTTAAGAGAGGTGATGCAATCTTTGTTAGGATAAAAAACGTTAAAGCAAAAAATAAACCAGTTTTCAGAAAAGAGATCGTGGATAAAGATAACAGAGTTACAATACGCACGGTAAGTGGTAGAAGGATTCACAAGGCTCACATAAAAAATTTGAAACAAGTCTAATAAATAACAAAAACCTTCTATTTTTTTCAAAAGATTTCAACTCTAAGTATCAAAAGCAACATAATGGATAACAAAATAGTATCCAATATAAAGCGCCTTGCCTAAACAACTTGGTGAGTGTCTTTGGCACTGGGGTTCGACTCCCTAAAGGCAGCGCTCATTACCATATTGATAAGTACATATGCATATAAAGATTAATATAAAAAATTTAAAAGGAATACAAGGAAACATAAAAAAGATTAAAAAAAGAAAAAAAAAAGAGAAAAAGCGCAATTGACGCATCAAATAAATTCCCATTTAATGCAATAATTAATGCACGTAATACGAAAGATTATGAAACAAAAGCATTTCTATGAATACATGAATGCAAGTCCAATATAATTTCCATATAACACAATATAGAGAACGTCAGCTCAGGCCTGGACAATCTTCCGATGATGCACTGATGCCCTGCACTGGCGAGTTGCATCAAGGCATATAGATGCAATGGCGGCAAGGTATAAGATCATCATTTGGGGTTCCAAGTGAACCAAGAAACGATCCATAAACTGACTGACGAAGAAATATAACGAACTAAAATAAGAATGAAAAATGAAAAATTTTTATTTTTTTTTTAAGATAAAATATCCTTCTTTATCAGAAATAAGCATAAAAATATATATACAAAAAAAAGGAAAAAAACAAAAAAAAGAAAATAAAAAAAAGAAGAAAAAAACGGCTTTGCCCGAATTTCATTGACCACTAATATCATTTGAAATTAATTATTTTTCAGACAAAATGATTTTCAAACTAAGTATTTTTATTATGATTTACATGAGCATTATCACTCTACGAGCCGAACAAATATATCGCTATGAGGTCCCTATCGTTACGGTGAGAGCTGGCAACGCTTGGACGATTAATGGCAATTTTAAATTGGTTCACGTCATCAACCTAGATGAGTATGCAGCAATTGCGAATAATGTAACGGCGCCGGTCCAGAATTACATGCCGCCTGGCAAGACTAAAGAAATAATTGTTTATCACCTTACACAAATACAAGACAGACTCATCGAGCTGGGAGCCATACGGGGCAGAACGCGTAGGTCAATCGACTGGATAGGCTCCGCATGGAAATGGATCGCTGGCAATCCAGATGCCGCAGATTGGAACTACATTTTAAAAAGTCAAAACGCAATAATTAGCAACAATAACGAGCAATACAAAATCAACGCACAACTCTTGAACACCACAAAAGAGATCGTTCAAAAAACCAATGAACTTATTACTAGAATGAACGAGATTAGCAATGGAAAAGAAGCCGAGAGAATTGGGCAGGACACAACGAATCAAGTTCTCATCCTGAAAGATACTATCAACGAAATAGTAAGGGCCTGCCAATTGGCCAAAAGAGGAATTGTCAACACGAACTTATTAAACAGGGCTGAAGTCGAAGATATTGTTACCGAAATGGAAACACTGCCATACGCTAACGCCATAGAAGCTATCGAATACGGAAATCCATCCATATATACAAACGGGTCACTGTTACTGTATGTCCTTTCTATTCCAAAGCTGAAAAAAGACTTTTACCACCGACTCATCACTAGGACAACAATAAGAAGGGGTAGACAAGTCGAACTACCGTTCAACGAAATACTCATAAGTCAAGATGAAACGTTTGGAGTGAAAACCCCGTGTCTAAACATTAACAAAGTGACTGTCTGCCAACAAACGTCCCTAGTCCAACTAGCCGAAGATTCCTGCATACCACGACTTCTCAAAGGAGGGAATGCGAATTGTCGCTACAAAATGACCACCAAGCAAGTAACAGAAATGTTAACAACTGATATTATTTTCATAACGAACTTCGAGGGTATCCTGAAAACGCAGAGTCAGACAAAAACACTCAATGGCAGTTACCTGATACAATTATATAACGAGAGTGTTTTAATCAATAACGAAACCTTCTCCAGCACAGCTGTTTCCAGGCTACAGCCACTTCCCCCTGTCCTAACGAGCGTGGCTAACGAAAAGCTACTTGTGGACATCGATCAAGTTCATAACATAAGTTTGCACAACATGGACAAGCTTGAGTATCTTGGTTTAAAACTAAATATGTCGCTTGGAACATACATTAGTGTCGCTATCGCAATGGGAATTTGCGTTGGAGTCTTGTGGCATAAGATAACTAGAAGAATTAACCTGCCAACAGTCAAAGTTCCACAGCCAGTTGATCCTACCTGCAACCCCAAAAATGTGATCTGCGGGACGCAGATATTTAAGGAGGGAGGAGTTAACGACACCGTTAACGCTGCCAACCAAATTAATTTGGCTTAATCAGCAAATTAATATTTTAATAATTTTAAATTAATATTTTAATAATTTCAACACGCGCATCCGGTCTGATTACAACTTGCACTGTCGTGAGAAAACAATTTTGCTGAATTAGCGTCTGCATATTGGCACATGTTGGTGCAACGTGATCAGGCAATCGATGAGGGAACTTTTTGGACAACAATTTAATCAGTCTCGGTTACGCTCGCGAACTCGTCGGTATTTAATTATTAATTAATCAAATTGTGAAAATTAATAAGAGCATTAATAAAATTGTGTCAATTGAAATAAAATTGTGTTGAAGTTTTTATTTAGTAAAGGTTTAATTTGAAGGTAATAAAAATTAATTCAGGCGCTGTGGTTGCGCCTTAAACTATTTTTTTATCAGAATCATTTGGAGGATTCTTAACTTCCCAATACAAACTGAGCTTCAATTGTTTTTAAAATTGAATGAAAATATTTTTAATATTATTAAACTCAAAGTTTGAATTTTTAAAAAAAAAATGAAGAAGTTAATAACAAGGTGTTTATATGTATATACTCATGTGCATATGAGCATATGTACGTGCTGGAAGTGATGGAAATTTAAAAGACAACAAGAAGTCATGCCGAAAATATATAAATGTGGAATTACACAGAATTATTTTAAGCTTTCAAAATATTTTAAGAATATCGAAAAGATAAAATCGTACCTAATTGCCCATAAGCAAGATTGACAAATCCTTACCAAAACTCGCTTTACATAGCGTAAGGAGCTTATTTGCAGTTCCAAATTACAACTTTAATAAAGAGAACGTTTTTTTTCTTCTGAATATTTGCTGTTAAATAAAGTTTAATTAAATAACTCTAGAAAAAATTTTTCCATAACAGTTTTCCTCAGTTGTCCAAAAACTTCAACTCACCGATACATTAAAAACTTTCGGCATTTTAACAATAATTAATTGAGTCAGACCAACGTTCCTTAACAAGTACAAAAATTTCAAACGTAGAACAAATTAAATAAGCAGCTATCTATGTTCGCCGGCATTTCATGATTAAAAATCAGCGTGGCCATATCCAAAAGTATGTTACAGCTTAAGGCCATGTTACACTATTATACACGATCGTGCGATCTACAAAATAAAGCATGTGTGCTGAAGAAGTACTAAAAATGCAACCATGCAACAGACTTTTTGACAAATCGTGCGATTTGAAAAATTTTATGAAACTTTTCAAAACATTATGGTTTCACTGCGATCAGTGTGATATATATTGTGAAAAATATAAGAATATTGTTGGTGCCTCAAGAAAAAAAATTTAAGTAATGTAAAATTATTGTGTTAATAAGAGTTTTTAATTGTTTTATTGTATATATAAATTATTTCAATCATACTTGTATAATAGTGTGGCCTAAAAAGCCATTTTGAAGCGATTTTTTCAAGTCGGCCAGACTTTTGAAACAGTTTCCTGTGAATGAATCGTACGATCGTGTAGGATAGTGAATCAGGGCCTTTAGCTGTAAGATACATTTGGTTACGACTTCACAATAATGCGAAACGGATTCCCAAACTGCCAAAAAATAATGCTAAGGTTTTAAATGAACTATATTTAAATGGCTGTTATTTCTAGAAAAACTAACTGTTATGACTTTTGACCATTAGACATTGTTACGGACGGGCTAAAGAGGGATCTCCAGTATTTTTTGTTCGTCGATCTTCTACCATGTTCGTAAAAGGGACCAAAGTCCATTTTCCAATTTCAAAAGCCCGTTTTTTGAAAAATGGCTGTTATTTCTAGAAACACGCTCTATTACGAATTTGTCATTGATATTGTTACGGACGGGCTATGGAGTGATCTCCAATAAGTTTTTTTCGCCCACCTTTTTTTAATTCTGAACAATTTTATAATATTTATTATATTGAATTCCTGCAATTTTCTCTTATTAGAGAGTTCTTTTAAAATTTTTGGTTACTCTACTGTACAGATTTTGCTTCAAGAATATTATTTCAAAATTGTTTCTTATAAATTTGTTTAGTTTTTTGGTTTAAAACACATTTTTATTGCTTAAATTACGATTTTCATGCTTAACAGAGCCATGTTAGTACATTAACAGAGGTATGTTACAACAATAGGTTGGTGGCTGAGGTTGAAAGGACCTTGAGCTGGAAAAATGTATTGCAAACATTAAATCAAATAATGCTACATTTTATTAAAACAATCCCAGGCTAGTCTACGATGAAACAAAAAATTTATGCAGATTAGACTGCTCTAACTAGACCAGTTCAAGTTGAACTGCTGAGTTTCAATGTTTTTGATATATTGGAATGCGACAAAGTTGTCTCTAGCAGAATGTTTTTGGAAAATAAGGTCAAAGCAACTAAGATTAAGATTAGCTTGTGAGTGCCCGATTTAGTGAGAGCTCGATTATGAGAGGTTTCACTGTATTTATGGAAGAAAAACTTGTGCAAAATTAAGAAAATATTCGCATCTCCACATTGAAGAAAAATATTACCAATTTTGGTTAAAATTACCCAAAACAGCAGCTCTAGTCACTAGATGACTACTACGTATGCAGTGCAGTATACTGGAACTGGTAAAATGGGTTATGATGAATAGAAACCGATTACATTCTTCTCTCTTTCTCTTCCACACGGTGTATTATCCGCTTAATAGAGACATCGGCTCAAATATGAGAGTTGTATTCTAATTTCGGTGGGGTTAAGGTGGTATTTATAATAAGATCAGATGCACTGAAGTATGTCTTGACCCAAAACATTTGAATGCTTGCTTGGAGACATGAAAAATGTACTTAGTGCAGCGAACATGACACTGAATTTTCACTCCAAGATTATCAAGAGCAGCCGACTAAACAATATTTTTTTTTTTTTTTTATTAGCTTTTTTTTATTTATTGCATCTTCACAATGTGAACTAACAATAAGTATTCAAATCTTATTACTAAATACAATTAAAAAAAATTAACTAAGTCCAGCCAATGCTAGACAAAAAGTTTTATTATGCGCATATTATATCGGTAAAATCACCTACTTAACGCTCTGATGGTGGTAACAGTATCCCTTCTTCTCAACCGAGTGTGACCACTAAAATTAAGTATGTTTCGTGCAAGAGGGTTTGGGTGAAGTTCCAATTTGCTGATATACCTTATATCAGCAAATTGGAACTAAACAATATTGTGTTCAAGCAATGTGAAACTGTGTTTTGTATTAAGGTGGCCTAAATATATAACACAAGCCAAAACGTGTACACTAAATACTTTGATATATCACTTGCTTTCATTTGAACTGATTCATCTTTATTCCTCTATTTATTTATTTCAAGTAATGTTTGAAAAACAACAAAGCATTTTCACTCCATTGTTTAAGTGCTGAAAAAGTATTAATGTATAATTAACTCGCGAGAAAAATAAACTCTGCGGATGCAACAAAAAATTATTCAATGCTATTGCTTTTAAGGTTTTTAGTTCAAATATAGTCTGCGATACTCGTTTATTAAATAAAGCCGAAATATTCAACCGTAATCCATTTTGTTATATTGTTGTTTGCAACTTTTTTTTTCTTGAATATTTATGCTCTAAAGCAGATGTGCCCATGCCTATGCACTTGATGCAGTGGTGGACAAATTTGTTTTGCACTTGTGTTAGTAGATAATTTGAAAGTAATTTAAAGTATAGTGACAACTAACAGAAACATTTTCGTTTGAACAAATAAATCGCATACGTTAATGCTGTTATGACAGTTTCGTAAGAGCTATACATATTTCAAAAACGTAGAAAAAAATTTATTATGTTGTTTACTACATATGAATTTTAAGTCCGAAAATCTTTTTTCACATAAGTTTGTTATTATATTTATTCATATTATAATGGAGGAAATCATGATACCTTACAATAACATTTTCTGTATACATTTTAAATGTTTGATGACATAAAAGACGCATATAAACGCATTTTTTATCATACAAAAAAATTTGCATTGCCATTTAAGTTATCTACTGCAAGTGGAAAAAAACCTTCTGTAAGTGGAAAAAAGGTCTAAGCTTCTAGCTGACGTATGCATTCGCCAACGTCTGTTGAACAACTAAACTAAATGTCCATCGCTGACTTGGTGCTAAATTGTTTTGGTAAAAATGCTTAGTTCAGATGTTACAATATTGTAAGATCTGGCAACATGCTGACAATGTAGTAACAATGAAAAGTTGTCCCGCAGAAGTAAATTATGTGTTCAGACGATCGTAAGAAAATCTTACAATTTCATTGTCAGACTATGGTCTGACAAATAATTCATCTGACAACAAAAATTGTCAGTTCACACGATTGTCAGATTGTTAAATGAAAAAAATTGCCAGACATGTTGCAAGGCATTGCCACTTATGTGCATCAACAACTATCTGTTTGGCAGTGTTGCCCATCAAACTTTTTTCTGACAATGATGCCATTGTCATTGTCAGGTGCATTAATTTTATACATTTGACAATTAAAACTGAGCTTACAATACCAGCCAATTATCTGGCAATGCCGACGAAGAGTGTTCTTACAATTGCCAGATGCCTGACAATATTGTCGTCTTACAATTAATTGACAATGGTTTTTCTGACAACATTGTAAGTTAAAAATTGGCAGTTCACACGATTGCAATACATTTTCAGACAATTTTACTGGCAATATTGTAAGATCTGACAACCGTGTGTACGTAGCTTAAGGCTGTGCTCTTTAATACACACATACTGCGCACAGCTTCAGCGTTCTTCACTGTACACACACAAGAGCAAAGCAGCAACACTATCGCATGCTTAAACATTGACCACAGTGACTATCACTGCAAATTTTGTTTTTGTAAATTGTTTTGCTTTTTACAACAACAAAATATATAATGACGTTTGTTCTTCCATATAGAACTTTTGGGCACCCCTGCTCTAAAGTTTTTAGATGAATAATTATGTTATATTTGTATTTAAAGACGTTACAAATTGGATGATAATCTTTTATTATATAAACTAAACAACTCGTCATGTTTTTAATTTCATTTTTTTTTATTTTAGTTTTGCTTTCTTTTAAATTGCCAGATATTTTCCGTAAACATCCAACAGACAGAAGTTAATTTTTTTATATTATCGATCGTGAACACACGCGCTTTAATTGAAATATCAAAACACCATATCACAATTTCCTTTATTTTATTTTTAATTTTTATCATAAATTTCCGCTGTGGAAAAAAGAAACAAATTGAAATCCATTTTACAAAAAGCGCTCTACACAAATGATTGAACAGCGTGCCAGAGCAACAAAATAAATCATAAATTTATTAATAAACAAACCCATTTACTGCTAAAAAAAAATGTAAGTAAATATTTAAAAAAAGTAAAAACAAATTTTGTACGCCTTAATTTTTGGAAATATAAATCTCTGAAAAAAAGAATGTTTAACAACTATAAATTTTGTGTATTTTGCTGTGTTTGTGTAAAGTAATGAACAAATTAATAGTTTTGTGTATTAAGCATAACCGTCATACCTTGTGGCATTTACTTTTTCTGCTATTTTATTTTTTCTTCGCTGTCTTCCAGCCGGCCGGCCTCATTACAACCATAATCTACCGCCCTGATTACAACGAACGATAATGTGCCAATTGTTCGTCATATGGAAATAAATGATACGAAATTTAGTGGAACCAACCAAAAAACAATCCAACAGCCATAAAAAAGTGAAATTTTTATCTTCGGTTTTTAAAGTTTGATTTACTCGTAGTTGGGTTTTTAAGGAAATCCTCGTAAACCAGTAGTCCATATTAAATTTGTTTATATCGCTGATGCAATTATTTATAACATTTTTGTTTGTTACTGGTTTTTGAAGAGCTAATTTTTTATTGCTTTGATTCTTTGAGTAATTTTTTTTTTCGTAATATATTTAGCATAACAACTTCCAGCCTTTAATGCGATTTACTTGTCGTTTTATTAAGTAAATTTTGTTTTGCTTTCAGTGATTGTAGGATTCTTTCTTTGTACGCCTTCTTTCTTCTGAATATGAAATTCATTGCTGCTGTTAAAATCTCAAATTGCTCGCTGTCTTTTTTTAAGAAAGTGATTAATGTATTGTTAATTTTGAAGTTGTACATGTTCTGTTTTCCGCATTTTTTTTTTCTTTTATTGAATTCTTTTGTCAGCTTTTATCTTAGTAGCAATTTTTTATTATTTAAGATAAATAGTAGAAATATTATGGGTGGTAAATTGCAAAAGACGACCTTATAAGTTTTAATCAAGACACTTGGAAACTGATATTAATATGGTCTGGCATGTGCTCGGCAGATTTTTGCAGAATTTTGTACAGGATAGTTTTTATGATGTACATAAATTCATTCAACAAGTAAAATTATTAATAACACAAAATATAAAACCGCATTACAGTGCGAGCTCGATAACCGCAAGCCCATAAAATCAGGCCTGTTACAGTTTTATAACGGATACTTTTTATGCAGCACATAAATTTATTCAACAAGTAAAATTATTAATAAAAAAATATATCGCTCCTTTATTGCAACACAGTCATATCTCAAAAAAAAAAATTTGTTCGGGTTAACAATGCGGAACTGTTAACAGTACCACCTTCTATATTGTGCCAAAACTTTATTCAAATTACTTTTTCCTTTAGGAGATATTTTCTCAAAAAAGACTTGTATGGAAGCTAGAAATTCGAAAAGAGTTTTTCTCGAAACAAGCTTTTTTGAGTTATGACTATGTTGCAATAAAGGAGCTATATAAAAAATGACGTACAGTACGAGCTCGATAGCCGGAAGCCTAAAAAATTAGGCCTGTTACGGTTACTGCAAAGTTGTAATGATCAACTATTTTTTATTATAAGTGATAACACCTAATTTTTTATAAAAAGTTTTCTTTTTACCTTATATTTTTCGATAAACTGTACATTTGTTATAAAAAACAGAATAAACAAGCATTTATATACTTTTGGTTTAAAAAATGAATCAACGCTTTCATTTCATCTTATTTGATAGTTTTTCCAGCTTTCGAATACCGCAAACTCGCTTCAAAATTGTTGACTCATTGTCATTGCCGTCTGCAAGTTTTTTTTTTATGAACAAAAACATAACTTTTGATTTTAAAATTTGTTCAGAGGCAAATTCATATTCTGATCTTATTATTAAAAAAACTTAAATATAATTTTTTTGTTTTCTAACTACAATCAACTTATTTTGTTTGTATTTATTTTGTTTTAATTCGGCTAATTCAAGGCAGCTTTAATAGTGGCACTGTTGTTTGAAAAAAGGAAGTCTAAGCGTTTTTGACAAACTTACGCACAGGAAAAGAAAGACAGCTGTGCTTATACCACTACCCTGGTAAAGCTGCCTTGGGCTAATTGTTGCCCTACACTCCTAGAAAACCTGTCATAACTGCGATGTATTTTAACATCAATTCAATGCGAAATGTCCTCATTTTCGACCTCATGACACTTTTCGTCGCCATGATGTCAACCATTACATCAATGTTTTAAAAATTATTAGCGGCAATTATGACACATATTTCATCAATCAAATGTCATACTTACATCTTGGGAATGCTTTATCGAAATACGTTTGATATGAGCATATGCGATCAATGCAATGTCACTCTAATATAGAAGTAATAACTAAATGAGGTCAATATACGAGTAACAGCAAAATATCATCAGTAGAATGGAGCCCTAACAATAATTTGGACTCAATTTGATGTAAAAATTTCGTTGATGGGATGGGTTATTAACATCAAAAAATGAGTAAATTTTATGACAAAATATCATCAACACCATGGTATGCTTATCATCAAAAAAACTTAAACCCCCATCGAATTTAATGATTTCAAAAATATGTTCAAATATTTAATTTTATATTTTGCCTTAATTTGTTAAATTTTTGTTGAACTTTTATAATTTTTTAAATTAAAAATTGTTTGGTTTGTACATATGTACAACAGGTTTTTAGTTCAAGTTTTTCCTTTCTTAATTTTTTTCTTAAGAAGGATTTTTTACAATACAAATTTGCTGTGATCAATAATTATTGATTGAAGAAGACAAGAAAAATAATAATCAAATCTTTAGCTGGGGGACAACTAGCTTTTTCGTAGTCGCTACACTACTCATCAGCACCCACTGGGATTTGAACTCGGGTCATGACGTATCATGATTTATATTTTGCCACTTTCAATAAATCAATGAAAATTAAAAATATTCTAATAATAGTTTTGATGATTTATTGTCATCAGTATAATGTCTATGTGTGGCATTTATATATTTTAATTATGTATATGGGAAAATATTCTATTTCTTTGCCTGATAGCTTTTTTTTAGTTTTCTCTGTACGCTCTTATTATATTTGTTATTTTACTCGATAGTAATTTCGATCACGAATGACAGAATTAGCCCCCTGGTTAATTGCACCGTGCTTAAAAGGAACGTTTAAAGCTTTAAGCGCTACTGTGCTATTAACTTTCTAGTTTTATATCTGAATGTGAATGAATATGATGATGATACATCATTGAATGTTTTCAAAAGATAAGACAAAACCAATGATTCACTTTAATACTTAAAAAATAGCTTTGACCCCACACTTTTGGTTTATTTATATTGAATATTCTTTCATTTATTTAAAGAAAATACTTGAAAAAATAAGTTTTCGCATAAAATTGCATGTATTGCTATTTTGTTGATCAAATGTGTACAAAAACTTTTTTTTGTAACTTATATAGTTGTCTCTTTTTCAATATTAACTATTTCACTCTTTTAATCTTAGGTTAAGAAAAAATGAAAAAAGTAAGTGTTATTACGGCTTAAGAAATTTAGACTCAATTGTTCTTTGAAAATAGAGCGTTACAAAATCACTTATTCGGCTTATTTCAAGTACGGAGTCGGTACGATTAACTCTAAAATTCTTAAATAAATCGCATTTGTAGACTGATGTGATCTCAATTTTTCTCAAATTAACCTCAATATCGGCGTATTTCTAGTACGTATTCGAGATTAAGTAAGTCTAAAATTAAGTATTTAGTGCTTGAACAAACCGTAGTTGAATCAAGCGCACCGCACTTGATTTAAGCTAGTCTGTACTTATCGCACTTTTGACACCGCCTGGGATTGATGATTTAAGCACAGCTGGATTAAAATTTTTTTTCAGTGAATCAGTAAATGTTTTTTTGTTTCTTTGTGTAGAAATAACCAAACTATGTTAAATCAATAAAACTGTTTTCAAAGACCTTGAAAGAATATTTCCTATAATTTGTCTGCTCTTTTACATTTTTAATCATAAAAAAAAAAAATTATTTATGCCAACCACATAAACAAAGTTTCACTTTCTTTTGAACAACATTTCGCAAATATTGAAAACATGTTTGTTTGCATGTTAAAGATTTTAAAAATTCTCATACATGTGCATGTGTATGTGTGCATACGAGTACACTAACAGCACATGTTAACTTTAGCCACCACTAAACAGTGTCATTAACTTTTCATTGTGCAAAAGTACAAGAAAAATAAAAAGAAACACTTAAAAATTTCAATTCAAGAAGACAACGGTCACATTTAAGTAAAGCTTGAGGCGCATAAAACACAAACAGTTTTATTTTTATTTTTCGGTGTTTCCAGAAAAACAAAACTCAAGATTAGCAATAAACCTTAATAACAAAATCAACTGCATGCAACATAAAAACAACGACAACATACTCGTACAAGAAAGAAAGATTACACCTTCAACAGCAAATAATATTTTATAATGCCGCTTATATGAGAATTACGACGGTGCATCAGCGTCTTCTTCAGAGGCGGCAAACACTTTCACTGCAACCTTGAAGTTTTAACAACATGTTGTTCAGAAATAAAAACCAAAAACTCAAGTCAAATAAATAAGAATGAAACAAAAAGTAAAACTGGTCAACATGTATGCCAAATTTGATGAAGTTTTTCAATAAAAAACGCTTTCATTGAAGAGTCCAAGAGTAAAAAGTAAGCGAACAAGGGTTTCCTTTAAAGTGATTGTGTTTTCTGAAAGAGGTGCGAAATAGTCAATTCATATTTAATTTACTTTAAACAAAAAACACTTGTCTTACTTGACAAGCTATAAATTTGTTCTAATAAAGGAAATGAGAGATTAACTCTGTGAAGTTTACACTGTGGTACGCGGTAAGAACGCTTTATTTGACTAAGTTTTGATCCCTTCCGACAGTTTTATTACCTATTTCGTTATGAAAATTTTGTTTCTTAAGGAATTTATTGTGAAAAAATAACATATGACAATTTGTTTCCCTTTACTCGCAAATATAAGTACATCCTTTGCTAATATTATAATTGACGAAGTAACTCTGTCTGTTTGTCCGTCGTTTGTAAACCGCTGAACTAATTTAGATGAAATTCATAATAATAATTTTGTATTCTAAAAGTTCCCCACAAAGAGGACAAAAGGGAGCAAAGATTACCGTTCAAAAATTAATTTTTTAAATACCTACGCCATTAATGAAACCATTTTTTTCTTTTGAAAGGGTTTCTAACAGTCTACCAATAAAAAATGTTTTCGAACATCGAACAGATAAAATGTCCGCCTGAGAAATACATTTCTTTGTAATACAGCAATTTTTAATATTATTTATTTTTCGTCAACGAGCTGAAAATAAATAAAATTTTTGGACATCGGACTACTGAAATGTCCGTCCGAAAAATACATTTTTAATTAATTGCGCCACTTACGAGCCGATTTTCAATAGTATTTTCTTCTTTCGAAAGATCACAGAAAAAAATAGATGCCATATTGATAAAAAAAATTGTACTATTTTTATCAAATTTCCTGTTAAAAGGATTTTTTGCCGAATTGATAATTAAAATTATAAAGTAAAAATAGCTTTTTCAACTTAAAATCAAAAATTATTGAGTTGAAAAAAATTGTTGGTAATATGTCAAATCTGTAAAATATATACTTAACAAAAAAAATTGTTAAAGAAACAACTCTTCTCTGTTATGTAACAACCTTTGAAATTTTTTTATTGAATAACAATCAATAATTCGGAAAACTTTTTATTAATTGCATTTTATTAAGAGATATTTCCAAAAATTCAGAATTAATAATAATTTGATTGAGTCAATACAAATTTGATTAAATTGATGGTTTTTTATTAAAAACATAACTTGATTGAAAAAAATAATCTCATCTATTTTTTCTGTGATTGTGTCAATGGCTTAAAAATAATTTTTTTTTTTAACTTTAAACTGACGAAATTTATTTAATTAATTGAAACAATTTCAGTAACTCCATCATATATCAACAAAATTTTTATATTATAAAAGTGAAGGATAGCTCCGTGTATCTGTATTATATTTTTTTATTGTTTTATAGTTTTTGTTCAACTTTCAATAATGTAAAAATGTATAAAATAAATACATGTTTGAAAGCGTCTGAGTTGGGGATGCATTAAAAAAATTTTGTCTCACTGCAAACACCTTTTTATTTTATTATTATATTTTTTATTGAATTATAGCTTTTTTAAGTGTCTACTCTCAAAAGTGCAAAATTAAGGTCGGCCAGTACATTCAGTTTTTAAACTGCCCTTGAATTTAACTCATGAAAGAACACCAGTCCGTAATATTATCTAGAATAGCAAGCGAGAGCGAATGCTTTAACAATGCCAATTGTTTGCTGGGTATGCATATACAATGCCCCACAAAAAAAACCTTTGAGGCTTTAATTCAGATTATAAAAAAAAATTTATGAATATTATGGGAGGGATGTTGATTTCGGACAGATTATACCGGTCATCGCTAGAGGCACACAGGCAGATAAAATAAATACTTCTTTGCAAGCGTTTACGCTGTTGATGCATGTAAAGAAATTTACATGCAACTGCAATGTGATGTACAATCGGACCATTATGCGGCTGCTCTTTTACAAATCGGTGAAGGTCATATGCGAACAGACACAAATGGTGTTATTACTTTGAAAAGTGAATTCTGTAATACTGTAAAAAAAATCAGGCAGCTTAAAAAGCAATGTTTATACCTTAAAACTAATATGAGAAACAGAGAGTGGATATGTGAAAGACCACTTTTAGCTCCGACTAATGAATTTGGGGGACAGATAAAATAGCAAATATTATAATTATTATAGGTATCGATGGTGACGTTGTCGAATATTTGTCTGTAGACAATGTCATGGATTCTGTACAAGTCACATCGTACCCGGTAGAATTTCTCAACTCTTTAGAACTATCAGCGGCATTTCAGTGAGGAAAAGCACCAAGACTGTGTAGTGGCGCTCGGTTGAAGATTATACATTTAGAACGTATTCTTATGCGAGCGATTATTATGACCGATATGAATAGCAAAGAGGGAATTTGTATTAATTCTTTGCATTCGAATAATCCCAACCGATTTGCCATTCCAGTTCAAGAGAGTACAGTCTCTGCTGAAAGAGGAGTGATTCTCGAGAAGCACTGAACGTAGCGGGTGTTCATTTAAAAACACTGCTTTTCCCATCGGCAGCCGTGTGTAGCATGGTCATGAGTATGAAAACTGCAAAACCTTCATGCTTTTGCAAAGAATAATACAGAAATGTGCTAAATTTGCATAGCATTGTTTAAATTAGTTTGAAATAACATAAGCCTTAACCAAAAAATAATAATAGTAAACCTATACATACAAACTGTACCAGAACTCAACTTCAAGCCGAAACAGGCGACAGGATTGATAGTAACCATCGTGAGAAAAATAATCCATCCCAAGCAGTTTGAAAATTATGGACATTTAAGAGAAATCTAGAAATTTGGTCGAGCTGTAACCATTTTTTGGTTAATGTGGTTAATTTTTATTCTTTTTGTTTTTTCAAACAATTAAGTTTTTATTCACTATTTTTAGCTTCTACCATTTATACCAATAAAAATAAAGGTGAATAAATGAAAAGGCTTGTTTTTTGTGTTTTGACAGATATTATTAGAGCATTTTTCTTTTAAATTCTCAGCAATTTATTTATATTGCTGGGATATAAAGTTGAATGTTTGAGAATATCTTTCAAAAATTTCCAAAGTCTACTGATGATTAGGGTAGTTCCTATGAAATGTCGACATATAGATAGCTGGGAAACATAGAAAACAAGCTATTTATAATTTTTCTTTTTGTTTTTTTTTTTTTTTTTTTAGATTTTGAAAATGGAACTCTAAACAACATTTCTAGAACCACAGCCAAAAATAATGACCCAAGTTTTTTAGATTTATGACTATTTGTTAAACATTGAATTTAAAATTCTCAAAATTTGTCGAAGGCCTTTATTAGAAAAAATTGTACTAAAATGCCTTGGCAAGTGTCATCAAAAGTTCGCGTATTTAATCAGGGTTGTAAAATGGTACAATGCTTGTTAGTTTTAAACTAAAACAAATGAGTAAAAAATAAAAATTTCAAGTAGCCAGATTTTTGCTAACCCATTTTACTCAGTAAATTCAAATGTGTTTTATCCGCACAAGCTCTTGGTAGGTTCTAAATATTACGGCAAAATGAAGAAAGAGATGGATTGTGGGCATGTTTGCCATGAGCTAGCGACTGGGGCTGGGGTTGTAGAAATGTTAATCAGGGTTACAGCTCCAAAGTTTAAATGAACAAAAATAATAAATATTAACCATTTAACCGAAAAATGGTTACAGTTTGACTAAATCTGTAGGTTTTTCTTAAATGGCCACAACTTTCAAATTGCATGGTATTTTTTTTTTTTTTTCTAATTGTGCTCATGATGGTTACAGTCAATCCTGTCACCCCATTTCGTTTTGACTTTGAGTTCTGCGACACCCTGTATGTAGCCCTGATTTAATAATAAAGTTGTTTAATATATTTCTTATATTATATGATGATGGGTTGGTATCATTCGTCTAGCTCGAGTTCAATCCTGGCTAAAGCCAAGAAATATTTTTATTTATAATTATAACAATAATTGCCGCGATCAGTAACTCTTGATCAAAGAAGACAGGAAAAAATAATTGTTTAATATAGTTTGGGCTTCGCTTTGAACTAGACTACTGAAAATAAAAGTTTTGCTCTTCGAAAACAAGGTCGCCGTTAAAAGTTAATATATACATAAGCTTATAGAATAAAATGCCTATTTCAATAATATCAATATATATTAAAGGTTTGATTGAAAACTCTTTTACAGAAATTATCAAAAAATCGTATATTATTGTAAATAAGAAATTATTTTTATGAATAATGCCGCTAGTTTTTTAAAGTTTGAACAAACTTACAAAGTTACTTTAAATTTACGCTTAATACGAATGCTGGCATTTCCAGCAAATACTAATGAATAATTAGTATTCGCGTTTAACTATTAGATAACAGTCTATCATGCAGCATTTACCAGAATTTGCAGACATTTTTCGAAACAAAGTTTTTCACACAGTTGATTTTAATGTAGTTAGTTAATATTTTGGAAATTTTTATCTACAAATGGTCTCAAGTTATCGCAACTGTAATGCTTTTGGATTTGTCTTGCAGTTATACAACTTAAATATTAATGTATTTAAAATATTTATATTAAATGTTTTGTAACTTGTTTCAACTCAAACTCCCATTTGCCTAGTAAGCGAGATTGGGTTGGAAAATACGAAATTAAAAAGGATAATATCAGAAGAATTAATTACAAACAAATTTCTTCTCTATCAGTAATTTTGAAGCATTATATTCTTTTCATTAGTGTCTGTTTTAAGTACACAGAAAAAAATTGGTTTCGTGTTCAATGACGAAGTTCGTTTAATCATTTAATAAATTGTTTGAGTGCGGACCTGTAAAAGAATTCGTGGACTCAAACAAAAGTTTGGTAAAAGTAATTATTGTATATGCATACAAATTATTTTTTGAGACAAAAATTTTGTTGACCTTATTTTTACTATAATTATTTCCGTGTATAAAAAGGGAAATCGAAGACAAAATTTTGTGTTCTCATTACAGTAGCAGTTTTTTACATAAATTATTTTTTATGGAGATATAAAACTTTAAACTAGCAAAACTTTTTTCTAGTGGCCATTTTGTCAGCTGATAAGCGATTTATGTTTAGTTTGCATTGGTATGAACAGCCTGACGCCTGAACAACGCTTTCAAATTGAGCAAATTTATTTCGAGAATCATGTTTTTATCAAAACACGTATCATGAACTATGTCCATTTTAGAGTCACCATACATACAATTGTCTTTTCTTTGAATGGTTATGTCAATACACAAAACTACCGTATTTGGAGTGATGATAATCCCCAAGTACATATTGAAATATCGTTACATCTACTGACTGTGTGTGAAAACGCTTTCCGGGGTTACCTGTGAGTGTAACCACGGTGATCTTCTCACCGGGTGAATACAATGCGTCTATCAGTGCCCCCATACATGATAAATTGCCACTGACTGTGTGTTATGCTTTATGAGCTGGTGGAAAAAGTGCGAGACTGCCGTGGCGGTCATACGCCTGAGGTCACATTAAAATTATATTGCCAGAATATTATGTTTCGAATAAAGAAAACTTCATGATAGCTTTAAAACATTATATATGTTATCTAATTTTAAAGTTATAAACCTCAAAAGCGTGTCTTGATACTAGTTTTTCGACCTTTTTAAAATAGAATTGCTGTTTTAATTGTTTTGGTGAAAGTGGGTTTGGGTTTGCTAAAACTTAATTTAAGGTTATAACTAGAAACGGGTTGAAAATGTTTACAAAATAAAAAAAAAATGTAGTAATTTAATATCTGCTTATATAAATTTTGCTGTTCTGATAATTACTACTTACAGGCATAGATGCCAGATAAATTTGCTTTAAAATCGTCAAATTCGACGAAAAAAATCGTCAAAATCCTCAATATGATTATTACAAATCGCCAAAAAATCGTCAGCTAGTAAAATTAATTATTTTTGAAGAAAAGATTTAATTTAACCACGTAAAATATAGAAAAACAAGTCATGTACAAGTACATATATATTTACGTATCATAAATATTATGTTCATTTCCTACATAAATTAACTTTAAAAGAAGAAGTATGAATTTAGTGGCTTGAAAGATATGACAGTAAAAATGTGATCTACAAAAATTTTCAAAAACAGACTTGAAATCGTCAAAGTGCTATTTTCAATACCAAAAATCGTCAAAATGACGATAAATCGTCAAATATGGCAACTATGCTTACAGGTTATAAATACCCAGTGCAAACACGATGCTACAAGCTCGTTCATATGTATTAACAATAAATTTTTAAAATGCTAAAATGATAATCTCAGTACTAAAAACCTGTTCCTTACTTAATTCCAAGACGTCAAAAATGAATGTTTATGGAAAAGGTTTTTAAGAATAAAATTGAATATAAATGGTACTAGTATCAAAAAAGATCTTTTTGAAAAGGTACTAATAGTTCTGTAAGGCCTTTTTCACGAGATATTGTTTGTACGAATGCATTTTTAAAGGTAACGTTTACACCATGATTTAAAGTCATGTCTTTTTATATTATATAAAATAATCCAGAATAATCTATGCATTTATACAAAACATCTTTAGAAATTTTGATAGTTTTTATCAACACCAACTCGTAAATCCAGGCTTATTATGAATTCTTTGTAATGACATTTTCAAATAGTTGTTCGTAAGCGCGAATGGTAAGTACTTGCTTCCAATGGGAATCGTCATGTTCAAATAATGACTTAAAATGTCAAAGTAGAAGTAGTGAAGAGTATGTTTATTAACGTTTTAACACATTACTTTGCAATAGAATTTTTCGCTGGGTATAATCATACAAAAAAAAATTCTACACATGGTTTTTCCTCATTCACACCTTTGAAAGTTTTCATTCTTTTCGATACTGAAATTTTTTTTTTATCTTATTTATGAATTCTTGTATGTTGTACGACCAATTAACCAATATTGTATGTACATATTTCTCATTTTTCTTTGTGTTACGTGCCCCAACGACACACATATTACTTGCAATTCTGTCTTTTAAGATTTATGTTTATATTCATGCATGCATGTGCAACACATGCAACTCGCAACTCACCTGTCAGCAATAAGAGCACCATAATATTCCTGCAGGCAATTATTTTCATTTCCCAATGTACAAGTTATTGGCCAATATTTCGAGGATTTTGAAAATCTATTCAAAAAAAGTGAATCGTCTGTAGCTGCTGCCGCTGATGCCAAGGGCGTGTTTTCTAA
This sequence comes from Thecocarcelia acutangulata, assembly GCA_914767995.1. NCBI lineage: Eukaryota > Metazoa > Arthropoda > Insecta > Diptera > Tachinidae > Thecocarcelia > Thecocarcelia acutangulata. Next base: position 112,619,582 of record OU612094.1, read on the forward strand.
TTCCCTTCGTTTTAGATGTAGTGGGCCTTGTATTTGATGAGGTGGCGAGACAAAAACATAGTCAATCATATCTGGGCTAGAGGACAACAGTTCTTTGCTTTTGTCGTCGTCGTTGTCGTCGTCTTCGTTGTTTACCATCTGAGAAGAAAATTTCGATTGTGGTTTTATATTCAAATTCAAATGTGTGCCGGCGCTAGATTGCGACAACGGCAAAGAAGATGTTGTATAAGATTTTGAAATGTAATTTTCATTTTTATTATCATTATTATGATTGTAGCTTTTATGACCAGCAATGTCGTTGTCTTGTGGCTGCAGGCCATTTTGATTTTGGTTGTTTTCTTTAATTATTGCCATGGTACGCTGCATTGCTAAAACATTGCCGTCGATATCATCAAAGGTATTTCGCTGCTCACGTTTTTGTAAGTTTAAACTTAGATCGTTATGCCACAAATTCTTGAAATTTGTATATAAATCTGTTGCTAAAGTGCGCTCTTCTGAGTCTGTTTCATCTTCAGGGGCCAGCGGTGGTTGTAGAAACTCATTGTCTTTGACTACGAAAGGTTTTTGAGTTTTTAAACTCTCGTCCAAGGATGCCGCATTTGCGATAAGTGGTGATGGTGGTAAAGATAGTACCGCCGCACATTTACAATAAATTGTTAGTCCAGCTAACACAACAAGCGTGATCTTCATTGTGGCCTTGTTAAATTTCTGTTTTATACTTTTTTTAATTTTTTAACTAAAATGGTGCCGTACAACTCTGTTTATAGAAACAAAAAAAAATATATATTTAAAAACGAAAGAGAACGAAAGAGATCAGTTTAAAAACTTCAATAAAACACTTTTTTTTTTAGCTAAAGCAGCATAAGCTCCTGTTACAAAAATCAGAATTTTATTTAAAAAAAAAAGTGGTTTCGCGTTCTCTTTCGTTGTTAAGTTTTCTTTAGAAACTGAAAGTAATTTGCAAAATTTATGCTGCTTTTATAGCAATTTTTCATCTTTTACCAAGTTCATCTAACTGGCCACCCAGCTCGTCCTACAACGGTATGTTTGTTTCTGTTTCTTTAGTCAATGTTTTTATTTAGCATATGATTCCTCTAGGGATCACCATACTTATTTCGTGGTCAGTTGTACTAAGCAAGTTGCTGCCAGCTCTATTGTTGTGCCAGTATTTCCTGGTGGCTGGCCCACATGTTTAGATTGGTTGCTGGCGCGTGAAATTAAAAATATTGCGTTATGATGTCCTACGTTTAAATGTGACTGCAAGCATTTATTATTCAACTAAAATATATTTTTTGATATTGAAGAACTTTAGTATTTATAAAAGATTTTAAATTATGTATAAATGTTGTATTTGTGTGTGCAGGTTATTTCTATAATCATTACATCAATTATGATACTTTAAAAACGTCGTTGTTAGAAGATGTAGTAATGCAAACATGATAACACTATTCAATACAAAAATAAAATAAATTTCTGTCTACGTTTTCCTAAAGGCAAAACAGTAATCGAGGAAAACTGCATTTTTACACAATAAAATTTGGGGTTGGATACACGAGCTTAAGGCACGTTTACCTGGTAATACAAGATATTTAGATTTTGTGGGCATAAAATATTACGTATGTATCCGTACTTAGAAAACAGTGAATACAAATATGTTGTAAGCACTTTTATTTATTTATTTTTTTACCAAAAAAAAATTTTTTTTTGTGTTTCCCAGCTGTCTATATGTCGACATTTCATAGAAGCTACCCTAATCATCAACCCAACGGGACCTGACTAGACCCAAGTGGGCTGGCTTTACAACAGCTGGCAGCCTGTCAGACCTACCCTAATCATCAGTAGACTCTGGAATCCCAGCAAGCAAAAAAATTATTGAAAATTTAAAAGAAAAATGTTTTGATAATACCTGTCAAACCACAAAAAAAAGCTTTTTCAAGTCTCTACCTTTCTTCACACGTTTCCCTTTAAATTCTCTATAATTTATTTAGGTTGTTGGAATATGCTTGAGAATGTCTTTCAAAAAATTCCAAAATCTACTAATGATTAGGATAGCTCATATGAAATGTCGACGTATAGACAGGTGAGCAATATAGAAAACAAGCTATTAATAATTTTTATTGGTATCAATGTTAGAAGCTAAAATAGCAAATAAAAACTCAATTGTTTGAATTTTTGTTCTCTGCTTTTCGATACTTTCAAAACACAAATCGTAGCAACCAACGGTTGTTCATTTGTTTGCAAGCTGTATAGAAAGGTAGAGACGTGTATAAATAAAAAAACTTGTTTTTATGGTTTGAAAGGTATTATTAAAACATTTTCTTTTAAATTCCCAATAATTTATTTAGATTGTTGGAATATAAAGTTAAATGCTTGAGAATATCTTTAAAAAAATTCCAAAGGCTATTCGTACTGATAATTAGGTTAGCTCTTATGAAATCTCGACATATAGACAGCTAGGAAACATAGACAACAAGATGCTTATAATTTTTTGATTGGTATCAATTTTCTTTAATATTTATACATATTTGCAACTTAAAAATAGAATTTGAACACCCTGTAAGGTTGCTCGCAGGGACAAATATTCCAATTGTCAACCGCTAAGTTTGCCAAAGTTACAACAATTTCTGGTTCTGTTATTCGTAGAATTCAAAACAGCTACCTGCCGGCGAGCGTTATCATGTAGAATAATATTTGTGACATAGCTGGAGTAGTGTTGAGGGTGTTTTTCCTCAGAGCTCGACTCAATCTCATCAAAGTGCTCGGTAGAGAGTTCCAGTTATGGCTTCACTTGGGCTTAGCAACTCGTAATATAACACATGAAGTTGATCCCTTTAAACCTTTAAATACGTAGCGTTAGATTTTTTTCATGAATATACTGTTTTGCTAAGAATCTGATCGGCTTATTTATCTTATAAATGAAAGTGTTAGTAAATAAATCAGAAATTATTCAAATACAGGTTTATTAATACTTAATTTAAAATTAAAGCTAGATAAAGTGAACTGTACATTTATGCAAAAAATTTGTATAACACTTTTTTAAACACGTCTACATTCGGTAAAGAGTTCCAGAGACTAATGGCATGAATTAGAAACTGCCTTTGTGACAGAAGTGACATATATCTCGGCTAAATAATCTTCCTTCCACGTTCTGATCTGGCAAATTGAACTCTAACGTACAAATAGTTAGGCTGCCTAGAGGTGATAACATAATATCACCATTTAACTTTCAATAGATTAACAAATTCATTTTGAAATATCTGATAAAGGACGCTGAAATATGGTCATGACGCCCTTTACGAAAAACATATCGTGCTATTTGATCCTCACAGTTAGCGTAGATTTCGCAGCCATAAAGAAGAGCGGGAATTAAGTATGCCTAAGTTGCATACGTATAACAAATGGTGTTGAATCTACAACCACCCACAAATTAGGCTTATTAGGTAGTTCCCATGATTTTTTTTTTTAATACACTTTGCAATTGCAAAAATGTCTTAAGTACTAGTAACAATAACCCTTAAAATGAAATTACTTTTCAGAGCTCGAAATTGAAATAATCATGACTCGTTTCATCACCAGGATAATTACTAAAAGGCAGCATTGAATGTTCTAAAGAACACATCTCACTACTATACAGTAGTTCCAAACACTATATTTTAGAACAATCTTTAAAACAAAACAAATAAGCAGTAAAACATTTGGAAATAGAACAACCACTTCCTAGTTTTCAAACACATTCACGACAGTGCTTGGCTGTACTTGAATTCTGTTTCATAGCAAAAACCAAAACAAAAGGTCAGACTGAAGCAAATAAACGATGACGATGATAGCAAACCATAGCGAGTGCACTAAAACATTGCCACTAACGCATTGGTACATGAGTATGCTTTGTATATAAATACACTAATACAAAGACAAAAAGCATGAAAAACAACAACAAATTTTATAAGCAAAACTAAAGTAGAACAATACTTCAATGCTCGAAGTTCTACTTCAATTTTGTTCTATTACAGTTGCTTCTACTTGTGTTTACTTCTATTTGTTCTAAATGCTTATAAAACAGTATCCGTTTGTGTGTTTAGAACATTTCGTCACTGAAGTATTTGTTTTGAAATGTGGAAGTAGAGGATGGATAGTGCTTGAAAATATTACGATGTCTTGTAAGACATTTTTTTTTTTGTGCCTTAGCTGCCCTCTAATAAGTATTATCTGAAACTTGAGTCATTGGTATACATTTATAAAAGAAGTGATGAAAGTTTTGCTTTTTTGAATTCTGAAATTTTTTACAGCTCAAATACATTTTTTACTTTTGCTATTACCATTCATCTCCGTCTGTGATAATTATGCAATCATCAGCTTAAAAAACCTTCACACTTCCTCCTACACGCTCTTCAAATAATTTTGTTTCCTTATTGTTGTTGTTTTTGTCAAACCACTTTTAATGCTTTCATTTGCTGCAGCCATTGCTCCCTTGTTTACTCTTCAGTAAGTGTCGCACTCAGCATTAAGTAGTCTTTACAAAAAAATTTCGCAAAACAAGAAAAACTTTAGAAAAAAGAAACAAAGTCAATACAAAGAGTAGAAAAAGATCGTGCAGCTTAAGCGGCTTTATCTTTCGATGGATGTAGCAGGATCTTAACTAAAGTCAACTAATGCGTTAAAAAACTTCAGTTAAAGAAGCCAGTTTTTTTTTCCTTAAGTTTTGTTTGCTTCATTCAGTTAGTTGAATAACAACATTGTACAAGTCTCAAATAAAATATGCTGCGGATAAGAAAAAGGAAGTGGTAGAAGACGAAAAGAAAACATCATTTGTCCAATGTCATGTGAGAGCTAATTTATTGTCGTTTGTGGAGTTTTTATTGTTAGCTTAGAAATAAAAGAAAAAGGAAACAATGTTAAAGTTAATGTTTTTAAAATTAGGTGGAAGGACTTTTTTTCAGGAAAATCACACCATTTCCAGGAAGAAGTTAAAGTTGATTGCTTAGAAGTTATATATAAATTTCTGAGATCTATTAAACCAAAACCTCCTATTTAATAAAGTTTATGGCGTACTAGAAATATTCAACTTTTCACACGCTTTACTACAAACTAATGAGCCCTGGGGCCAAATCCCGCACTGATGAGTTTTGAAATGTTCACCAATTTCAGTGTTCACTTATGATTTTTGAGCCCGCAATGGTGAGAATGAATAATTTTGACACTTAAAGTGTACACTGAATAATAATTTTTTCACTCAAAAATCTTCGGTGAATTATGGTTTTTTTTTAAATATTTTGAAGTTGAAAAATATAAACAAAAGAATTATGTATGAATATTAAAATTATCTACTAAACAACTTGTGTGACACAGTTAATTTAACAATTTAGCATATCATTCAGTCTAAAGAAACAATCAAATTCATTGTTTCTTGCGGAATCACTTTTAAATGAAAAGTGAACATTGTGCCTGTCGGTGAATTTTATTTTGAGTGTTCACTGGTAAAAAAAACTCATAGTTACGGAATCTGGCTCCTGGTATGAAAAAGCATTAAAATTTAAATAAATTCGACAAATGTTTTTAACATATTCAATTGAAATATTTTTTAAGCTTGAGGTCAGCTTTGCTTTTTATATAAAAATGTTTTTAATTATATTCGATATTTCGTCTTCCTTCGGAAGACTTGTTCAGGAAGAAACATATAAAAAAAAGATAAAAAAAATTTCTTAAAACTAAATGGTTTAACCATAAAACAAATGGTCAATATACAAATTTTCTAGATGAGACGCTCATCTGTGTTACATACACAGTTAAAAGTAGAAATCTCAATCCTTAATGCAAAAGTTATTTAAGAATTAAAAGAGGTATATTGGTAATAAATACTTTAGTTGTGGCCAGTTTTCACACGAAACAAATAATTTTTATTTTATGCTGAAAATATTATGTAAACTTGAATTCTGTATGTTATTAAGAGAGATATTTAATAGTAGCAAAATTTTTTCTTTGCAGCATGAAATCAACGAAGTTTTTGAATTACATAAAGCAAGGCAAATACTACAGCAACATTCAGCTCAGGTGGAAAAAAATCGACAGGAACAGTATCCAAATCAGCAATTTTTAACCGTCGATTGTGTTAGAAAGGCTCTGGAAAATCAAATTGTAGACACAATAAAAGCAGCTGTCTCCAATGATGAATTATCTCGGTCAACAGAATCTGATAGTGGCTTTGACAGTGCCAGTTGCAGTGGTGCAGTTGTTGTTGGTGGAGGAAACTCTGCTGCTGCTGCTGCTTCAGACAGTGGCAGCAACAAATTACTCAGTGGACCAAAAATGACAACTATAGAAAAAGAAAACGGCAATAACAATGATAAACAACTGACAACGACAGCAAATAAAATTACCCAGTATCAAAAGATACCGACAAAAACGTTGATCTGCTTGCAACATGAAGAAAATAAACAAGGTGATTCAACAATGTCGTCATTGTCATTACCAAACTCAACAACCATAGCAGAGCAAGAAGAAATGGATAAAGATGAAGCATCAGCAACAGCATCATCTTCTAGGCCGTCAGCGTCACATTCGTCGTCAACACTTAAGCGCCTTTGTAAACAATTGCAAGTGAAATCAGCAGCAGAAGCTGCTACTGATGATGTAAATATGTGGGCAAACAAATTCTTGCGAGATTTAGACAACTTAATAGCATCAGATAAACCAACAACATCTTCATCAGGCTTATCATCACCAACAGCAAATGTCTACTGCTCATCACCATCATCTGCAACAACATCACCAATGTTATTGTCCGCTGCTGCCTCAGCCGTTATCCAAAGTCGTTATGGCAAAACTGCCCATGATCGTAGTCCCAACATTAATGCTGGTGGTACCAGCTATGATCACAATGCTGTCTCATCGCCAATATCAGCTGCAACAACAAATGCAAATACAGCAAATGGTATAGTTTTGCGACCTGAGAAGCATGTAAGTGACTTTTTGATTTTGTGTTTTGTATGGTTTTGTTTTATATATATGTATATGTAGGTACGAGTACATACATATATTAATTTTTTCGCAAACCCTTGGCATGGATCTTAGGAATGTGTTTTTTTTTTCTTCCTTAACTTCACTTTAGAGATCATTGAAGTCATTATGTTTTTTTTTTTCTTCTTTGTATTTGCATTTCAAACAGGATGTCTCTTTGAAATAAGCAAAGTTAAGCTTTGTCTGTTTCATTTTTGTATTATTCTTTTGAACTTTGTGACTTTTTGTTCATTTTACTTTCTGCAATTGAGTCTCTGTGTGTGTGCCAATAAAATTTATTATCGACAGAAAGTATCATAATAAAGAAAAAAGTTATTGGGACAATAAAGTTATAAAAATAAATTTCATTTGGAGGCAACATGGGTTTTTAATAAAAAAAATTATGTTTTATAACTTAATATTTTATGAGCAAATACTAAAAATCTATTGTTGTTAAACCAATCATACACGTGTATTAAGTGACGGATCAGACAGGGCAATTTTAGTTGGCTGTTTTTGACTTTATAGAATGCTTCAGAGAGGAGAATCAAAATAGAAACTAATTGCTAGTACTCAGCAATTTCATGCTCGTACTCTTATCTCATGTTTTATGTATGTGTGTGTGTGTGGAAATACAATACAAATTGTAAGAAATAGAAAAAATATTCGTGTTTGAACAAAAAAGCAAGTTCAAAAGAGAATTGAAAAAAAGTTGGGCAATTAAAATCGCCCTGTGTGATGTTAAACATAGAGCTAGAAATTTCAAAATTTGCCACATTAGCTTAAAAACCTTTACGTTGTCTCTAAAATCGAACTAAACCCCTCCCATTCCGCGATAAAAATTGCAAAACTAAAGTGTGCTCCAACCAAAACGTATATAAAACAAAAAGTTTTCAGAGAATAATCCAAATATCTTTTGTTATGATATCGGTCAAATACTCGCCAGGTCTTCGATGGCATAACTCAATCCGATGGCCCATATTTTCCATACTTTGAGCCATAATTCAGATTAAAAGTCGTTAATGTGCCGAATTATATCATCCCTTAATATTTGAATTATTCTTGGCTTATTGGCGTACACTTTTTATTTTCAATATTCCCAGGGAAAGAACGGTGTCAAATCACATGATTGAGACGGCCAGTTAATATCGCCACAATGTGGAATTTCTGGCGCAAAAAAACCATTTTTTTGTTTGTTCATGGCAAGTAGTACCGTCTTGTTGGAACCTCTTTTAATCCTAGTCCATGTTCTCAATTCCTGATCTAAAGAAGTCCCTCATCATGTCGTGATAACAAACTGCTTTCACGGTAATTGGTTTTTGAATTAGTACGGCAGGTTGAAGCCACCAACAGCAAATTTATAAACCCTCGCTCTTTGTGGATACTTTGGCTTTTTAACAATCACGAGTCCACAGAGGTGAAAGTACTCGTATGTCTTTTGATGTGAATACATATTTTCGTAAAATACTTCAACAATCTTAACGTTGTGTACCTCTCCATTGTTGAATTTGTCAAACACTGAAACAAAGAGGCTGGACATAAAAGTTGACGTTAATTTGTGATTCGTAATTAACGTTGTGCATAATGGTTGGACCATTCAATAAGTTATGAAACAAGAGGAACTTGTAGGCAAACCACTCAAGAAATAAAACAGCATTTACGGGTAATTATGTTAATAAATACATTGTTCTTTTCAACTACTGAATATATTCGCAACATTTAAACACGATATCGCACTAACTAACGTATCATCTGTTTTATATGTCATTATTGGCATTTTAGTTTTGACAGTTGATATCGATCATATTAGCAATTAGCCAATTCACCAAAACTTAGTTAGCATTCCTACAAATGATAATATTACTAGCCTCTACGCTTCGGCGATTTTAACGTCAACATTGCCATTCTACCGACTTGATTACTCTTAGCATCGTAATAGATTTGAGACTTACTTTAAAAATATAGCAACGACTGTGCGAAGGCGAAACAAATAACCTGAAACTACCGGTGGTCGTTATAGTGTGCAGAAGAATCCGAGTTGGTGAATGTGATGCTGCTCACAAAAAATTCACTTTCGTACACCACTGCTTGACATTCCTTATGTTCGCTTGATAAGATCCTAGTTTGTAGTAAAATATAATTTTCTGTGATAAAAAAAGTATATTCATTGTATCCCCTAGTGTTATAAGCACAAGTTTACCCGATATCGATATTGGCGAGACCATAACAGCTGGTAGCCATCGTAATAGAAATACGATTACCAATTACAGTGTAATATCTTTTTTTGCGTTTTTTATTTATTGAATCTTCAAATTAAACTAACAATAAGTATTCAAATCTTAATACTAAATAGAAAAAATTAACTAAGTCCAGCCAATGCTAGAAAAAAAATTTTGCGCCCATTATATCGGTAAAATCACCTATTAACGCTCTGATGTTGGCAAGTGTATTCCTTCTACTCAACCGAGAGTGGCTGCCAAAATTATGTATCTTGTGTACCAGAGGCTTTGGGTAAAGTATCAGTTTACTGACGTAGCATGTCGCGTACTTTGAAAATTTGACTTTTACCAGCGAAATTCACAAGGATCTGAGATCCTTGTGAATTCGTGAGTTTGTTACTTACTATGGTCCTGCAGTAATCGTTCGAAGAATTTTGTTTTGTCGCCTCTGAATTTTTTCAATGTTTGACGCAGAGGCGGTACCCCATAATTGAATTCCATAGCACCATATAGACTTTAGAATTGCATTGAATAACAATCCAACTTCAATGTTGAATTTCTGACCATAAGCCAATTTAGTTGCGCTGCCTTCAATTTCAAATGAGTGACTTTCGCATCAATGTTACAGGGTAATATAAACATCATATAGTAACTGTGAAAATGATTTACATCAGTACCTGCCATGACGGCCTAACCTGATGGTGGATCAATTCCACGGAGTGAATTTTTCACGATTCACCACCGCCCCCGTGTCGCTTGCTAGGCTCACACAGGTAGCAATTCTTGTCATATGATTGCGGTCATATGAACAACTTCTTGTTGAGGAGTTCGGGCTTTCTAATCCCTCATGTATGCAATTTCCCAGCAATCAATGGAGGACAAAGCTTAATGAGCATCAGCCCTTAAACCAACTCACCCGTCAATCATCACCACTGGTTCCCTACAGTACACGTATCTGTTGTATAGGCAACAGATATCCTCGAGAGATTGTTAGCCCTCGGAAAAAGCCATCACCAAACAATTATCAAGGATACTAACACTCCCTTCCTGCGTTTTAGGTTTCAACCATGATCAGCCCGGGTCGAACCGCAAGCAGACCTTTCCGGGGGCCATGCTGATCCCCGTTCTGCCAATTTATACCCTTGGTAAGGGTTTCGGAAGCCAACACAACATAAGTCATGTGGCTTCCTAGAGTTTTGTTTGCCGCACCAAACGCCTAAGTTAGGAATACGCCAAGGCAAAACCTGTTCCCCGAGGGGACATCATATAGTAATATAGTTGCCTCGAAAACGTACTACAGTTATATTACATTTAGCGTTCTGGAGGAATGATTTAAGGTTACGTTTGTTGTTTGTATAGCCGGTGTGAACTGTCCCGATTAATTAAATTAATTTTTCTAATGGAGTTCTGTCAAGCTCACTATTCGAATATGCTAAAACAAAAGCATATAAAACAAATATGGTTCATATTATTGATAATATACAATCTGACTTATGCGCCAGGCTTACAGAAGGCTATGATAACGTTTGTTTGGGTCTTTCCGCGTGTTATTACTAGATTAAAGGCAAACGTCCCCAAACCCTTACTACCTCTTTCCTATTCCTCAAAACCTATTTTCCTAGTTTCAGTACAATGCACTACATATATCTAGATAGGGGTAATCCGCTGAGTACTGGTCCAAGATAAGAAACAAAAATTTGTCGTTTCAGATGCGCAGTAATTTATGTTATATTCCATGCTTAAAATTTTTAGCCGAGTAACACATTTCGACCATCTCTCCCGCAGTTTAGTTTTGTTAAATACAACGGTATGAAGCTCAGTGAGCGACTCTATAAAAAAGGGTTGAAACAAATAAATCAAAACTGACTAAATAATTTCGTAATAATCTCAGCTGATACTACACATATTATTGCAACTTTAAAGAAGAAAACAAAAATAAAATAATGAATCTCGTATAGAAAACCAGGTCTTTAGAAAATTATAAATTGAATTTAACACAAAATTCAATACGTTTAGCTGTTCATGCAATGCGACAACTTTTAAGATTAAAAAGACTGAAAATCTACATAAAAAATATAAATTCAGAGTTACTGGAAGAACGAATTGAATGGGTGAATACAGCTTATGTGTTAACACATGTTTGATCTCACGTTTAGCTTTAAGGACGACAACGTACGACAAGTTAAGAGACAAAAATTTAACGCTAAAACGATCAAGCACCAACAATATAAAAACTATATATGTAACCTTTGAGGCGACCTCATGACGACAGACAAGCTTATAAACATACAGGCCAATAAATACAGACAACCTGGTAAAGTAAAATACCAAAATAGGAGGAAAAAATATCATTGACTTTGCATGGCAAACCAAAATACTCGTACCGAAAACAAACATCCATCCAATCATCCACCCAGTCAGGCAGGCAGGCATCCAGCCTTAACCGCAATAAATACAAAAAGTTGGAATTATTGGCTGAATGTTTAAACAGCCAGAAAGTGAAAAAAAAAATTAAAATAACTACTCCTGACTTAAGCAAAATGTGGTGAATTTAGAATTTATAGTTATTTCATGAACAATTTCATAAATCCATATGCATACGAAAGAAAATTAAAAAAAAAAAAAACTTTAAGTAAAGTTAAGCTTATAGAGCGTTTATTGGTAACATATGTGTGTATATATGTGTGTATGTGTATTCGCTTGTGTGCAAATTATACATTTTTTGACTTGCATTGTACGTTTTCAAGCAAAAAACAAGACCAACACCAATATTAACATTTTGTTGCCAGAAGTCTTCCAGTGTTATAGATATGAGGTTTTTTATGTCGCGATATCGATTTGGTCATTTCAATTGGCCTGTTGTAATAAGAAACTTTTATGCAATATTAAGTGGAAATGTTGTGTCACCAGGAAAACTAAAAAAAAAATAATAATTGAATAGATAAAATGTTATATGTATGTACATACATATCTAAGACATTTGCTCTAAAAAAAAGTTGCTTTATGATTAACACGGCTGATTTAAAAGTGCCTTTTCACAATTAGTAATTCGTTGTAATGAGAAAAATTTGATCAATTTTGTTTATTAATCTAAAAAGTTTATTCGCTCAACATTAAAGTATGCATATATGAGAGAAAGAAATTCAACATTAAACAATGTTGATTTTACATTATTGAAAAAAAATAATTTATATAAAATTTTCCGGTTTACTTACTTTCAAGAAATACTCGTAGTCGTAATAGATAAACCAAAATTATGTTGTACCCATTAGTTCTCACAAATTCCAACCATTTTTATTATTGCATTTATTTATTTATTGAATCTTCAAAATTAATTAACAATAAGTGCTGAAAGTTTAATACAAAACACAAAAAATTGAATAAGTCTAGCCAATGCTAGACAAAAAGCTTAATTTTGTGTGAATTATATCGGTAAAACTACCTATTTTAAGAAAACCGAGTGTGGCCGTCAAAATTTTTTGCGAGCAAAAAGATTTGGGTGAAATTCCAACTTACTGATATAGCTTGCCGCTTACTTAGAAATACTTTTTTTACCACCGGAATACACAGAACAGAGAAATAGTGCCACTCAATCCATTATTTCGGTGAAAGTAAGGTGGTGGCGCTGGATATTTCCAAAGCGTTTGATAGAGTGTGACATGCTGCAATACTGACAAAACTTACTGCAGTTGGTGTCAGCAATGATTTGTCTCGGTTTATATCAAGAAAGACCGCGCTATACGGGTTGTTATAGATGGGGGTCACATCAAACGAGTTCAAGATCAATTCAGGGGTGATGCCGCAAGGCTCCGTTCTTTTTCCTACCCTATATCTTATTTTCCTCAACGACCTTCTCTCTGAATAAACTTACAACCCTATACGCCCTTTAGTGGATGGCAGCAGCATTTGCCGCTCGTACTCTTTTAGTTATAGGTCCAGCCTATCAGAGATCACTGCCAAGAGGCTAAATATGAATGATTCCCTGAACAGTGATCTATTAATCTCCGAATGGGGTCGCAAAAACAGAGTCAACTTTAACGCTCGTAAGACCCAATGTTGCCTATTAACACACAAACAAACGACCGCAAATGCTGCTTCATCTGTACTCATGGAGGGTATAAATATTGAGGAATCGGATGCTCTTTATTTTCTGGGAATGAAAATACAATGTGATGTTCGCTGAATTGAACACATTTTTTATGTCACTAAATAAGCATTCAAGTGCATCGGGTTTTTGAAACGGTGTAAGATGTACTTCACTCCATCCGATCTCCTTACTATTTATACCTCCTATATCCGACTGAAAATGGAATACAACTCTCATGTTTGGGTCGGTACCACAAAGTCTGTTTTGAGATTACTCGAGCGTGTGCAGGAAACGGCGAGGAAGCTTATCGGTGACTGTAGAGTATCCAACTTTATTGACTTACTCGAGCATCGACGCAGTATAGGGTGCGTTACTCTATCGTTACTACAATGGATTTTTTTCTGATGCGATTAAAGATCTTGTTCCCGAAACTCGCACATTTTTGCGAAGCTCGCACGCACCGTCCAGAGCTCATCCATTTGTGGTCGATTGCCCGGGGAATCGCACTTCGCATTTCAGCCGTACGTTACGACTGTGGAATAAGTTGCCTGCAAATGTGTTTCCTGTTATAACAGATAACGTTGGAAAGTTCAAGTCAAATGTTCACAAACACTACTCGCTCGTTCTTCCTCCTTATAACCAACTTTTCTAGTTCCGGTACAATGCACTGCATATGTAGGGGTCATCCCCTGAGTACCGGTCCAAGATAAAAAAAATCAAACATAAAACAATTACATTATTGAAAAAAATCACTTATTTAAAAATTGCCGTTCTACTTACTTTCAAGAAATATTTCTAATGGATAAACAAAAATTATATTGTACCCATTAGTTCTCAAAAATTCCAACGATTTTTATTATTGCATTTATTTATTTATATAATCTTTAAAATTACCTAACAATAAGTGCTTAAATGTTAATGCTAAACACAAAAAATTAACTAAAAAATATTCGCTTTTTACTTAAGTACGGCCAATGCTAGACAATAAGTTTTATTTTGCGAGAACTTTATCGTTAAAATCACTTATTTAACACTCTGATGGTGGCAAAGTTATCCCTGCTTAACCGCGTATGGCCGGCAAAATTAAATATGTTGCGTACAAAAGGATTTGAGTCAAGTCGCAGCTTGCTGATATACCTTGCCGCTGAATTAGAAAATTCGTCTTTTAGTCTTGAGTTTTTTACACATAGAGTTGTAGTAATCATTCGACAGATTTCGTTTTGATGCCTTTGTATTTTTCAATGTTTTTAATGTTGAGATGGTGAATTCCATAGTACTGATATAGGGCTCAAGATTTGTAACATAACAAGATTTGTTGTATAACAAAAGTTTGAAATTCAGATTCAATGTCGAATTTCTGCTCATAAGCCAATTTAGTTGCGCTGTTTTTAGCTGAGTGACTTTTGCCTCAAGGTGCGACTTCCACGTTAGCCTACGATCGAGGTGAGTCCCAAGGTATTTGACTTCATTATGCTAGGCACACAACTGCGACGAACGACGAATATTTGGTCGCGAATATTCGTCGCCAAAAATAAAACACATTGGTGTATATGAAAATGCACACAATCGCGGTGTTGGTTGAAATTCGTCATACTCAGCGCAAATTGAAATAGATTTATTTCTAATTGTTTTGTCAGCGAACGACGAACAAAACAGTATCAGGTGGCCAGGTTTCTTATATAAAAAAAAATTGGCCGACTTCCTAAATGCAAGTTGTAATGCATATTTACAATGCATACACTTCGTAAGCGCATACGTAAATTTTCTGGCAACGTCCAATGTTTCTAATCGTTTGGCAACTCATTTTAATGAGTATCAGCTGTCAGAATCGTGCATCATTTTTATTTTTTATGCAAACATTTTTATTAATAAAAGTTGTCTCTTCTTTTTTCCTTTCTAATAAGTTTATCAATATTTTTTGATAATTCCTCAGCACTTGTCTACACCATGGATAAATAGTTTTGTGTTACCTCCATTAAAAAAAAATTATTCAATTTTATAACATGTGGTTGACATTTGTTTTATATATATTATTTTGAGAATATATATTATTATGAGTTGCATAGCGACGTTCCTAAATGCCGATAAAATGCAAAAAATTTCTCTGCAACGCAAGGTTGTACTTAAAACATGTACATTCCATACGCATTTTTTTAGATTATTTTTCACGAAATCATACTTTTTATATTTATATTAATGCATGTAGTAAAAAATTTATGAAGATGTTCTCAAAATATAAAGTACCTGAGATAATTTGTTCAAAAATCCCTCTTTCGGATGGGATTTATATAGGTTTACTTTTAATATGGCCACCTTAGTATTTATATTCATTTTTTTTTTTTTTATTTGCTCGGAATGTAAACAATGTTCGTTGATATTGCGCTTTACACGACGAATTTATACAGCGAATATTTGTCGGCGAATTCGTCGCGATGGGCGAGGTTCGTCGTTCGTCGCAGTTGTGTTCCTAGCATTATGCTTCACTATTAAGTTGTTAGCTTTTATAGGCTAGAATATTTATTCATGTAGTGCGAATGTAATATGAGTACAATTTTGTTCATTAACTTTGATTTTCTAAAATTTTGCCATTTTTCTGACATTGAAATATATTCCTGCAAATTTTTTGAAACTAATTGATTGCTTTCGTGAACGCTGGAAAATGCTGTGCCATCGGCAAATGTTGAGATGTGGATTCTGGAGCTCTTTGGCATGTCAGAAACATAAATCAAATACAAAATAGGCCCCAGAATGCTACCTTGGGGAACTCCAGAATGCTTCAACTGGTTGAGTTGGACACATAAGTAGCTTTCCAGAAGCTTGTAAGTGTTTGCAGGCAAGTTTAACTTTACTTTCTGCAACAAACCGTCGTACCACACTTTATCAAATGCTTGACAAAAGTCAATGAATAGAGCTGAACAATACTTTTTGTCTTCAAGTCTTTCTTATGACATTTACTAGTCTGTTTGTTCAATGATGCTATTTTTAGCCCGGAAGCCGTATTGATGATTAAGGATACATTCCACATCATTCAATATTGGAGTCAACTTCGCCATGAAATTTGTTCGAACAGTTTTGAACAGTTTGCTGATAGTAGACACGTATTGGTCTATATGGTTCTACTTTAGTGGGATTCTTCCAACATGAAATAGTGCTATATTAGCAAAGGCAAAAAAGAATCCAATGAGAAAATCTTTGGCAGTATGCCTATGATGATCGCCAACTTTAGAGGTTCAATACCTTGACCTGGCAGCGCTGCTTAATAAAACAAGCCAGTTAAAGCTAGTAGTTGGTCTTTATTTAGTTTGATTTGATATTTTGTTGCGGATATACTTATATCATAGTAACGCTTACAAATTGAGCTGAAGATTGTAATGGATTTGAAATTGCATTCAAAATTTTATGCTCCTATGAAGCCAATTTTTGCTGATTTGTTACGTAAACGAACAGAATTGCCGCATTTGCAGTAAGTGCATTCCACAAGCTTCAAAACACCTTTACATTCACAGCTAGCGGAGTCATTAGTACTGTAAATGTTAAACGTTATAAGGAAGTTATTAGAAAATTTTGGATTTATCAGTTATCTATCTGGCCTTAATCATTCTGACATATAGTTCCAACGGGACGCAAACTCATACCAGACAACGTACGCTATAATTGATTTACTAAATAAAGTAGTAATTTTTCCCACTCATATAAAAAATTGATCGTGTGATTCAACCCCATTGGGTTTTTCTCATTAAGACAATGGAATACATTCAATTCCTTATATAAAACTGGTTAAACCGATTTATTACAATATTTTGGAACTAATCGGTCACATATAACAAAATCGGTCATATACAAGTCCAACATGTAAATATATATTTATTATCGTAAAGGTAGAGGCAATGAAATCGTTCCACAAAATCTTTGTCAAAAAAAGTGGGTTGTAGATTGTGAAAGGCTTTGTTTGCAACTTGTTCCCTTAATTGAGCGACCATTATGTATGTATATGGAGCGCATAAGAGTTTTAGGTAATTTTCCTCAATTCCAGCTCCATTTTGCTGCTTGATTCTAAAACTATTATTTTTTGAAACAGGGAATATAAAATACCCTTTCTGTGTATTATTTAAAGTATAAAAGAAGTCAAATGAAATAATATCAGGAATTCTACTAATACTACTCGTACTGGTTAAACCATCTCACTTTGACATTTTAGAAATTTAAAAAAAAAAAATTTAAGCAAATACTTTTACTTAAGTACAGGGTGACGCAAAATTAATCACCTTATAGTAAGATCTAATAGCCTTTGCAAATCGAGTTTTACGGCAATCATATTTGGCATTTGGAAATGGACAGCTGCATAATACAAACAGGCAAACAATAGCGCGATACTGCGCAAAAGCCTGGAATAATTATGTGAATTTTTTAACCAAGATTTTAAGTCGAAAATCATTATTTCAATGAACCAAATTTTCGTTCCTGTGGAATTGACAATACGCTTCTGATGCATGAAAATCATTTCGTCCACTCAAGGCTACTGTGTGGGGGCAGTGTTTACGCTGGAGGAGTGATTGAACTGTATTTTTTGAGGACGCCATCGGTAATAGTTGTTTTAGCTAATGCTACAGGGCTATGATAAGCGACTTCTTATTGCCGAAATTAAATGAGTGGGACTTGGTGAACCTGTAGTTTCAACAAGACGATTTAACCGCACACACTGCAGGAGCCACAATGGATATTGAGAAGGAAGTATTTTCTGGTCGCGTGATCTCTTATTTTGGCATAGCGAATAAAACAGCCCGATATAACCACTCCAGACTTTTTTTAGGCTACTTGAAGTCACGGATTTATGCCAACAAATGGCAGTCCTTAAGGTAGGAATGCGATCAGTTGTCCAGAAAATGAGGGAAAGTGATGGAAAATGCGATATAACGGGTACAAATGTATATGAAAACTGGCCACTCGACTGATATCATATTTTCTAATCACGGCAAAGAGATGTACAGCTCCACATAAAGATATTCAATACCCAATCCGCCACCTTGGTGTGTTTAGCTTAGAATTTGTTAATAATTTTATTGTTGGTATAATAACTATGAAGTTACTTTAATGTTTATTTTAATATATTTCTTACAAGTTTTATGCATAACAAAAATCAACACGTCTCAATATTTAAAAAAAAAAGTATACAAATATTAGAAAGATCATGAGTTAGTGCTGTTAGAAATCTGTGGCTGCATTTCGTTTCGTTTTTTACTCAAAATCTTTGTGCAATATGTTTCACACACTTCAACGAATGTTGTCGTACAAGCGCAAAATAATCGTGTGTGCGCATGCACCTTTATTCCAAATGTGTCAGTTTTAGTCACTTGTATGTACCTGTTTAAATTGTTGGCATATATATTTTATTTTATTATATTTTTTTATTGGTTTATTTATCTTTTCGTAAATTTTTTTGGGACAAAAGGATTTATTTATTTTTTAAGCACAAAAAGTTGGCCGGGCGCAAACTGTGGTTTATTGCAAAACCCAAAGACATTTGTAGGATATATTTTCTTATGTATTTATTTTAAATTCGTTTTTATAGAGCATTAATGCCAAAAGTTGTTAAGTGTTATATTGGCATTTTTAAAGCAATGCAAAGAAAACTCAAGAAAACATATTATTTTTAATCATATCGCTTGAAAATACCATATTACTGAACATAAGTTCGCTTTGGCTTTCCGTCGTTTCTCCTTCTTTGTCTGGTTATTTTAAGTTTCTGGAGTGCGGTGGTTTATGTATGAGTTTCATGGTGGCAATACCATATTGTCTACACATGTAGCGCAGCATTAAATTATTTTTAAGATTAGATCAACTTGTTGCTCAAGAAGAAAAAAAAATTGTTTTTTTTTTCAAGCGTATTATTTAATAACATACTACACATACAAGTCTTTGTGGAGTTATAAGATGCATAGTGCTTTTTCTGGGAACGACAGTGTCATGACAAAGTGTTGTTAATGTGTTGCTATAATTTCGAAATTATTTTATTCCTTCCTAAAATGTGTTCGCATTGACATAAATTTATATCTCTGCTTTTGTCTGTCTTTTAATAAAATCATTTGTAAGTACGAGCAGTATGCGGCATATGTTGCAATTATCATGATCTTTGAATGCCATTTTTTAAACTGGCTTGAGTAACAAATCTTAATGAGTGTTACGAATTACTTCCTTTTCAGGCAAATGCCGCTCCAAAATTCTGTTCCACTTAATCGGGATTTATGCGTTTTATGAGTTTTTTTCTCAATGGAAATGGAATTTGTTCTAGTATAATCGATCACTGTCTTTGCCTAAAATAAAGTATACAAACCATATTAAGGGTTGTGTACTAAAAGTACTAGCACCCTCTTGCATTCATTTCATTGGTAGCTAGTCTGTCCTACATCGCAGCTTTTTCTGAAAAAAAACTTGTAACTTTTAAATTGTAATGCTTTAAACAGAATATTTTATATGTTACATATTGATGTTCGGAGGCTGCTGATAACGACTTCAATATTTAAGATTGAAATAAAATACATGTACGAGCGCGAATTGATATTGAAGCTACCTAAGTAGGAAAAAAAAATTTTTTTCTTTTTCAAAAATCATTTAATAATTAATTCTCATTTTTGCACCTAAAGATTGGATTATTTTTATATTTTATTTTTAACGATATTGACCGTGCAAAATAAAACATTTTTATCTAGTATTGGCTGAACTTAATTAATTTTGTGTATTTAGTATTAAGATTTGAATACTTATCGTTAGTTCACTTTGTGAAGATTCAATAAATTAATGAATGAGAAAAAAAATTTTTTTTTATATAAAAACTCAACAGTATTTACTTTCTATATTTCGATAACAATTTGTTGTCATCGTCAGGAAAATTAATATGATAACAAATTGTTATCCAAATATCGAAAATAAATACTGTTGAGCTTTTATATAAAACTAAAACAATTTTTGGTTGCAAAAATAATTACTAAAAATTAATTAATTAAACAAGATCAAATAACTAAATATTAAAAACCATTTATTTCTACTTTTACCTCAGTTCACGTAGTAAGAAGATATTCCAACTTTTTTATACCATTTGAATAATACGACTTTGGGCACCACTCAAAATATGCTTTAGTTTCGAAAATCACTTCTTCCTTTGAGACGAATCTTTTTTCTTCGAGCCATTTTTTTTAGAACAGAAAAAAGTCACTAAATCTGGACTATATCTTGAATGATCAACCAATTCGAAGTGAATTTTACGTAATTTTAGCATCGTATCTAACACTGTGTGAACCGGTCCGTTGTCTTGCACAAAAAGAACGTTGTTCTTCTTTAAATGTGGTCGTTTTTTCTTGATTGTGTATTCTTTTTCAATATAATCGATGAGCAATATTCCGTGTACATCCCAAAATGCAGTGGCCATAATCTTGCCAGCTAATTTCACTGTTTTCGCCTTCTTCGGAGCACTTCCACCAGCTTCCACCCATTGTTTCGACTGATTTTTGGTTTCAGGTGTGTAATGGTGAAAACACGTATCACCATCAGTTATTAACCGACGCGAAAAATCAATGTCCAAACACCGCTGTGAAGTGGTCTGTCGAACTCTTTTTTGTTCGACAGTGAGCAAACGCGGCACCCGTCTTGGCGGTAGCTTTTTCATGTGCAAATGTTCATGCAAAATGTTGAACACACGTTCATATGATATATTTACCATTTCAACATTCTCACGTAACTAGGGTCGGCGGTTATTCATAACGATATCGAGGATTATCTTGATATTTTATTCAGTAACCACCTTTTTTGGCTTTCCTGTTGATGGTATAGTTACAGTGGTTGTTCGGCCACGGACCAGACTCACCGTAATGTTTATAGAGCTTTTCTTTTGTATCTTTCGCCTTTTTTTCTTCTAAATATTTATTTATTTATTTTATTTATTAACAAATAATTACAAATTATATGTTAATATTTAAAGAGCAATGGCATCATAGGCCTTCAGCTCCTTCAATGTTATATGAATATAAATTTGTTAAAATAGTTTCATAACGCGTTAAAATTTTCTTAAATTTTATCATAGATGTTGGCTTTTTTAGGAATTGGGAGATTCGTAAAATATTTTCTTTGGTTGGGATGGATAGGAAGGATTTTGAATTAGTGTTCCAAAAGATTTGATTCCGTGCTTCATTAAATTTTGGACATTCGTCAAGAAAATATAGCTGGTTGGTATGTTGTGTGTTGCAGTCACAGGCGGACGGACAATTAATGTTGATTAGGGTTCCGTGAGATATTTCTGTGTGCCCAAGTCTAAGACGAGTGAATTTAACAAGGTCCAACCTGCTGACGTCAGGGGACTGAAAGTTGTTAAGTGATGTTTTATTGCTATTAATTCTTTTATACCATGCTGAAGTTCTTTCGAAAGTTAGATTTCTATCGTTGATTAGATAATATGTGTAAATAATTTGCTTATATCCTTGCAGTCAGCGTTTGTGTGAAAGTGGAGAGGGAATTTTGTGCGGTTTTGGGGGCGTTGTCTGCGAATTCGTTACCAATAATGCCGCAATGACCCCGTAACCACAGCAACAAGATCTTCGGATATTTTTCTATGAGAATACTCCTGATTTGGGTTGCATAAATATTATTATTGTTGGTATTAAGGATGGATTTTACTGCAGACAGAGTATCTGTGCAAATGACGTATTTGCCTGCTTGCGATGAAATATACAGTATCGCTTGGTAAATAACAGTGTTCTTCTAAATAATAGTGTTTAATTACTGCACAAAATTCATTTTTTTTTTTTCAGTTTTGAAGAAACACAAAAGTTGCTACTTTAAACGACTACAACAAATAAACCAATCGGTGAATTTGGGTGAAATTTTAACAGCTGGCTTTTGACAGATCGCAATTTAAAAAAATATGATTGTGCTGCCATCTAGCACTAGGTATTATCTAGGATTTTGTGTACGTGTTTCGACGTACGTATGCACGTTAAACGTGCCACCAATTAATAAGAAGAAATGTATTTTTTTAACCATTCATTGCAAAAAAGAAATCTTGAAGCAATTAGTACAAGGAAAGTCTTTGCGTCAGCTAGCAATAGCACACAACGTTGAAAAATCTACCATATCAGACATAAAGTCAAATTGAATAAAAATCAATAGGTAGGTTAGCAATGAAAGTATGTTTCCTGTATAAATAACATAAGATATTTGACACCTATTTGTCAAAACCTGAGAGTGGTCTAGGAAAACTCAAAATCATGACAAGTGTAGAATATTAGGTGATGGAAGAATGCTTATATTATTGGTTTATAAAAGGCATCATAATGCACCAATTACATTACAAATCATTCAAGAAAATGCTAAAAGCTACAGAGTTTTATGGACCATATGTAGAATTTATAGCAACTTCATAAAGAGGTGTTTTAACAGTTTTCGATCACGTTATGAAATAAAATTTGTAAAAGTTTCCGGAGAAGCTCTTTCAAATAACCATTCCGCAGTCCAACCTTTTATTGATGGTATCTTCGCAAATATGGTGGAGATGAAAATTACATTTTCTCACGTTTACTATGCTGATGAAACATTACGATTTTGAAAGATGTTACCACCTATAACACTTGCGTTACATACAGAAAAGTCTGCCCTGGGGCGTAAAATCGGTAAAGAGTAACTCTTCTAGTATGCTACAATGCAACTAATTGATATATCCAAGTTATTGACGATTGGAAAAACTAAAAATTCTAGAGTTTTGAAAATGCAAACTTATCTGTCGAATATGCAAGCAGCAAAAAGGTTTTTTTTCAAAACTGGTTTGAAAACTCTTTTTTTTTGTTAAGCAAGTAAAAAGATATCTCAAAGAAAACCATTTATCTCATAGAGCGCTTTTACTGTAGCTACACAACATGCCATTCTTATAAGTTAATAGATTTGCGTTTGTTCCACCTAATTGCACAGCACCAATGATGCCAGAAAATTTTTTTCGGAAAAGTCTCCAATTGAAAAAAAAAAAAATCTTAATTTTAAGAAAAACATTTTCAAATGTTTTTTTTGATCTCGAACTCAAAAATAATGTTTGTTACATTTCTGTGGAAAAGTCTTCATTTGAAAAAAAAAAAAAAAATATCTTAATGTTAAGAAAAAAATTTTCGATGTTTTTTAAAGTTATTTTGAAACTTATAAGCCTGAGAGATATTGTTTACAAAAAACAAAATGAAACTAAACTTTTTCAGATGAAAATTTTTTAACTGTATGAGCAGCAAATAATTAAAGCATTATATAAAAATTCTTATACCCATTTTTCGCTGCTGGTGCAGCTGGAATTACCAGCATTTTCAGGCGTTATAACTACTTAACGAAAAAATAATTCTAAAATATCCTTATTTCTATTTATTAAAATGATTTTGATGCATTTTGCAAATTATTATAATTCATTTGTCTGATTTTTGGTTCCCTGCTTTTTGAGACTTGCAAAACAAAAAACAAATCGTAGCAACCAACGGTCAATTCATTTCTTTCAAAAATAGTAAGGAAAGTAGAGACATCTGCAAAAGAAAATGTCTGCTTTTTTTGTGTTTTGACGGATATTATAAAAACATTTTTCTTTTTTTTTTATTTTCTATAATTTACTTAGATTGTTGGGATATATAGTTAAGACAATATCTTCCAAAAAATTTCAACGTCTTCTGTAGGTAGCTCCTATGAAGTGTTGATATATAGACTACTGGAAAATATATAAAACAAGCTGTTTTTGATGGATAATACCTTTTTTTAACTTCATAAAAACAAACTTCGTGAAAAATTAAAGTAAGTAAAATGAGTCTATAAAGAACATAAACAGGGTGTCCCAGAATTCAACGGCAAGCTGAAACAAAGTAGCAGGATTGATTGTACAGGGGGATAGATCAAAACAACAAGCTTTGTATTAGTATGTCGGAAAATTGGTAACTGTGTGACACCGTCGCTGCTTGATCGAAAACCAAACATTTTTCATATCCCGGTGTTTAAGCCTAGATTGAGTGTTATGTCTGAATCAACTTAAAGCTGTGGTGCCCAATTTATCATCTGTGGAATATGACTCCTAGATGGCGCTGTAGCCGTAGTGTTTTTTGACACTTACTACTTTATATATGCATAATTTATTTTTGTTGTAATATAAAAGTAAAAAACTACATCTTTTGTTTTGTACATATATTTTTGTCGTTAAAAGAAACTGTTCATGTTTCGTTATACGCAATATATTTTTTAAGATAACCAGTGCCATCCATTTAAGTTGAAATAAATAAAAGTTATATTGTGAACTACAAATTACAAGGAATTCTTTTTTTCCTTTCCTTTCGGCTTAGAATAGCAGCCCGTATAGCTTTGGCTTTTTTACCCGGCATGCTTGCTGTTACATGTTTGATTGTACATATATAGCAAAAGCAATCAAGCATGAACAAATTTTTATTATTATTTTGTTGTCATTTTGAATGGTTGTCGGGAAAAAGAAATAAAAAATAACAACTAAAAAGTAATAAAAACTTGTTGTACCTCTACCTTTAACATGTTGTAATTGTTAACAGAGCTTGTGTTGTTTGCGGAATAAGTTTAATTTAAATTATTTTATTTTTTAATTTGTTAATATTGTTAAGAATTTTTTCATGTGTATGAATTTTTTATATGTAAAATTTTTTGACAACATTTTTTCAAATAATTTTTTTTATAACATTTTAATTTTCCTGATGATGATAACAAATTGTTATCGAAATATTGAAAATAAAATACCGTTAAACCTTTTTTATAAAAAACAAAAATCAATCAAGATCTTTAGCTGGAAAATTTAGAAGAAAACAATATAAACAAGATCAAATAATACGAATATTTAATATCATTATTATTTTTAAATGTGAAAAACATGCTTATAAAATAAAAATATAAAAATATGAGTGACAACAATTAAGATGATTTGAAATTTATAGAAATTTGCCGGACATTGCCTATCAACTGAGACCCACAAAATCAAAATTAAAATCAATGCTTGATGGCATATCGACTATGAATTTGTAAAGTATCAAGCACACGTACACTAAGTTGACAGCAAGCATTTTGGCGGTATCTGTCCCGCTTTACCATCTTCAGAAAAATCAGAAGAAAAACTTAAAAATTAAATATTTTACTCAGTTTAAATATTTTTTATTCGCATCAGCCCTTGTATTTTTTCTGATTTTTCTTATGAGGGTTTCAATCAATTTTGCCACCCTGTTTCGGCTTAACGTTGAGTTATGGGACACTCTTTCTTTAATACCAGCAAAGATAGGAACATAAAAATTAATGGTACACATTATCAGTAAATTTTGGCTGCATCAATTGTTTATAGCAATTAAATTATTTAGGTGATATGAACTTTGCCCCAGCCGTATCTTAGAAAGAATTGCAAGTGAAAACATAATTAGTAGAAGTGTTTTGCACTGTTTAAATAGAATTTGATTTTGAATAATTACATACAGACTAATACTGATAAAATAGTAAAGAACAAAGCAAGCGGACGAACATCGAGTGTATTTACTCGGCGCAAACGTTTTTTATATTCATCTGAAGTCAACAATATTTTATATGATCGCATCCCCTATTAATCAGCTTGTTACGATTGATTTAAATAACAGAAACATTTTTATGTAAATAATTGTACGCCACTTTTAGTTTTTGAAATTCCTTTTGTCTGTTATCTTATTTTCAACGAAATTTGGAATATATTTTGTTACAACATAAACACTTTTGTTTAGTTTAAAGAGCACCCCTTCCCGCCAATGAAGAAATATGTGATGACTATTCACATCAAGATCAAACACACTGCAGCACACAATGGGTGCTATATACTGTAATATGTACTTATTGTAAAATATACCCGCCCCCTCCGCATTTTCTTTCTTTTAACAATATGCTCGTATTAAAATTTATTTAATGGAAAATGAAACTATAAACACTATAAATATTGTATAGTACTCGTATATTACAAATAGTAATCTAGTTACGCTACTGCAAATGATTATTTTGTCTGAGTGTCCGTTATTGGTTGTCTTTCTTGATTCCAAATATTTTTATTTTTAGTGTTATTCTCTGGTCTGTTACTTAAATATGTGAATGATGTGATGACAGCCTGCATTTATAAAATGAACGAAAAAAATGCATAAAACTTATAAAAACAAAGATAAAAAATGTTTATTTAGAAGTATGAGTTGGATATAAATTTTGTATATATTTAACTGCAAAAAGTTTTCCACTGTGTTACACTTTTGTCTCAGCCACCAACCACCAGCCAGTCAGCCAGCCACTCACTATTCAAATGCACTCTTTTACGTTTGCTGAACTCCGGAAAAAGTAGTCCCAATTTTTGTTTTTCTTTTCCAATATTTATTTAATGATATTAAACTTTTGACCTGAAATGTTGTTGTTTGGCTTTTTTATTGTTTAATTAAATATAATAACACAAAGTTAAAGGTAACTTAAATTTTACATATCATACCCGTGCCCGTGAGTGGTAAATGATGTTGGCTGGCAAACGTTGAAGCTTTTGCAGCTTTGTCTTTAAGTCGAAAGTGGGTTGTGTTTGCTTTTGTTAGTTATCTCAAAAAAATAAACATTAATTAAATGGTAAATATTCCAGCATTTGTGGTAATAAAAATTTATCTTGGTTGTTTAAAAATTAAATAAAATTCTATTAGTTTTCTGGTTGACATAAAATCAGTTTATTTTTATAAATAGAACAAGAAAGAATAATCATAGATAATAAAAAATAAATACAAAAAAAAACGTTTGCAAATTGTTTCAAAATATGTATAAACTTTTGCTGTTAGATAACCATTTTCAATGGCTCAATATTGCGATTCTGTAGTTTTTATAACGACAATCGTATTGTTATAATAATATCTATTTTTTCGGTAAAATTTTCTGACGAGATTTGCTGTCGCTCAAATTCAGCTGTTTACTGCCTATTATCATATTAACAAAAATACTGTTCTTTACTGTCTTTAAAATTGTATTCGAGAATCTCTCAACCGTTAGTGAAACCTATTAAATGTTTTGAACAAACAATTGAGTTTTTTACTCACTATTCTAGCTTCTAATATTGATACCAATAAAAAATTATAAATTGCTTGTTTTCTTTGTTTCCCAGCTATCTATATGTCGACATTTCATAGGAGCTACCCTAATCATCAGAAGACTTGGGAAATTTTTGAAAGATATTCTCAAACATTCAACTGTATATCCCAACAATCTAAATAAATTGCTGAGAATTTAAAAAGAAAAATGCTCTAATAACACCTGTCAATACACAAAAAACAAGCTTTTTCATTTATACACGTCTCTAACATTTCTTTACACCTTTCAAAGAAATGTCAGAAATGTTCCAACTTTTTTATACCATCTCAATAATACGAATTGAGGAACCCCTCAAAATACGGGATAGTTTCGGCATTCACTTCTTCGTTTGAGATGAATCATTTTCTTGCGATCAATTTTCTCAAGTTCAGAACCAAGAAAGTCACTAGGAGCTAAATCTAGACTATAAGGTGGATGATCAACCAATTCGAAGTGTGTTTCACGTAATTTTAGCATCGTATCTAATGCTGTGTGAACCGATGTTGTCTTGAAGAAAGAGCACTTTTTTCCCCTTTTCTCGAAGTTTAAATTAATGTTATCGAGACTCTGAGTTTTAAGGTAAAAACTTGTAAATAAATCCCTATATTTTTAAATTTTTTTTTTTATAAATTTTATAATTTTCTAAGATTTTCTGCTGGAACGTGTTTTTTGTTCTCAAAATTCGCTGTTTTAATGGACTCTCGTTGGCCTTTTGGAATTGCCGAATTGTTGAAACAGGATATTAGATCAGATACCGTTAGGTGGTTCTAGCATTTCGGACAGAAGGGTTGGTTTTCTTTGAAATGTGCTCGTAAGTTAATTTGCTGTGGCCAAATTGTAGTCGGGTGATAATATTTTGTTGATAGTTTGGTCCATTGATATTTTTCGTTCTTTTATACATGGAGTTTATCATTTTGTAGTATCTGTTAGGGGAGGGTAACTCCAATTGTCGACTTTGGAGTTTTATTTGACTTTCCGCATGTCTTTTAAGAGAAAACAATAAATTCCTTTTATTTACTTTTCTTTTCCCGAAATTAGGAATAATTAACTCCACCCGATTTATTTAGATCCAAAATTCTGCTCTGAATAAAGCAGAATTGTTTTACACAAATTTGCTCTTCCAGTTCACGGAAGACAAGCATTTCTTGTTCAGTTGGTGTTAAATGTTTCTGCCCATCAGATCAGTGGCTGTTCTTACATATTTCGCTTTTATTGGCATATTGTTGTATCTCTTAAAAGTTTTGTTTTCAATAGCTGTTAGCCTTCTTTGCTTCTTCGTTCTGAGATGCAATACCTGTAGCTGTCAATTGATTTTCCCATTGGATGTTTGAAGCATTTAAAACTTACGGTGATGTCAGTCTTAACGTTTTCTGGTCCTGGAAGAGGTATTTGCGGCAAAGCGTTTGGCGCTGATTTTAATTCGCTGGCATCTCGGTGCGAAGCGATGCTTTTCGCCTCTTAAGTGCTTCCACTTCACTCAAGTTGGTAACTCCTATTAACTGTGTAAATAGTTGGTATTTTATTCACAACTGATACCATGTAATATTCTAAATAAAACACAAGGTTTATTGTAATCACAAATTAATGCTTTTAATTTTATTAGTTTTTAATTCAAGTGGTCAATAAGTTCTCGATGTCTTTACAGCTTTTTTCTAGTAGATAGAATTGCCAATAGAATATATTGATATAGTGTTGCCAGACTGTACAATATTATGACAGTGCTAAATATATAGAACAAGATCTCAGACATAAGAGAGAAAACTTGGCGTTGCAGGAAAAATAATGTAAGGCTTGATTGATCAAAACTTTTGCGAAGCCTGCACCAAAGATAAACAGAATGGAAATCGTGATTCTGACCATCTTGACATTGATTGCAACTTGAGATGCTTACCTTAGCTAAAATATCTTGCTTATAGTTTTGACCTAAAATCGAATAAAAAGGCTCTAGTTTTGTATAGAAAAAAGTGGTGAATTTTTCTATTTTCGGAAACATAATAATCCCAGAGGTGCTGTTGTCTTGCAACAGATACCTTGAAAAATAGTGAGAAACTATATGTAGAGGAACATCAGGCTGAATTGTTAGAAAATCAGGAGAGTCTGGACAAGACCTGTTGCTCTTTAGGGACTTGGACTACCACATCAAATTTATTTTATTTATTTTAAATTTCTTTTCGAAACAGTATGTTAGCTGTTTTTTTTTTAACTTAAAATTTAATATTAAAAAAAACTCTAATATTTAAAAAAGTAATTTAAGCGGAAGGAAGGTAATGCCAGATTAAAAATTATACCGCTGAATATTTTTGTATAAAATTAGTTTTGTGCTCTTCCTAATTATTTATAAAAATTATGTCTTGATTAAATTTAAGACAATTTGGTGTTTAAAGCCGCGTGAACTCGTAGAACCCTTTAAGTTAACTTCGGCCTCACCAGCACAGCAGAATTAGCATTTGTACATGATTTTTCTATCGCAATGGCGGGAAACTTTAGAATAGACTTTTGCAACATACGTGGGCTGAGAACGAACTTCTTCTCCGTCTATGCTCACACGTGTCTCCATCGGCCGGATATTTTCGCCCTATGTGAAACCCAGGTATCTGAGAATGCTGATCCACAGGATTTTCATATACCTGGGTATCAATTCCTATCCCTCTTTAACTTCCATCGGGGCCTTGTAATTTACATTCGCAATGAAGTTGTGTTCCAATGCCAGCAACCATTAAGCATGCATGATGCAGAATTTACCTGTCTTTGGGTTAAATTCAAAATCAGGTCACACTTTTTGCATTTCGGGTTTCTATACAGAAGTCCAAATGCGGGGAGGGATACTACCTTTTCTGGTTTCGATGCCCTCTCTGACTCCATATCGAAGATCCTGGAAAGTTGTCCGAGCAGTGAAATCGTTGTTGCTGGTGATTTCAATGTTCACAACTCATCCTGGCTTCGCCATTCGAGTCATACAACTCCAGAAGGCCAATATGTCGAGTTATTCGCTGCGCACAACCACCTAGCGCAATTAGTGAATGAGCCAACGCATATTCCATGTGTTGAAGGGCACCATTCAAACACACTTGACCTATTCCTGACTTCACACCCTGAAAAGTATGAAGTCAGAGTTAGTGCACCTCTCGGCAATTCGGATCATTGCACCATTTCTGCCACCTTTTCGATCTCGGGACTTCGTAACGTTTCAAAATCAGCTACGAAACGTTCAATATTTATTTACGAAAAGGCGCGTTGGGCTGAGCTCAACCAATTTTATGAGCATTTTAATTGGAAACTTTGTTTTCTAGATAACGACATAAATGCTTCAGCAAAAATGGTCGAGAACATTATATTGCTAGGGATGAAAACATTCATCCCCTCCAAGCAGATTTCGATTAAACCAAAAGCAAAATCTTGGTTTAATCAGACGTGCAAAAACGCAGTCAGATCCAGAGAGGAAGCATTCAGTAATTGGCGTTTAAACAAAACACCAGACACTGATTTGCTACGCAATAAGGCAAGATCTTCGTGTGCCAAGGTACTTAGGCGTGAAAAGTCTCTTCACGAACAGCGCCTTCGTGCCAAGGTCCTTGCAGCTCCTCGGGGCAGTAAGACCTTTTGGTCTTTCGTTAAGAGAGTAAAGAACAGTGCTAGTTCATCAATTCCAACTCTTTTAAAGAAAGACCAAGCATTCACAGACCCGGTTGACAAAGCTAACCTGTTGGCTGAAATCTTTGCAAGCAATTCCTGCTTGCCGGAAAGCAGTCAGCCACTTCCCGAGCTCGAAAGAGTATCTGTAACTATGCCGAAGATATTCTTCCGGGCGCGAGCAGTTAAAAGGGTTTTGGAAGACCTCGATATAAACAAAACTCCTGGACCGGATGGCATTCCAGCACTGGTCTTGAAGCAGTGTTCTTCTACGCTTGCGCGTCCATTAGCACGCCTTTTCAGCATACTTTACCATACTGGTGAGTTTCCATCGTGCTGGAAGGTTGCTAATGTAACACCAATACCCAAAAAGGGTATGGCAAATAACCCCGAAAATTACCGCCCAATTGCAATTTGCTCTACACTCTCCAAAGTAATGGAAAACATGGTTAACCATCACCTTATGAGGTATCTGGAGTCGCATAAACTACTTTGTGATCGTCAATATGGATTTCGTAAGGGTCGTTCAACTGGCGATCTTATGGCATATCTCTCAGAGAAATGGTGCCACTCAATCCATCATTTCGGTGAAAGTAGGGTGGTGGCTCTTGATATTTCAAAAGCGTTTGACAGAGTGTGGCATGGTGCACTATTGGCAAAACTTACTGCTTTTGGTGTCGGTGATGACTTCTCTCGGTTTATATCGAGCTTTCTCAGAGACCGCTCTATACGAGTTGTTATAGGTGGGGTCTCATCAAACGAGTTCAAGATTAATTCAGGGGTACCGCAAGGCTCCGTTCTTTCTCCTACCCTATTTCTTATTTTCCTCAACGACCTTCTCTACCAAACTTCCAACCCTATCCACTCTTTCGCGGATGACAGCAGCATTTGTCACTCGTACTCTTTTAGTTATAGGCCCAGCCTATCAGAGATCGCTGCCAAGAGACTAAATATGAATGATTCACTGAATAGTGATCTTCTATTGGTCTCTGAATGGGGTCGTAAAAACAGGGTCGCCTTTAATGCTCGTAAGACCCAGTGTTGCTTATTGACGCACAAACAAACGACCGCTAATGCTGCTTCATCTGTACTCATGGATGGTATAAATATTGAAGAATCGGATGCTCTTGATGTTCTTGGAATGAAGATACAGTGTGACGTTCGCTGGAATGAACACATTTTTCATATCTCTAAAGAAGCATTCAAGTGCCTCGGTTTTTTGAAACGGTGTAAGATGTACTTCACTCCATCCGACCTCCTTACTATTTATACCACCTACATCCGACCGAAAATGGAATATAACTCTCATGTTTGGGCCGGTGCCTCAAAGTCTGTTTTGGGGTTACTCGACCGTGTGCAGGAGAGGGCGAAGAAGCTCATCGGTGACAGTGAGTATCCAACTCTATTGACTCACTGGAGCATCGACGCAGTGTGGGATGCGTTACTCTGTTCTATCGATACTACAATGGATTTTGCTCTGACGAGATTAGGGATCTTGTTCCCGAAACGCGCACATTTTTACGTAGCACGCGTTCATCGTCTAGAGCTCACCCATTTGTGGTCGATTGCCCGGGGAATCGTACTACGCATTACAGAGAGAATTCTGTGTCTGTGGAACAAGTTGCCTGCAGAAGTGTTTCCTGTCTATTATAACGTTGGAAGATTCAAGTCAAATGTTCACAAACACTACTCCCGCTTTCCCCCTCCTCACAACCTATTTTCCTAGTTCTGGTACAATGCACTGCATATGTAGGGGTCATCCCCTGAGTACTGGTCCAATATAAAAAAAAAAAAAAAAAAAAAAAAAATCTACATATGTATGTATTTCAACTTTAAATCTAGCTTATGGATTTTTCTTTCTATTACTTTTTTGTTTTTAAAACAAAATGAATTCGAATATTAACATGACACCTATTACTTCTTCAGCAACTATTTGCTATATTTTTTATATTGTATTCATACATACATATGTGTCTATTTATTGCTATTTCGTATTCTTTGTTTGACACTTGAAGCAACATAAATTGAATATTTGTTGTTGGCATTTAATGTCTACTACGAGTAAATTCAAAAACATTGATGTGTATAAGAAATGTGTCTAATAAACTCAGTGGTTTGATTCAACGTAAATATTTATTTTATTCAATCAGAATTCAATAGCAACATAAAAATTTTTCTAGTGAATTTACACAGAAAAAATTATCGCAAAAATTTTTTTAATAAATTGTTACTTAATTGCTGAATTAAAAAATTAATATTAGCGTATTAAACAAAAGGCAACATTTTTTAAACACCAAAAGCATTTTGGGGGCAAACAAAATGTTCGATATATTTGAGAAAAACAAGGGTTTTTTTTTTTGTTTTTAAGTGAATTCAATAATTTTTTGCAACTAAAAAAAAAAAAACGCTATTATTACACGCAAAGAAAAGGCAGTTTGAAATATGGTTACAGCAACATTAGTATGTACGCTGTAAGATTGTGTATTATTGTTAAAAACAGCCGACTATCGATTTAATTATAGTTTGTTTCTCCATAAATATGCTTTAGTTTCCGAATATGGTTGCATGCAATGTTAATATTGTATGTAATTTTTTAAAAACCGCAGAAGCTTCTATCATACCCAATACTGAAATATTTGCTTTTATCATATCTATGATTATCGGTTATTTACATGTAACAAATATTAGTTTACAAAATCAACTTGCTATTGTCAGCATTAACGATTTTTTATATTGGTCGTTGATATATAATTTTCTTTTAGTTTTATTGTTGTTGCATAAAAAAAGTTGTGTTATGGATTTTAAGTAAAAAAAATTATTTTTTTGTTGATCTACATAAGAAGAAAAAATTATGCAAAAACTACATATAGAACGTTTGCACAAGTAAAAAAGTATACCAGAATATTGAGATGTTGATATTTGTATGTGTGTCGTAATCAACAATAATATGGCAAAGTTAACCATATTGTCGGAAAATAAATAAAAAAATTGTTACATTGAAAACTATTAAGGTAATATAAATAGCTTTAAATTATTTTACTATTAAATTAACCAATCTTGTATTATAGTGGCGCAACTCCTTTTTAAGCGATTTTTACTGTCGATCAGACCGCTTTAGTATTTTTCATATGATTGCATAAGATAGACAATCAGGGACTTAAGTAAATCGAAAAGTTCATTGAACTGACATATTTTATTTATTTTCTTTTTTATTTATTTATGTATTTATTTCTTACGCCATTAAATTCGGAATTTTACAAGGCAAAAATGATGTGCAAAATTCAGTATTCATTAATTGTAATTGTAAAAAGAAAATACCTTTAAAATACGCCTAAAACTACCCGCCCGTTTTCGCACAAATAATAAGACCAGTTGTTTAATATTTCTGTATAAATTGCTAAATAAAATAAAATTTGATTTATTGAATTTTTGTTGAACTTTTTATAATTTTTAAATTAAATGTTTGGTTTGTACATTCGTACAAATAAAATTTGGTATTGCAGCAGCGCATTCCGCCTATAAGTATGCTTTAGTTATGGCCTTAAGCTACAAAACTGTTTGGCTGAAGTCACGTGCAGAGACGGGAAGCAACATGTTTCAAATCTTCACCACTTTAACAATAAATGATCGGGTCATATACAGTGTTGAGTGCAATGGGCAAATTAATACATATGTATATATAAGATGGGTTTCCGCCTTTAATTTTTTTTTTTTTTGTTGTAAAATTTTATAATTAAGCACTGGTTAATTAAACGTTTAAAGACTTTACCCATAGTGTTAACAACATATGCAGAAAAATTATCCCGATATTTAAGATTATGTATACATCTTACTACTTTGTTAAAGCACATTCGGAGTTTTGCGATCTTCTGTTCTGACGTGCCTGAGAAAACTTCAATCACATATAAA
This sequence comes from Thecocarcelia acutangulata, assembly GCA_914767995.1. Classification (NCBI taxonomy): domain Eukaryota; kingdom Metazoa; phylum Arthropoda; class Insecta; order Diptera; family Tachinidae; genus Thecocarcelia; species Thecocarcelia acutangulata. Next base: position 112,654,535 of record OU612094.1, read on the forward strand.
AACAGAGGCAGACTTAGCAAAACTGCAATTCGTTGTCTAATTTTCAATGGCATAAAAAGTGCCTTATTTTATAGAAGCTTCAACACAAAAGATACTCGCGCAAAATACTATTTAACTGTTGGAAAAAAGCGAGTTTAGTGTCAATATATATGCCAAGAATCTTATCATACGAAACAAATGTTAAAGGCTCATTTGATGGGCAAAAATTCTTCGCCATATTTTTAGGCGTTTTTTTTTCTTTTTTGTTTGAGTAATGTTAGAAATTTTTAATCGAATTTTTAATCTAAATTAGTATTGGCACAAACGTCTTTATAGCAATACCATTATTAAATAATATTGAAGCAATATTTGCTATTTATCACTACACCGATTTTTCCATGTACACTATTCGCGTAAGGCACAATAATTGATGTAAGATTAAAAGAGAGAAAACAATTTACACAAATTATATTCTTGATTGTATCGTCCTCAATCTGTTCAATTCAGTTGTCCACAATAACTGTCACATTTAACTAAGTTAACACACAGATACTCACTCAAACTTAAGCGGAACTGCGAACACGCGCTTACGTTTTAAACAGATGTTTTACAAATAATTTTCTGGTGAAAAATAACACACAAAAGAAGGCCTCATAACATGAATTAAATGAATTGTGGTGCAGTTGCCAATATTTGGGTCATTATTACGATGCATAAAGCGTGCATCAAAAAGTTAAACAACAACTATAAAAATAACCCACAATAACGAACAAGCGTTCAGACACACTACTAACCTTTTTTTACAGACGCTTATAGTTGGTAGTGAAAACTGAAAAATACCGAACACAAACAAGGCCCATCATCTTTCAAAAATGGTCACTGCTTTCTGCAAATTATAAATTCTGGAAAAAGTAAAACAAAAGCTTAAAAAGTTCTTGTTATTGTTCTTGCTTTCGATAAAATACTTGACAAAAATTATACCCGCAAGACAAGACGAAAATTATTCGTGGGCTGCGCGCCTTAAGGCATCGTCCTTCTTCAGTTGATGCTCTTTTCTTGTTTATGAAGGTTAGGTAGTTTTCATAAAGTTGGTATGCATGACTTCTTCTTTTATTTGAGCTTTAGTTTAGACACGATCTGAAGATAATTTCAATTTTTTGAATGGCAAATATGGAACTTTATTTTTATGTATTATAAATTTATACCGCGCTTTTCCGATGTAGCCCAAGAAAATAAAATTTAATAAAACCAAAATAGTGTGAAATTTTTCAACTTGACCTTCATAGCTGTTAACAGATTTCTGTTTCATCTTTAAAACGTAAAAACATGTTTCATGGAACAAGCTGCACGACCTTAGCAGCGTTTTTTTACTGCAGCAGACCGTGTATACAACACTTGGGTTATTGGATAACATCTCACAATTACATACACCTTCCGGAACTGCTTTCTGTTTGATATGGGTGTTAAGAGCCGCGGCCACGCCGAAATTTTCTTCATTAACAGCCAGTTTACCAATCTCGAAAAGCGAAAGAAAATTGATTTGGCTTCGTCTAACTTTTTTTATGCGAACGATCTGTCAAAACTCAATGAAAATACATAAGGATATGCGAACGAATAACAGTGAGATAGACAAACCCATATTGATTCGAACGTGAGTGACTAGCTTCTTTCGCATTCATTTTCATTCGAAATTGGTAAACTGCCTGTAAATGTATGTAATATTTTGTTGACATAGAGAGTGCGTATACGAGTATTTCCATATGTTTATAGTTTATATACACTGAAAAAAATCGTTTGCACTTCTCAAGAGCTTTGTAACACATCTTATTTATTGATAACACGTAACTTGCCATTAAGCAGGCAAAATAAACTGGAATCAATTCGAGATAACTACAAAATAATTTTTTCTTATATCTTGGACCAGTACTCAGGGGCTGACCCCTAAATATGCAGTGCACTATACTAGAACTCTTCATATCTTATATGAGTGCTCTTCACCAACTCAAATCCCGATCAATCCCGTAGATTAAACTGATTCATGCACTCAGACACTTTATTGGCGCTTTGCACGAAAAATTTGCATGGTTGCACGCAAAGCACACTAATTTTTGAAATTTTATCTTTGTGAGTTTTTCAATATTTTTTCTACGAAATTTTCTTGCTGCTGGTTTACATAGCGTGAACGTTACTCAAGGGAACTGCCAATGCGTATAAAACAATTTACTTCTTATGAAAAAAAAAAATTACAGTAAGTTTTGCTAGTAACCACTTAAATGAGAAAAGTGCGAAAAAATGGCACAAATTATTGAACTATGTGTGAGGTAGGGCACATATACGAGTATATGTGTTTGTACTTGCATACTTGAAAACCATCAGACAATTTGTCATGTAAAACGTGTTATCTATTTTATTTTTTTGAAAATCGAATAATGAGAATAAGATAAAAGCTGCTGCAATTCTACTGCACACCAAAAGGTAATAGAGTAGACATTATTTGAGAAGTATGTACTTCAAAATATCTTAATGAAGGAAAAAATGTATTAACTCGATCCGTGGTTTACACTATCAGAACAAGCTTAGTTGATCGCACCAATAGTAAGGTTGACTATCAGAATTTTTAAAGACTGTGGCAATAGTATGGTTGAGTACAACCATAATATTCTTTTCAGCTTTTATTTATTTATTGAATCTTTACAATATGAACTAACAATAAGTATTTAATATACTAAATTAATTACCTAAATTAATACTAAATACAAAGTCCAGCCAATGCCAGACAAAAAGTTTTATTTTGCGCCAATTACTCGTATATCGGTAAAATTACCTATTTAATGCTCTGATGGTGGAAAGAGTATCCCTTCTTCTCAACCGAGTTTGACAGCTGAAATTAAGTGTGTTTCGCGCAAGAAGGTTTTGGTAAAGTTCCAGCTTACTGATATACCTTGTGGCATACTTTGAAAATCCGTTTTTTACCAGATCATACAGATAGTTGTCTTGTTAGATACACCATATACATAATTATATCTTGATATTGAGCTGACTTACCCTGCGATTTCTCCGAAAATCAATATGTATTTATTCCACAATTGCAAGCTAATTTTCTTCTTTTTTAATAAAAATAAACAAACATACACAAATGTATATTTTAATATTAGAAACACACAAAACCCTTCCTTTTCATTAAAAGATATATAAAACTGAAAAATATGTGTATACATATGTACCTAGTACGAAAGCAAAAATATTTTTAAAGATGGTAGTTGTAAATTTATTCTGTAAACTTACTTTTGCTGCAGATGAATTATCGTAATATACAGGGCGTCTCAGAACTCAATGTCAGGCCGAAACAAGATGACAGGATTTAGATTTTTTGCTGATTTTTCTCACCCTGTATAGGCTTGATTTCTTGAGTTCTGGTACACCCTGCATAAATGATAAAGCAAGTGCTATATTTGGATAATGGGTGCAATAAAAGCTATTGTTGTTTTAAGAAAGTGTTCAATAATGCTGTTATATCTTGAAATTGATAGACAGTAACAATATAATTACAGAAATACCGAGAATAACGTATGCATATAGAATAAACTATAATTAAGTCGATACAACACAGCATTTCTTGTTCCATGTCACAGAACATATACTAATATTGTTATAGCCATATTTCAAAATATCTTTTCTGTGCGTGTATACAGCTCGGGTAGTAAAAGTTGGGAAATATGGAGTACATCAGGGTATGAAATATGCTTAAAATATCTAAGTATGCTTAGAAAAACTTTCACCTAAACTTTGGGCTATTCGGCTATTCTAGCAACTTTCAAATTACTGTAATTTTAAACTCTTGTGGAAAATTTGCAATTTTAACTTTCTTTTTTACTCCATCTGATAGAGCAGCTGATTTTCTCAGATTTTGTTATGAATTCTTTTTGAAAAGCTCTTAAATTACTTAATTCTTGATGCCCTTTTTAAAGCAGTTTGTTGAAAATGCTTGCATAAGTATGCCATTTAGTGAGTCTATGTTAACTTTATATAATGACTTTGTTGTATGTTGAAAGCTTGCTTCAACTTTTTAAACTTTTTTAAACGTGTTGATATTATCAATCAAATTATATCAAACTGCTTTTTATGCTTAATCGTCATCAAAACCTTAGGGAATTTTAACCCAAATATTGGCTCTCAAAAAAAAAACTAAAAACAGCAAGCCCTTAATCATTATGGACGCAAGCAGCAAATGCAGTTCATATAATCGTGAATTTTTAACCAAATATGATACAAAAAACAAGAAAACATAAAAATCGTAATAAAAAAATCCATAACATGTTTGATTTTCGAACAAAAACACGATTTAAGAGAACATTTACAGTTTGTTAAAAACATCGACTAGCCTATATTTACAAAATGCAACAACAACAGCAACAACGACAACACAGTTTTTAAAATAAAAGTTCTTGTTTAACAGGCTCCCTAAGGCTTCAACATATTCCATTACTGATATGCTTTTGTAAATACCACATACAACTAAACTTGGCCTTGTTTTCAGTTTTAGCTTAAATATATAGATTTTTATACTTAAACGGTGGGTTTACCGACTGTTAAACAGAGTGTGTTTTGATTTGATAATTATTATCAGTGACGTACGCATGCGTGACCACACTCACTGTTACAAACGTTGTTTTGAAATAAGTTTCTTTCAAAAAAAAAAGTCTCAACACTGCAATCAGTTCAAGCTTTTCTTATTGTTAAAGTTCTTCCAAATGGCTGTACTCGTAAAGAAATAACTAAATGGCAATTGCATATGTAGCACATGATATGAAATGAAAGTGAAACACCGATATGTGGAATAGCCATCCATGCTTTTCTGAAAGAATACGCAAATAATTACTTGTGTCTTTCAAATTCTTGGTGTTGTTTGGTGCCTTAAATTTTTATGTGGATTATTTAAAAAGTGGTTAACAAACAGTGAACTCCCGGAAACGTAAACATTATTTAAAAGGAATTTCCAAAAATCTTTTTAATTTTTATATTGACTATAAACGAGTAAATGCTCAATATAAACAAATTACAAAGGTAAGTATACTTTTCTAGAATTGCTTTTAAATAAATTAGTAATATTTCATTAAATTTTGGGAATTCACACGAAAAATTTCACCACAAATTGGAGTTAAATAGCTCCTTATGGTTGCATATTTACACATTCAGATGCGATTTCAACTATTCTGCTTATATGACTAACTTTAATCCAGTTTTGATAAGCTTTTGAATTTATTTATTTTTTATTAATTAATCTGTTTAAATAGTACGCGCTAAAATTTTCAAGTTTATTCGTAACCATGGAAATCATTAAGAATAAATTTTTTACTAACAAACCACGGGGTATTAAAGACACAACGCAGCATCTTGTGCTGCAATCGTCGTAGTATTTTTATAATAGAATATCTCTCCTTAACTGTACTCGTATACCATTATTCCAAACTAGTTCTAAAATTAAAAATTGTTTGGTTTGTACATATGTACAACAGGTTTTTAGTTCAAGTTTTTCCTTTCTTAATTTTTTCTTAAGAAGGATTTTTTACAATACAAATTTGCTGTGATCAATAATTATTGATTGAAGAAGACAAGAAAAATAATAATCAAATCTTTAGCTGGGGGACAACTAGCTGTTTCGTAGTCGCTACACTACTCATCAGCACCCACTGGGATTCGAACTCGGGACATGACGTATCATAACCTGTTGTACATATGTACAAACCAAACAATTTTTAATTTAAAAAATTATAAAAGTTCAACAAAAATTTAACAAATTAATATTTACATCTCTGGGTCCGGAGAATATTAAATACAAAAATATGTATGTTAATAAATAAAAATAAATACCGCTAGTTTAGAGACAGCAAACGCTGTACAAACAAGTGGGCAATTAACAAAATGCATATGTGATTCAATATGAGATGAATATAGATAGAAAATAATTAAATGCTCGGTGGCTTAGTAGTTAAAGCAGTAGATCATGATACGTCATGTCCCGAGTTCGAATCCCAGTGGGTGCTGATGAGTAGTGTAGCGACTACGAAACAGCTAGTTGTCCCCCAGCTAAAGATTTGATTATTATTTTTCTTGTCTTCTTCAATCAATAATTATTGATCACAGCAAATTTGTATTGTAAAAAATCCTTCTTAAGAAAAAATTAAGAAAGGAAAAACTTGAACTAAAAACCTGTTGTACATATGTACAAACCAAACAATTTTTAATTTAAAAAATTATAAAAGTTCAACAAAAATTTAACAAATTAATAGTTCTAAAATTGTTTTGTATATGATTACGTTGCATTTAATACTGAGTTTTGGTTTAAGGTTTAGGAGTTTTTATGTGCTGTCTTTTGTATTCCCAAACACTTGAAGGAATCACTTTGTGGAATGGGAGAATACAATATCGAATATTGATATTGTTCACATGTATTGAAAATAACGTTAATTCACAAAATCATTAGTTAAAGATTAGTGTAATTCAGAGTCGTATTAGGTGTACAACTTTGCTTCCGTCGCTTTGTTATAGATGGCTGTAACGGTAAGTGGTAGTCGAAATACATAGAACCTAGATGTCGTACAATAAACTTAGATATTTGTAAACATAACGCCATCGAAATGTTAGTCGATTTATGTCTCCATTATAAAGTTATTCTCGATTAAACATATTACCTTACGAGTCAAATTCTCGTCAATATTTAAATTTTCTGCTTTAATATGAAGAAATCTGTGGCTGATCCTCATCGAATACTCTCAACTATATATGGTGGCCACTATTAGTATTGACCAGCACTTTCAATCTTATGAAAAAGTTCCAAATGCTCATTTGATTTTTATTGGAAAACACAAATTTAAAATGAACCTTTATCAATGTGGCCGGTTCGGCTTCAAAGAAGTTTTCAAGAGCCTCGGAAATCTAGATTTCACGTAAGAGGCAATATTAGACAAAAACATGTGTAAAGCAAATATATAATTTAAAATCATTAATTTATAAAGTCAAAGAAATAAGTCGCTGAGAGCTAGAGTAATCAAATCTTTGTTATGTTTTACATATATCAAAAAAATATGGGTCATTACAAGCATCTCATTTAAAGTCAAAGTAATCGTAAAATAATGAAACAATAATAAAAAATTTTTTCAATAAACACATCAACATTTTTGTCTAATATTATTAATTTTGATTTTTATATCTTTTTAATGAAGTGAATTTGGATATTATCGTATTAATTAAAATTTGTTATTTCTTTGTACCTCTTTGTGTTTGACACATAAAAGTGACAATTTTTCAAAGGAAGACAAATTTCAAAGACTTTTTATTGGTTTCGAGTGGTTTATGGCTGTTGGGAGTCTTCAAATTGAATTTTATTAATCGTTTAATGATTGTGTTTTTATTTTAAATTTTTTATTGCCATTTTCTCTCAAATGTTAATGTTTGTTAATGTTATTTAAAAAAAAAATTTTGTGTGATTTAATGACTATATTTGTGGACAGAATGACTGTGTAAATAATGAAATTGCATACATGTAAAAGAAGCTGTTATAGACTTGTTTAATATACAATTTGGCGGCTTACTGGTGTGCAGAATATATTCAATTTATTTTGAAATAGAAATAAAGTAAAACAGCTGTATTTGACATTTTTTTGTGTCCACCCAGGAAAAATTAGGTGGCGATTATATGAGTGCAATAATCAGAAACCATGTTTAGATGAAAAATGAAGTAGGGTCAACTATATTACATGGTTGTGGCAAGCAATATTGCATTTAAAGTATAGTCTGCCACGTAATCGTAAATATTGATATTAGGTAAATTGCGAAATTAATAATTACGATATCTTAATTATAAATTCGCAAGCTTCACAATTTTACATTTATCTATTCGTTTTCAATGTATTGCATTACCTTGTAGTTTGAAAGGTGTTGGACTAAACCGGGCACTGATCAGTTTTAACTAATTTAATTCCAACATTTTAAATGCTGCAATAGAATTTGTTTTAGTCTTTCGTGTTGTTATTGTTAACACTCCGCGAACACTACTCCCTCTTTCCTAGTCATCATAACCTGTTTTTCTAGTTCCAGTACTGGTCCCACATAAAAAAAAAGCTTCGTATTCACGAAATTATACAGAGTTTAAGGATTTTTACAAGTACTACTAGCTGTTTAGAAAACATTTTTTAAAATTAAAATATATTTACTAGCAATCGATATAAGTTTTTTAATAAATAAAATATGTCGTTGGTCTCATGCAGAAAGGCCCTAACTCGCATTTTTCCTGAATTGAGCTTTTTTAAGGATTCTACTACGTTTCACACAAATACACAGCGTCACGAAGATTTAATTGAATATTTTCATACACATCGCTCTTATAAGCAATCGAACAAAAGAAATTACTTTTAGATATAGCTAGGTATACAGTTTCCATCACGATTTTTCCTTATCCTGTAAAATTACAATTGTGTTTGTTAGGGCCTTTATACATGAGAGCAACGAAGAAGATTTCATGAAAGATCGGTATAGATTTAAAGCAAGTAAATTTTTCTTTCCATAAGAACCATCCCAGAGATTTAATTTAAAAAATTGGGCGAGTAGGTTTTCTAAGTTAAATATATCAAAAAAGGCAGAAAAAATATTTATATTAGATAGTTTTCTTTTAACGAGCGATATAGAGTCGATATATGACAATGTTTCCCGCCACCGACGCTTAGCCCGATTCCAACCGAACACAATTATTCTAGCCATATGCATATTTCAAAACTAAATTTTTTCAATATCATTTCGTTTTCGTAATCTGAAACCTAAATTGAATTTTTGATTTCGTTTAGAGACTTCTCTATTTAAAATATACACTCCCGACGTAACTGTAAAATTATTAAAAATCATATTTTTTGGTTTGGATTATTGTTTTTTTTTTACCAAACTACATGGTCGGGCGCAAAATTAGACCCCTACATTACAAAAATTCAAGTGCCAAGAATACCTCATTTTTATTAATTGCACAACATATCCCATAAAAAAAATAAGTTAGCGTGACGATGTGAACTCACATATAGTTTATATGGAAGAAAACCATCTTCAAAAAATGGTTAGCGTAACGCATAAGCGTAGATATTGTTCTAAGTATATGGCGCCTTTTAGAAACATCAGCGAAAGAAGGCCTTTACAACACAGATGTCGGTTGACTGGCTCTCATATTATTTTTATATACGAGGCTGATCAAGAAATAACCGTTATATTAAATCTTTTGCAGAAAGTATTTATTTATTCCTAAATAACTATCTTGCCCCCTTCAAAGTAATCACTTTCAGATATAATACACTTATGCCAGCGTTTTTTCCAATCCTCGAAAAGTTCTGAAACACGAAATAGAACCCAACTTCGATTTTTTTTATCTCCTCAATCGTAGCAAAATGCTTTCCTTTCTTCGGTGTCTTGAATTTTGGGTAGAGAACAAAGCCAGCGGGGGCCAAGACCGGTGAATACGGGTTTGTTTTTGGCCAAAAACTCACGCACAAGAATCGGTGCGTAAGCTGGTGCTTTATCATGATGCACAATGATTGATGAATGCTTTTTCCACAATTCTGTGCGTTTCTAACAAATTGCTTCGCGCAAACGGCGCATAACTTCAAGGTAGTATTCCTTATTGTACCGTACGACCTTGTGGCAAGAATTCATGATGCGCCACGCCATTACAGTCGAAAAAAACAGTGAGCAAAACCTTTACCTTTGATCGAACTTGACGTGTTTTTTTCGGTCTTGGCTCTTCTGGATGCTTCCATTTGGATAATAGGGCTTTGGTTTCAATGTTATAGCCATACACCCATGATTCGTCACCAGTTCTGACCTTTTTAAGGAAATCTCGATCGTCGTCGACGATGTTCAACAGCTCCTGAGCGATGTCCATGCGACGTTGTGTTTGCTCAAAATTTTATAAATTTAGTGAAAAATCGAAGAGCACACCAAAACACGACTAACCTTTTTATCTGTCAAAAACAAACTGACAAACTGACAGATATATTCACTCGTACCAACATAAGGGAAAAAATTAGAAAATCGAACAAACGTAACTCACGAAATTTGAACATAATGCTAGGAACACAACTGCAACGAACGATGAACTGCGCCCATCGTGACGAATTCGCCGGCAAATATTCGTTGTATAAAGTCGTCGTGTGAAGCACAATATCAACGAACATTGTTTACATTCCTTGCAAAGAAAAAAAATTAATATAAATACTAAGGTGACCATATTAAAAGTAAACCTATATAAATCCCATCCGAAAGAGTAATTTTTGAACAAATTATCTGAGGTACTTTATATTTTGAGAACATGTACATAAATTCTTGACTACCTGGATTAAAATAAATTATAAAAAGTATTATGTCGTGAAAAATAAATTTTTTATGTAAGAAACTTGCTCACCTGATACTGCTTTGTTCCTCGTTCGCTGACGAAGCAATTAGAAATAAATTTATTTCAACTTTCGCTGAGTATGACAAATTTCGACCAACGCCACAATTGTGTGCATTTTCATATACACCAATGTGTTTTATTTTTGGCGACGAATATTCGCGACCAAAAATTCGTCGCTCGTCGCAGTTGTATTGCTAGCATAACGTGTATACACATAAAAGCATTATGACAGTTTTATAGTCTTATGAATGAATGGGAAAAAAATGTAGAGAAGGGTAATACAATTCAGCCCCACTATGAATATTCTCATGGAATTTATTTCTCACTGAATTTATTCCTCTCGGAATTTATTTCCCAAGTAAAGTACTTTTCTGAATTCAAACTAAAACGAAAAGCGCAATTTTCGCTAACCTGACACTTAGAACTGAAGAGTTGATATCCCTTTAGTATTTTGAGTAAATGGAGAGAAGGAAATGATATAAAGCATCCTACTCACTTTTTGTTCATAATTGGAAAAAATTAAAAAACTCCCAAGGAATTTCCATTTGTAATCGGGCTGAATATAAAGTTTAGAAAACTCACTGTGGAACCTAAATTAGCGTTTGAAGCGCTATTTGTATCAAAAATTTTCATACACACACAATGTAAGACAACAAACCAAATTCTATTTTGACTGCGCGTGAAAGAGTGGATTATACTCTCTGTTCTGTAAAGTTGGCTTCAAAAAGATGTTACAATTTTTTGTCCCAATTAATTACTCATTAGCTGTTTTCGGGCCAAGTTAACACTTATTTTGATTTATTATTTCTACTTAGCGATTTTCGTTAAATAATATTAATGAATATTGCTGTACATTGCATAACGTCAACCTCCTATTTGGGTTATTCACTTCAGCATAAAATCTAAGCGATTAATAATGTTGCGGCTTACGCGCTAATTTAGGTTGTTCCGTTAAATATTTTGAAGAAAACGTACGGAGCGTTTAACGCCTATATACTCGTATTTGCAATAAAATTACCATTTGACAATTTTGAATGAATATGTTATGCAATTATAACATAAGGGTATCTAATCTTTGCGTAATGATATTTAAGTGCTATAATACATGATCTGAACTTTCTTAAAATCAAATAATAGTTATTTAATTTGAACATGGCAACTGTATTGCTTGGATGAAATGTTCTCTTTTACTCTGCAAGTTCGTTAAAATGACAATCACATTTTTATTTTTGTTTTGCTCTTTACAAAATTCTTCTGAAATTGACAGTTAATAAAAGAACTGACTGTTAAAAATGCTGAAAAGAGCTCACGAAGTTTTCTTGTTTTTTCTTATTTCTTATTGTTGTAACTTGGCTTGCCTGCCTGCCTGCCTAGTCCACTTGAAGAGTTGCGAACAAAAACAAAATACTTTTTATATGTTCTTTGTTCAACCTTTTGAAATAATTCACGCAGTGCCCGAGAGACACGAACAATATAAAAAACAAAATTGATTTTAATGATTTATTGGCTATTTTGCGTAGCACCACAGGCTGTGTGTGTTTTTTTTTCAAGTTCATTCAATTTTAAATAACAAACAATCAGCCGAATGATACAATTCTTGAGTGTAGAATTTGGCTACAGTAGTTACAGGGGTCAGGGTAATTTTTAGGTATGTTGATAATGTACATTTAATAAGCGGATAATTATAACAATTGCATATAAGTTCAACTAGCACTAATGAGAACAAAAAAAATGGTTTTTTTAATTTTAAAATGCGATTAAAACTCCATAATGATATCGAAATTATTCGAAGAAGTATTAAATAATTTTAAAATTCTTCAAAATAAATAGGTAAAAAAAATTGTGGCATTGTAAACCAAACCCCACAAAGTTGTGTGTAACATAAAACGGAATTGTGTAAAAAGATCATTTCAATATAAAGTTAGAATTTATGAAATTATAAATAGCTTGTTTTCTTGCTTGTTTCCCAGCTATCTATATGTCGACATTTCAAAAGGAGCTACCCTAAAGGCCGTGTCTGATAAAACTATAGCTTCGCTTGGCGTTGCAAATTCGCTTTGACATCTAAGATAAAATATATACACTAATATGAAACATATCACATAGAGCACTTTTAACGCAACGCGAAAAGTTCGGCAACTCTCATCTTTTTATGAAGTTGAAGTTTTTCCTAATAGCTTTATGCACTAAGAAAACAATTAGAACCAATTTCAGTAGTTCGTCTAATAACATTTCTAACTTCTGTTATCATAAGAAATGATTGAATGTAAAAATTATCAACAATTTTTTTTTGATAAATAAACAAATCGAGAGCGTTGCCAAAGTTTTTATTGTGACACACAGCTTTTGCTTTGCGCTTTTCTGTTTAAGTTTTAAACTTCACGCAAAGCGACAAAGTTTTATCTGACACGGCCTTAATCATCAGTAGACTTTGGAAATTTTTGAAAGATATTCTCAAACATTCAACTGTATATCCTAACAATATAAATAAATTGTTGAGAATTTAAAAAGAAAAATGCTGTAATAATATCTGTCCAAACACAAAAAAACAAGCTTTTTCATTTACACACGTCTCTAACAGTTCTTTACACCTTTCAAACAAATGAATAATCGTTGGTTGCTACGATTTGTTTGTTGAAAGTAGCGAAAAGCAGAGAACAAAAATTCAAACAATTAAGTTTTTTATTCGCTATTTAAGCTTCTAACATTTATACCAGTAAAAAATTATAAATAGCTTGTTTTCTATGTTTCCCAGCTATCTATATGTCGACATTTCATAGGAACTACCCTAATCATCAGTAGACTTTGGAAATTTTTGAAAGATATTCTCAAACATAGGATTTCGGCCTGCTCTACGCTACACTCATCCTGAAACTCATCTTGCTCTCATATAGGGGGATAAAGATACCCCCACCAACTCCCGAGTGCGACTTGGATCCATCTGTAAGATTTCAAGCACGTCGCCTTGACGATTTGTTCTGATCATCTCCGAGACCGTGCATGATAAAGTTACATCAAATCTGTAGTCGGGCAGTAAAGCCGGTGAACAGTAATGAATATTCTCCGGAAAGTTTACTATTCTTCCTATTATTGAGGCATGACCATATGTCGCCTCCTTCCACGTCCCGCTTGACCACATTGATACCAATTACAAAATTATAAACAGCTTGTTTTCTATGCAGTAGCATAAAAGTGTATAATGAAGTACAAATGTATTTTTGTGGTATTTCTTTTTTGTTTTTGTTCTTTAATACATAAACATATTCATTTCAATACATACATAAACCCTATTTGTTTTAAATTTTCAAACTCTTTATTGACAGACTGTAAATTTAGTCATGTTGTTTATAACAGGAAGTGCATAACTCTCATATAGGTAATAGATGGCTCCTTAATATATATAAAAGGTTTTAATAACAAATTGATTTCAAATATTTTAACCATTTTTGTTTTTGTGTTTTGTTATATATACATATATATGTATATATTATTTTTCGAAAAAAAAATCAATCAAAAGTTATAAAAAAAAAATTTTTTTGTGAAAAATTAAATTTTTTTACCATTGACTTCTATTATAAAAAAAATCATTTACGGAAATCTCATTCAAGGTTTCTTTACCTATTTAACATTCACTTGCATTTTGTCCTTTGTGTATTGTTGTCAAGTTTAATTTTTTCTGCATTGTTTAAAGAGATCACAAAAACTTTTGATTTTTATCATGTCCTCTGCAATTACAACATTGTGTAACATCCAATTCATTGTTAGCTGTTTTTTTTTTTTTTTTGCTGCAGTATTTGTCTATAGGCCTATTGGCAATTGTAGCGACTGCAACACATGTGCTTTTAATGTTATTTAATGTTGATATGTCCGTCGTCTGTGTTGCTTTTGACCAAATATGGTTTATGTCGCCAGTTGGCGGATTTCTCTGTTTTTCTTTTGGCCGCAATTTTTTTTCCAATTTATAAAATTGTATTTACTCTTCTTATTTACAGGATGCAGTGAAATATTGTTTTTGCTGTGTTTCAGTTTTATATTTAATTCAAGTCCTCCAATGTAATTTACGAACCATGTTGTATTAATTAAGCAAAAAGGCTATACCATTCATTACAAATATTTATTAAAAACAAGAGTTAAAAAATTATAAATGTGACTTGTTGCAAATCGACATGCGCATAATGTGTCGTGAGTGAATAAAATTTTAGATGAGGTTATGAATAATTAATATTTTAACTTGAAATTTTTTATAAGACTTTTTTAGTTAATACACTTTACAGTAAGTTACAAAAAAAAAAAAAAAAAAAAATATATATATATATATATATATATATGGTAAAAATTTTAAAAGAAACTTTTCGTTTCTTCCTATTGTCCATATAAAAATTACATTTCAAAGGGTATGGGTTGTAGTTGTTGAAGTTGTAGAAAAATATAATCTTTCTTGCAAAACAGAGCAGTTATTTATTTATTGTATTTATTGTATTATGAATTAACAAAAAGTTTCTCTAGATGACATTAAAAAGATAAAATTATTTCTAAATTTCTGATACTCCCATGTACACTATAAAGACTGGAGCACATAGAATCCGTTGTACGTTATATGTTGAAATACGTGTAGTCTTATGAACTTTGTCACATTCCATACTTCTCAGTCAACGCAAAGTATTATTATTAGTCGAGCATCTTTTGACGTCCGTTGAGAACTTTGATAAGAATAACTTAATATTGTTTGTATATTTTGACTTTTTAATTCACCTTTATTGAATTATGTGTGTTTTTCTACTTACATTTTTGACATTTTATCTGTAAATACTACAAAGAATTATACTTATAATCACAGGTATTCAGAATTTTTATTTTTGTTTTAACATTTTTAAAGGGAAAATAGGAAAACCTTTATATGACAAAAGAAAATATTCAAATATAATTAGAAAATTAGGTGTATAATCACATTAACATAGTTAACAATGCATTGCACGTATATAATTTTTACTTTGGTGATTTCTGTTTAAAGAAGTTTTAAACCATCTTACTATATTCTCTTATGAGAAATTTTTTATTTTTTCGAAATGTTTATCGTTAAGTTTTTTTTTTATGACGTCTTTAACTCGTTTATATTCAGTTTGCTTGTGAAGAAGCTGTGTAGAGTATCTCCGGTAATTTTGGATAATCTGGAGCTTCTTCAGATTGGTGTTTGCTGTTTTATACCAAATAGCACAAGCATACATATATGCTGGTCTTATCACACATTTGTATTTTAATTTTTGTTTTGTGCGTTAAGTGAAGAGCATTTTTTCAATAAAGAATAGAGCACTCTTTTTTATCTTGGACCAGTACTCAGGGGTGACCCCTACATATGCAGCGCATTGTACTAGAACTAGTAAAATAGGTTATGAGGAGGGAAAAAGCGGGAGTAGTGTTTGTGAACATTTGACTTGAACTTTCCAACGCTATAACAGATAGGAAACACGTCTGCAGGCAACTTATTCCACAGACGAAGCGTACGGCTGAAAAACGAATTCTCTCTGTAATGCGTAGTACGATTCCCCGGACAATCGACCACAAATGGATGAGCTCTGGACGATGAACGCGTGTTACGTAGAAATGTGCGAGTTTCAGGAACTAGATCCCTAATCTCATCAGAGCAAAATCCATTATAGTAACGATAAAACAGAGTAACGCACCCCACAATGCGTCGATGCTCCAGTGAGTCAATAGAGTTGGATATCCTACTGTCACCGATAAGCTTCTTCGCCCTCTCCTGCACACGGTCGATCAACCCCAAAATAGACTTTGGGGCACCGGCCCAAACATGAGAGTTGTATTCCATTTTCGGTCAGATATAGGTGGTATAAATAGTAAGGAGGTCGTATGTAGTGAAGTACATCTTACACCGTTTCAAAAAGCCGAGGCTCTTGAATGCTTCTTTAGAGACATGAAAAATGTGCTCATTCTAACGAACATCACACTGCATTTTCATTCCAAGAACATCGAGAGCATCCGATTCCTCAATATTTATACCATCCATGAGTACAGATGAAGCAGCACCTGCCGTCGTATGTTTGTGGGTTAATAAACAACACTGGGTCTTACGAGCGTTAAAAGCGACTCTGTTTTTACGACCCCATTCGAAGATCGTCTTCATAATTTAGAGGACGACTTGGTAACTGCTTGGGGAAATTGTTGTAAGGAAATACTATGGATTGAATTTTATTAGGGTTGATTTTAATTTTCCACTTGTAAAAATATTTTCTACAGGCAGCGAATCCCTTTTACATTTTCTTAATCAATACTTTTGTCAGCTCGTTTGACGTGGTTAAAGCAGTATCATCTGCGTAATATGAATGAATAGAAAATAGGAATGAACATATTTTCCTAGTTCCAGTACAATGCACTGCATATATAGGGGTCATCCCCTGAGTACTGGTCCAAGATAAAAATAAAAAAGAATATAGCAAAGGGGGTGAAATTGAACCCTGAGGTAGACCAGTTGTTATTATTTTGGGGAAGGCAATGTACCATTAACTGCAACCAGAAATGTTCTTTCGTCAAAAAAATCTGCAACAAGCAAGCACAGATATCTTGGTATATTAGTCTGAAGAAGTTCGTACGCTAGACCGTTGTGCCAAACGGTATCAAATGCCTTTTCAATAACAAGATCTATAATGCCAGTAGATTTATTTTTTCAGCTTATTAGCTTGAACTATATTTATAATGCGATTTATTTGGTGTACTGAACTGTGTTCTTTTTTAAAACCAACTCGTTCATTAGCACAGGTTCGTTTATATATTCATTTTTCATATAATTTTCCCAAATCGCTTAACAATCTTATGGGTCTATAACTGCTCGGATTATGCTTGGGCTTGTTCGGTTTAAGAATTGCAATAACTTTAGCTGTCTTAAAATGTATAGAAAAATAGTTTAGTATTTGTGTGTGTTGTTATTTTTAATAAATAGGTTTGTTACATCATCAAGACCAGGCGATTTGGAAGCTTTAAGTGACGCAATTAAAGTTTTCAATTCACTAAGCGATAAGAGAGTCAGGTTTGCAGACCAGATATTTGATAACTTGAACTGGACTACTTTCGAGTTAACAGTTTTTTCGATTGAATATTTGTGTTTTGCAGTAAGCTCGCTCTCAGCATAAGAAGTATCGGTCAGTAGTTTGGTTTTTTCTTCATCAGCTATAATTTGCTTGTTACCTTGTTTGAAAAAAGAAATTTTGTTGTTAAATTTCCCCAAGTCTTAATCCTGTTGTTTATCGACAACAAACAAGTTGTGTTAGATTTTCTTTGGTGTGTCTGAAAAGTTAATAAAAAAAATTTAATCACATATATCCGTTAACGAAGTACTGATTGTGCGAAATTCATACTTTCTATACGTTAAGGTCAGTTGAGTACAGACACGCATAACGTACGACGGATTCTATGCGCCCCGACCTTGAAAATCTTCGTTGAAACGACGAAGGCTTACATTTGTTTGATGCTTTGCTTACATTTCAATAAAGGTCACCAAATTGCGAATAGTTACTCTTCAGACTTCACAGACGTGTGGAGCTGTGCTAGATCGTTCATTTTAGGGACCGGCCACTTTCTTTCAATTACACAGGACTGATCCGTTCGTTCATTTCGTTCACTTTGAACGAACGGCTCTCCACCAAAACTAAAATATACCGGTCATTAATCAATATAGCTGACAAAAACAAACAAAAGTAGAAAATAAACAAGAATGTGATGAAAAATTATTACAATTTGTTTGTTAAACTTTTTTACATAAACTTTTACTAAAACATTTCAATTTCAAAAAAAGACACACACACTGATTTGATTTTTTATATTAAGCTTATTTTTGTTATAAAAAATGTTAAATTTGAAAAAAGATACATACATAACTAAACATAACGCTGCTCCAATGATGGACTATTAGTAAAGAACAGAATATCAACTGAAGCAAAAGAATATGACATAATAGAACGGAAGAAATTTGAACGAAAGCTATCCAGATTAAACGGTGCACTATTGAACGAAAAATGGTCAGTTTAATGCAGCGTTGCCGCTGTTGGTCTTTTTCGATTAAATTTGGCCGGATATTATTAGTTTGTTCGATTGGTCGGCTAAACCTTGTTTTGGTCTTTTTGAAAAAAATCAACTTCACGTTTTAGAAAACTCCGAATATTGGTCACCTAAAAAATTTTAAGCTCTCGGCAGTCCTATTTACTTCAAAGCATGAAAATCAAATGTCAAATATTTCTTTATATTTAAAAATGCTGAAATCGATTTCAATAATAAAAGTAACATATTGATAGTTCCAATATTTTTAATGGCACAAATGCTGAAATATAGATTGAAAAAAATATGATTTCAATCAAAATTTTAGAAGCTAGCAAATATTGAAATTTTAACTGAAATGAAATCTAGATTTGACTTAAATCGTGAAGACATTAATATGTTACAAATAATTACTCCTTCTAAAGTGTTGTCTCAAGAAGACTTGCCTATTTTGCATCTAATTTTAAAACATTCCAGCCTTGTTGATTGTAACCCTGATATCATTATTACACAGTGGAATTTGTTACGCTTAACAGAAATGAAACTTTGCTTTCGTAACATTATTATTATTTTTGTTATTCATTTTATAGTTTAAAAACTTTATAGAATGAAAGTTATACGTTATGTAAAAAATACATGCTTATATGTTTTTCAATTTTAAAAATTTGGTTTTTTTGGAAGGCTTTTGGCAGGTCCAAGTAGATCCAAGTTTTGTCGGATTTAAATTTTTTAGGGGCAACCCTGGTCCGTTCATGATCGGCTCATTTCGTTCACTGAGATGATCCGTTCAATTTAACCCGTCCGTTCATGAAAGACACAGCTCTACTCACGTAAGGTCTCGTTGTATAACTTCTGTATGTGTTGGCCACCACTAAATAGACAATTCTTTTAAATCAAACTACTAGAAATGCTAGACAAAAGTTATTTTTGTGAGTATTATTTCAGTAATATTACCTTGTTAAAGCTCTGATAGCGGCAAGGTTATTCTTGCTTCTTAACCCAGTATGGCCTGCGAGAGAGTTTAGGTGAAATTCACGTTTTTAATATACTTTGGTGTGAACTTTAAAACTTCATCTTTTACTAAAGGTAATCTTACGCTGCGTCTTCACGTGCCATCGACTTGAACATGACATGGACATAACGTCGGCAGAGCGAATGTAAAAATAAGTTCATGTTCTTAAAGTGGCGTATACGTATGTTCGGATATATCTTATCAAAGTGTTCAGTTCGGCGCCATTTTGTGTATTTTTGTACGTGGTGGCCAACTTCATGGCGAACATCGATGCTCAGCCATATGCTCGAGCATCGATGTCAGAGCATGAACGAAACATGAACATGAGCGGTCCACATTAGCCATTTACGATGTTCTCCATAATGCTCATACCATGTTAATGGCTAATGGAGACTCCCAGTTATGTTCTTTGTAAATACACGTATCATGGTTCAGCAGTAATCGCACGGTGAATTTTTTTGGCGCCTTTAAATTTTTATTCGATCAAAAAATATGATTTTTACAAGAGAAAGTAATTAGATTCTAAACATTTAAAAAACACTTATTTTGTCCATTTTTTTTTTTTCTTAAGTTTCTCGTAAAAGCTAAAAGTTTATTTAACTTTCTTACTTTATAAAATGCTTAGTTTTATCTTTGAACTTCTTTTTGTTATTTAATACAAATATAATAAACATGACCATGAACTTTGTTAAAAATATAAGATTTTTTCTTGAATATCAAAGCTAATGTTTTAAAGGCCAAGAAAACAAATGCGAGAACATTGAATAACATGAACAAAATACATATTTCAAAAATGTTTAAGAATTTGTTTAGCAACAACAATTTACACAAACTAAGAAAGAGTGTTGTCACTTTAATATCTCATAAATTTGAATACAACCTTGATGGCTATGTCGAATTTCAACAACAAATATAAAATATATTTTTGCCGCATTAATTCCATTACACAAAATGCTGAACAATAGACCGGCTATTGCAACTCCATCATGTCATCAATATTGTATTATTTAGCTTGAACCTTCAGTTTTCCAATACTGTCTCCCTCTCTGACTCGTACTGGTATTTAAAAATTCTGATTTAGAAAAAATAAAATATAAAATTGTCAGATGTCTTCTGTGTTCAACACAAATGATATGCTTTGACGCTCATAGTCAAAGAAGGAGAAGTTTATCTCAACATATAAAAGTAAACACAAAAATTTACCGATTTAAAATAATACTCGTAAAATACAAAGAAGTTGGACACAAAAATTCAGAAAAATTTTTGCAAAAAAGCAAAAAATTTACATAAAATACAATAGCTAAGTAAAAGGAAAAAAACTGAAGGAAATTCGTTGCCAATGCAGTGATGAGAATGACAAAATACTGGCAGAAATATAAAAACGTATATAAAACAAAAAGATGCTGATGATGACGCGAATGATGGTGATCATGAATAAGGCCAGCATTAAAGTTAAACTCATTACGCATTCAAGGTCCTTAAAAATAGACTCTGAAATGGAATGAAATTTTTGTTTTTCAACAGCATTTGTGAATCTGACTTTTTTCTTTATGTTGCTGTTGAAAACAATATGAAAAAGATGCTGAATAGTTTAAATATTAACATAAAAGTATTTCGAAGCTGACCACACTGCAAGAAAAACGTTGCAATAATATTATGGCTAAGTAGAAATAAACTTCAGTAATACGATTTTTCCGCTTAATGAAATATTTTTGAGAGCACCGCATTTGGTTAGGGCTTCCCTTAAATTTCTGTCCTCCTATAACGGGTTAATCTATAACACGTTTTTCCAATAAAAAATGTGTTATTGAAACAAAACTTGCTTTTAATATGCTAAATAATCTTAATTTTTTTGAATCACATAACTTTTTCATATTTAAGTGTGGTTAAATTTTAATAGCCGATATTGATTTTGAATAAAACACAAGTTATGTAGGAATTATTGTAATTTTTTCTTATTATGATATAGGTATGGTTTAATTATTTATCAGCCAAATGGATATTATGACACTCTTTAAAGTGTTATAATGTGTTTTTCCGCATAGCGAAATATTTCTGAGAACATCGCATTTCATTAGGGCTTCCCTCCCTGTGCTAGGATGTCCATGTACGTTATGACATGTCACCTTTCTTGGCACCATTCTGACCATTGAGGACACTTGGAGGCTTTAGATCTGGAGCAAATTGCGGCTTGTAAATGCATTCTTTATGCATTAGTTCATCAACGACGAGCTTGAGAAGTGCAATTGTTGGGCACGACGACGAGTTGGGGTCGACGGCCCTTCAGCCGCACTATCGCGAATAGCAGCTAAAATTTTTGCACAATTCATCCGTTTGTACGATTAAATTGACGACAAAATCGCGAAGTGCACGACATGAATTTTGATTTGGACTTTCATTTTCACAATAATACTGGATAACTTTAACGCGTTGCTCGATTTTGTGTTTCATAGTTCGTTGAGTTAGTCTCAGATTGTTATATGAAAAACAAAAAAAAAACTTGATGTTTAGAAGTGTTTCGAATTCAACATCGGCCCTTAAAATTTTAACACCCGTACATACATAAGTTGTCACAAAATAAAGACTACCCTGCATGATGAAACTAGTATTTTAGTAGTCGTCGGTGAAACTAGTATTCTACTAGTACAATAACCACCAGCACTAATGTTAATGTCAGATTAACATTGAGTGTGTTAGAAAAATCACTAGTACCATTAGTGCTAAATAGATACTAGTTCTATTGCTCTTAGATGGACACTAGAAATTTTTGGCTCAATAGGATCCTTTAGAACTAGTTTTATACTACTATCTTCAGTAGAATTAGCGTTTTAGATCGCTTTTAATATCAGTAAAAATTATAATTGGTAAAAATGGTTTTTTCACTGATCTTATGTAAAAATAGCATAAAATAAATTTTATTATACATATATTTTCCCATCATTTTTTTCAATTAGTTGGCTTTAAAAACTCATTTTTCTTTTGAAGTTGAAAGGTTTTTCTCGAAGTAGTACTCGTATCAGGGTAATCCAAAATATTGCAATGGTACAACAAATGCGCATAATGAAATATAGAACTCTAGCAAAGAGTTTTATTAAATAGAAAAAGTACTAACCTAGCAATGCAGAATATATATAATTTCTTTGTTTTTCTTTTCATGCGTAACACCTGCTTTATGTTCTTGAGTTACATTCTATACCAAAATTTAATTTAAGTATCGTCTAATAGTACTCTGCCGTAACTGTTATAAAGCAAACATTAAGGTTATCAGTAGTGCGATTCACTAACCTGTTTTAACGTTAATAACTATCGTTCAACGCAACTAACACTAACATTGGCGTTTTCGCGATTCTTTAACACTTTTTAACACTATTTGCTTTCGTTTTAAATCAGCCGACTGTAGAGTTGGGTAGTTCGCGAACGAACTAGTGTCACTGAACTATTCACTTCAGGGAGCTAAGTGAGCCGATCATTTCTGCGAGCTCTTTTAGTTCCGTAGTTCATGTTTCTTTCTTTTGTCTTCAAGTTTTCTTTTTCGTTTATGTTTCTTTCTGGTAGATATATATACGGAAGTAGTCAAACAGTGCTGCCAGAACTTGACGTAGAAAGTACATATCTATGTTATATACAACTATACAGAATATTAGACAACACAATTTTACTTTGGTTTTTTGTATTATAAAAATAAATGATATGATAAGCTACCATAATTGAATATAAAAACATCCAGACATCATCACAAATATATCGATTTTTTTTTTTTTTTTTTAATAAAATTATTTTTCATCATACCTGAATATTTCTAATCTCACCTTTTATTAATCCTTATAATAATTGTACTTTTCATTTGTTTACAGCAATTTTGTTTTGCTTTTCTTTATCATGAAATCTGAACAGAGCCGTTCATTGAAATTATTATTTACGGAGCACTGAACTATTGAACTAAAAGAAAGACATATTTCAGTAAAAAGAGCTGAACTAAAAAGAGCACTCTCTCAAAAGAGCTCATGAACTCAACTCTAGCCGACTGATTAGCGTTAACTAAACACCGCCTTTTTTTTGTGGTGTTTATTTCGACAACAGAGTCGTTATAATGTCTACTAGAATGGCTTTAGAGTATTTGGCATAAGGTCTGTTGGAAGATCAGCCTACTTTTAACGCTCCAACAGTTGTTCTGTGTGTTCTCCGTGAGAACTTATTTTACTTCAACAAATATCAACAAATTTTTTAAATATTGAACTTATAACTAATTTTCCTTACATTAAAAACTGAATTATGGGCAAATTTGTTTGTTTTTTTTTTCTGGTCCTCTTCGTGGTTTTCTTTGTTTTTAACAGAGCTGCAACATAATTTTTTAACACACAACCACAGGTGTTAAAAATAAGTTAGTGAATCACATAATCGGTGATTGTGGGCAAACCACAATAGTTCGTGTTAAGTTATGCTCTTTTAAAATCGTTAAAAGTTAGAGAATCGCACTACAGAGTGCGTATTCCGCATATACTTTTAACACTACCAAAAATTGTCAAATTGTCAACTAATATTGTCGCTTGCAGTAACGATTGTGTGATTCTGTAACTTATCAATAACAACATTGAAAAAAATTAAATCAACTGGCATTAGAGTTAAAAAATGCGTCAAAACTAACAAAATAAAGAAAAAGAAAGAAAAATATTACCGCCAATATATATATGTATACAAAACCTAAATATGTGTATGTGAGTACCCTAACATCAGTCTATTAATTCAAATAGAATTCAAATTTGAAATTTCTCTATGTGTATCTTCTAAACTTGAAGTCAGGTATTGTTGTTCAATCACGCGCATTTACGACTCATGACATTTTGGAACATGTCGCTTTCATAAATAGTTAACCTACCGAGATGGCAACTATTTGCAAAAAACAAAACCAAATACTAAAAATAAGCGAAAAAAAGGAAAAAATCTGAAATCGCGAAAGAAACAACTCTTTATTTCAAGCAACTTCTTCGACAACTAGCCAACTTACAAAACTGCCAACCAATTCAAACGACCATATGGCGGTGTTTCTTATATTTCTTACAGAAGAGACACTGATAAGACAGCATGGGGATCATTTTGGGCAGAAGATGAAAAGAAAAATAGAGAAGGAAAAATTCATTGCAATTCATTTAGTTTCTTCTGCTGCCATGATTATCATTAAAATCGTTTTTATTGTGCTTATTTTTGTTAATTTTGTTCTCTATTTTTAAACATTATGGCAAGCTTTTTTAACATGTCTCTACAATTTTCATTTCTAGGCAACTATACCATTACAATCATTTAACCTTGATTGTGGACGTTTAGATAATACTAGTAGTACAGCAACAAGTTCAGGTGGCAATGTGACTAAAACGAATGTAGCCTACCTGAGAACATTATCGGCACCGACACCATCGCCTTCGCAAAATATTTACCAACAACTACATCATAATCATGGCAATAAGACAACTGGTGGCACAAACTGCTGCACAAGTGCAACTGGTAGTAAAAAGCAACAACGTAATAGTTTAGCAGGAGGCATATTTAATGCTGCATTTGATCAACATCATCATCATGAGCAGCAACAACAAAATCTGGCGAATTTCCAAAGCAATGAAGCCGCTTTGAATGCCTTAGCTGCTGACTGCTCGAAAACAACCAATGACACTAAGTCAACTATGTCAACAAAAATAACTCCAACAACCATTTTGAAAATTGAAGAGACGGTGCCATCAGCATCTTTAGTCAGTGGTGCATTCAAAGCACCAAGTTCTTCTCAATCATCATCCGAATTGGAAACTTTACAACAAAAACGTTTACGTCAGTTGAATATTGAAATGGATAATATACGTAATACGTCCATAGATCAAAGCCAACAATTGTCGGCCTTAATGCAACAACATCACTATTGCACGGAGAGTTCAAACCATAGCAACAGCAGCAGCAGCAGCAATAATAATAAACATAAAAATCTTATGACAACATCATCCTCATCATCATTTGCCATGACGGCGGCATTACCAAAAAAAGTTTCTGTTTCCTACAGCTCCAACTGCCCCCACCCATCCGCCAACCACGTGACCTGTGTCGCTGGAAAACAAGTTAACTCCAGCCCGTCAACACAACCAAATGCAACACCAGCAACTGCAACAAGTTATCTATTGCATGGCAATGATGCTACCAAAAAAGGTTCAACCTCTACAATCTGGACATCTGAGGAATCGATATTAAGGAGTGTTGGCGCCGTCGATGAAGACAATAAGTAAGTATAATCATTATTTATAACATTTTGATTGCTGCATTTGTTACAAGAGACAAAAAATTAACATTGTACATAAGTCGATTCTTCGTTTTTCTAATCCATTGAGACATAATTACTTTAAGAATCATTTTTTATGCATGGATATGTGTAAAAGTGTGCGCTATCTGAATGGATGGATGTTTGTCAGCAGGCCAACCTGCTTGTACCGTCTGTGTGTCTGTCTCTGTGCTTTAAGCTTATGTGTGGCCTCTTTGGGGAGTTGTCTGTTATTTTTTAGGCTTTTATCATTCTTATTGTTTTATATTCTGTTAGAATTTTACTTTTGTCTAGTAATATCCCTGGAGATGTTTCAACGTAAAAAGTATTTGGTTTATATCTAATGCTTAGAAGCGATTTAAGTAATAATATAAGTCAAAGTAAAAAGTTTTTGGCATAAAACCGCCACTTTGCCACAAAAAAAAAAACAGATTATATCTATATAACATCCTTAAATAAAAATATGTATATACACATCAATAAATTGTTAAAAAAATTATCGATTATTTTAAATATTTTTTTTTTTTTTGTTTTAACTGTACAATCAAGGGGTACACAGAGTAAAGTCAATTGAAATGGGATAATCAAACGTACGAGTATTTACCCAATCATTTTACTTGCTTCACTTATTCTGTTATTTTTTATATTACAAGTAATAGAAAACAGCAGTATATTAAAGTGCTGGTTCAAAAATTAAAAAACTCTAGACACAGTGCCAAAATTTACAGGACGTCAGTGAAAATCGGTAGTATTGAGGTAAAATTTAAGATGAAATATTTGATTAAATTTTAGTTTACTGCAACTAGGAGAGAAAGTAATAATTTATTATAAATAATTCAAACAGTTAAGTTTTTTCTTCGCTATTTTTAGCTTCTACCATTTATACCAATAAAAAACTATAAATAACTTGTTTTCTATGTTTCCCAGCTATCTATATGTAGACATTTCATAGGAACTACCCTAATCATCAGTAGACTTTGGAAATTTTTGAAAGATATTCTCAAACATTCAACATTTATATCCCAACAATCCAAATAAATTGCTGAGAATTTAAAAAGAAAAATGCTCTAATAATACCTGTCAAAACACAAAAAACAAGCTGGGAAACATAGAAAACAAGCTATTTATAATTTTTTATTCGTATTATAAATAATTTTGTTTTCTTGAATCACTACGAAATGCCTAAAACGTTCTCTCCGGGGAACAGATATCACCTTGACGAATTACTTAGCGGGAAAGCAGTCCTCATGTTTTTTTTTTTTTTTTTTGCAAATACGAGTATCTCTAGAAAGTACACCATTATCAAGGATGTCCCCAGAAAGTTTATTTCATGGCACTGATTATTAGTTGAGATACTTGCATCCTGACTGTAGCTTTCTCGATTTTGTTTGGACCTGACATCGCATAGAAGCATTAAATCACGTTGATAGGCTCACTCACGAGTTCGCAACGTGTAACTATACGTAACCTTCAATAAATCAATTCTGTCACGAGCAGTGTGATATGTTGCGCCGTCTTATTGAAATAACAGTTCCTGCACTTCTTCGTTGTTCAACTGAGGAACGAAAAAGTCAAAAAGTCTATAGGGGTCACCATTAACTGTAACTTTCTGACCAACATCGTTTTTAAGGAAATATGGACCAATGACTCTACTAGCGCATAAAGCACACCAATCAGTCAGTTTTTCTAGATGAAACAATGTCTCAACATACACTTGAAGATCATCATTCCTCTAAATACGGCAGTTTTGTTTGTGGGTGTATTCATTCAAACTAACATTATGTTGACTAGAAAGTATTTCGGGCAGAACCATGATTTTCACAATTTGAAAGCGTTGTTCAGGCGTCATTAATGTTGAAATGGCAAACGAAACTTAAAAGCTGACAAAATGGCCGCCAGTTAAAAAAGTGTTGAAGTGTTTTATTCCTCTATAAAAAAAAATACCTTTTATATCAAAGTTGGCGAAAAAATCAGGAGTCATGGCCCTGTAACGGTCATCACTGACTGTATTATTGTTACCAGCATCGTTTTAAAAAAAGTACGGATCAAAAATTTCACCATAAAGCACGCCGAGCTGTCAGTTTTTCTGATCTCACGATTTCTCATACCCACTGGAGGATTATCATCAAGTTTTGTGTATTGACGTACTCATATCCATTAAAACAAAAGTGTGCTTCATCGTTAAAAAAAATCGCATATAAAAATCGAAATGATTTTTAAAATATATTTGCACAATTTGCAAGCGTTGTTCAGGCATCAGTCAATCACAGTATTGCCAACTTGTAATTGTATAGCTTTATAAAAATATCCTTTATCATAGCTTGTTTCTGGCTTGTCTTTTGCTGACTGTGTGAGGGATTCCATATAGGAGGGACTAGAAGGCCCGCACTCTTTAGCGAAAGGTTTGGTGATATGGCTAGAAACATACGACAGGAAGATGCAATCTTTGTAAGCCTTACATGGGGCCGCTCGTAAGCCGTGAACTAATCTATTCCGTGGAATTGGCACACCACTAAATTATAACGCAAAGCAGTTGATGCTTGAACAAGGGAATGACCCCTAAATATGCAGTGCATTGCACTTGAGTTATAGGTTATGTGGAGAAGCAAAGAGGAAGTAGTGTTTGTGAATGTTTGACTTGAAGCTGCCAATAACAGCACGGAGATACCAAAACAAACTTTATCACAACATTTAGAGTGTTAGAGTTAAATTAGTTAAAACCGATCAGAGTCCAGTGTTTATATCTTCAAAACTGCTCAGACTAATAAAAATCAGGCCAGCACTTTTTACACTGCAAGGTTGTAATTCATTATCTAGCAAGAACATAGAAAACATAAAACACATTGAAGAAACACGTATACGCAGTACAAAAGATTACTTTTTCTGGTTGCTACTTATTCTAATGTAATTTGGTTAAAAAACAATAATTTATAATGAATATATTAACTAAAAATTTTCTAGCATATGAATAAGTAAAACTTTTACATGGAAAAACTAAAGCTGTTTTGTATAAGTTTACCAGCTATCTATATACCGACACTTTGTAGATGCTAGCCTAATCATCAATAGACTTCACCTACCATGGAATAAAAGTTGGTACAAACTTTATCTCAATTGTGTTTAAAAAGGCAGGAAGCAAAATATTGTAATATTTTGAAAAAATGTTTGAAAGCCGGTACGGAGTTCTTACGGAAATTCGCGTTCAAAAATATACATACTTATATTTCTACATGGAAAAATATTTGTGTACGAGTAGATTGGTGTAGAAAAGATTGTGTGTAAACAAAAAATTACTATCGTGTCAATTTATAATATTTTTTTTTAAATCTATTTTATTAATAATTATAATAAAATAGTCAGCCAACTGTAAATAATTCCGTAGGCAAATAAATGTATGAACATTAATTTTTGTTTCAGTTAACGGGAAAAAGTCTCTACTTTTACTTTTAACATGCCTGTAGTAAGAAACAAATTCCGTTTACTTTTCTTTTACATACCGTACCGGTATGCGGAAATTTTCATAAGGAATTCATCAACCTGAAATTCCGTAACTTTTTTTTCACACAGTTCTTATGGGAACCTGAATTTTCGTAAAAACTCCGTACTGACCTTGAAGTGGTAGTTTCCGCTCGCAGAATTGTCTTTTATTATTTTTTAGCAATTATTTCGGGGAATATTTTTGTTCTTCTTGTAAAAAAAAGCTTAAAATTGATTAAAAAAATAAATATCTTATGCTCATTATGAATGATCTGGATGGCAATACATATGTACAAATGTTTGTTTGTCTACCAAAGGCTTTTAAAACTGCAAATACAAATAAAACAAATTTTTGTTTGCAGTGTGAATTATTTCTCTCCTGTTTTGTTCTTCTTGTTTTGAAATCTAGTAAATTTTACTTGCTTAGGATGCGTCATTATTCTGTAAAAAGCTCTTAATGCTTTTGACGTCTCCTCAAATCAAAATCATTGAAAATTCTTTTCCATACCCACTTCCTAATAATAATTTAGAAACTCTTGGAGCAAGTTTCAAAAAACATGATTGAAAAATCTATAAAGGAGACCGCTTTTCAAAAGCTTTGCGTGTTGACAAATAACAGCATTATAAATGACATTCTGATTAATTTCGTTCATATATTACTTGGGCTTTTATAACTTTTTTCGTACTCTTTAAATAAAGCAATAAGCTATGAAATTCATTAAAAACTCCTTGAAATGTCAGCTATTTTACAGATATGAAGTATGAAATATACTGACATTTTGACACTTGATTAAGAATTGAGAGAGTAAAAATAAAAAAGCAGAACTGGTTCAATTAAATCCACTCATATACTCATTCATTAACACTTAATCCTTTCGCGCATAATGCAGCAAATTTATACAAGTAAATAGTATTTGTAAAGTTTTTATTTATTATTAAAGTTTTTTTTCTGTTTCAGCTCTACTTCATCCTCGGCTTATGAAGAAGCATCAGGTGTTTTAAGTTCTGGTAAATCAGGCATTTCACTTGATAGCTCAGGTTTGGAAAATGATAATAATGAGAGTGGTATTGGTACGGCCACACCACCTAAAGAGATGACCTATTGGAGAAGTACGCCACATCGTCATCGACATCATCACCACCATCATCATCATCACAATCAGCCGGACAATGAATCCATAACAAGTTTGGATGCTCTTAGAAAAATGAAATTTCAAAAAGGTAGTTCCATTACATCATCTGACGATCCTGATCTGTTAGAAGTTTTAAGTTTATGTGATGAAACGCATGATGAAGATGATGACAACGACGATGTAAGAGACTTGGAAGATGTAGCAGCAAATAAAAATAAATCACTTAAAGAAGTGAACGAAGAGGACATGGATGATTATGATATGGTCGATGAGGATGATGAAGGCCATGATGATTTTGAAGTAGTTACGTACTGTGATTGCGAATATCCCGAAGATGGGGATAATAGCAGTGCTAGTGCTGGTAGCACCAGCGCCAGGACAAATAACTGTCTCAACAATGGTTCACAAAGTGATACTAGTGGTGTGGTACTACGACGCAAATTTACTGCCTCACCTATAATGGTACCCTATTCTGCACAGACAAATCATGGCTCTTCAAATCGTGGAAGAACACACAAATGTCGCAGTCACTCTTTAGACACGTCGTCATTACCTAACTGTTACCACCACACACCCAGCCAGCAAACACAATATAATGCCCAACATTATTCTCAAGCTCAGCTGGCACGTAAACTACAACATTTAAGAGATCGTCACAAGGATCGCAATCAACTATCGTTGGCTTTGCGTCAAGAACCCTTTCAGTCTTTGTTGGCGCCTACACATTTTCATGAATTGCCATCACCAAGCAGTGCTTCGTTACACAGCGGACATGAAATTTTAGATACTCAAGAGCTCTCTACGAAATCAAATTCGGCGCCTTTGTTATTGAAACAAGAAAAACGACGTGATGACTTTGCTAACCAGAATGTGGTGAGTGTTTGCCAATTGACTGATTCACATTAAGTTGAACTTCGTCTAAACCTTTTTCTTTTTATTATTAATTCATTAAAACTTTTTTTCTGTTTTTGCTCCTACAAAGGTTAATTAAATGTTGATTAAGAGTCAGAAGTTCCCCTTGATGTGAAGTTAAAGTATTTTTTGATTAATTTTTTTATTAACATGTTTCTTTTTGTTTTTTTGTAGACTCTTCGCTATTCACGTTCGCAAAGTGATCGCTATTTAGCAGGTGAGTAAGAAAATCTTTATTTTTTTTTGTGCCCTTCATTCTGTCAAGTTAAGTTTAAGGTGTTCATATTTTTTGCTTAGTGGCGTCTAAATCCAGTTTTCTTTTTGCAATGTGTTCTTTTTTTTTTTTTTTAATATAATATGCATATGCACATTTACATGTTGTTTATGCAGACCTGTTAAGTAATTAAATCTCTGATAGGGAACACAACATAACTGTTTAGTCAGTAATTAATTGTGTGTGTGTGTGTTGAGAGCAATAGACGATTATTGTCTATTAATAAAGAAGTAATGACTATTATAATGTTTAATTTATTCATATTTGTTGGGTTTAAATTTATGTTTATAATTTATGAGTGCTTAATTTTCTATTAAAACACTTTAAAGCTTTACATAAAACAGGTTTAGTTTATAAAAAACGAGTGATTGAGACTCTGGCCAAAAATTATATATTTGATTTCGTCAGTATATTTAAGTGAGTATATTTATAATATAATAAACCATTGCTAACAGAAAATATAAAGCAAAGTCTTTGTCATTCCGGCAAACAAATCCTATTGTCACAAAGTGTTTTTCTTCGTTTGTGAATATTTTCTTCAAATAACGTTTGTGTGGCAAAGCTGTACTTCCCGCCAGATACTTGAAAATACCATCAATTGATTTCCACTTTCCTTTAACTCAGCTATTTTAAACTCTAATTTTGATATAGGATAGTTAGTTTTAAAACGATGTATGGCTTAAAGAGCTGACACTATTCAGTGTCGTAAACAAATTTTGAGTTGCAAGTAATTTAAAAATTTAGTACGTGAGTTCTCAGTAATTAAGAACTTGACAAGTGCTACCAGTGACTTTAAAATTAAAAATCAATATATATATATCCCACACCGCAGAGCGTATTTACCACAGTTTCTGTTGGAAGTAATTGATTGGTGTTTGCCTCACAAAATCAGTGCGTTCAAACATATTCGTTTATTACACATTTATGCATCCAACATTTACAAAAAGGAGTCTTCATCTAAAAGTCAAATAATATTGTGTAATTGATCGAGCTTAAGGTTTTTTTGGAAGTTTTCGGTTTTTTTTTGGTTCTTTGTCATCTGGCTTGATATTTAACACTGGTACATAAAATTATGTTTTATACCCGACTACCGGCGACGATCACCCGGCCAAGCCCGACGAGCCATAGCTGTGAAAGATATTGGTTAGTTACCAGTGTGTCCGGTTAGTCGAGTACGTGTTTCACCTTTGCGGTTGTAGTATTTTTTCTGTAGGTGAAACGTGACAGTTATGTTATAATAAAGAACCAAAAAAAAACCGAAAACTTCCAGAAAGACCTTAAGCTCGATCAATTATACAATATTAAGAAGAAAAAAAACAAGGGTCGAAATAAGGAAATAATAAGCATAAAAGTCAAATAATTAAACAGACCTAAAAGTTAT
The DNA here is from genome assembly GCA_914767995.1 of Thecocarcelia acutangulata. Lineage (NCBI taxonomy): Eukaryota > Metazoa > Arthropoda > Insecta > Diptera > Tachinidae > Thecocarcelia > Thecocarcelia acutangulata. The sequence continues at coordinate 112,687,473 of OU612094.1, forward strand.
TCATTTTACAAAAGTCAGAAAATTTTATTAAAAATTTTGAAGTAATTTATTGTGTATAGCATCCCTTTACTTGTTTAGTGTAGCTTTTTACGTAGTCTCGACTTTATAAGTCTTTAATAATTTTGTAAAGATATATCTGAATAAAAAAAAACATGTGCAAAATCATAAGAACGGATGTCATGTGTTTGATCTGATATAAAAGTTTGAATCATGTATAATATATGGAAATAAAAAGATACAACTTTAGCTGCAAATAAGTTTTTTTTTTTATTCAAATAAATAATATTATTTGTAACCTTGAAAGTGTCGCTAAGAACTTTTATCTAAAACTTTAAAAAAATAATTTTTATAACATAGACGACCAAGAACAGTAGAAAATATGGAGAGTGTTAATCACTCTGTTCGTGACGACCCGAAACTTTTAATTCGGAAGAGCGCAAGTGCTTTAAATGTACATAGATCTTCATTATAATACGTTATGCACAAATAGTTAAAATTCCTCCCCTACAAAATTCAATTGATACAAGAATTAAAGCCCCAAGCTGCCAGTCAGAGGCAAAGAATATGGTTCCAACAAGACGGAGAAAATATCCCAGGCAAATTGATCTCCCGGAAAGGTGACATAATTTGGCCTTCACGCACTCCAGATTTAACAACTATGGTATTTTTCTATGGGGTTATCTTAAATCTAAAGTCTACGCCAATAAACCGACTTCACTGGCGGATTTGAAAGAAAATTTCCGTCATGAAATGGCAGCCTTCCCTGAGTCGCCAAGCCGTCATAAGTAATTTTACTGTTCGATTAAATGAGCGCCAAGACCACAAGGGTTTATATTTAAACGATATAAATTTTAAGAAAGAAAACTTCAAAACATATATTTTAATAATTAAGAAACATTTTTTTTTTTATCTTGGACCAGTACTCAGGGGATGACCCCTACATATGCAGTGCATTGTACCAGAACTAGGAAAATAGGTTGTGAGGAGGGGGAAAGAGGTAAAAGTGTTTGTGAACATTTGACTTCAACTTTCCAAGGTTATAAAAGATATAAAAAAAAAATGTTATAAGAGATAGGAAAAAATGTTATAAGAGATAGGAAACAATGTTATAACAGATAGGAAACACGGCTAAAAAACGAATTCTCTCTGTAATGCGTTGTACGATTCCCTGGGCAATCGACCACAAATGAATGACCTCTGGACGAAGAACGCGTGCTTCGTAAAAATGTCAGGGTTTCGGGAACAAGATCCCTAATCTCGTCAGATCAAAATCCATTATAGTAACGATAGAACAGAGTAACGCACCCCACACTGCGTCGATGCTCCAGTGAGTCGATGGAGTTGGACACCCTACTGTCACCGATAAGCTTCTTCGCCCTCTCCTGCACATGGTCGAGTAACCCCAAAAGAGACTTTGAGGCACCGGCCCAAACATGAGAGTTGTATTCCATTTTCGGTCGGATGTAGGTGGTATAAATAGTAAGGAGATCGGATGGAGTGTAGTACATCTTACACCGTTTCAAAAACCCGAGGCACTTGAATGCTTCTTTAGAGCAGAACTAGGAAAATAGGTTATGAGGAGGGGGAAAGAGGGAGCAGTGTTTGTGAACATTTGACTTGAATTTTCCAACGTTATAACAGACAGGAAACACGTCTGTAGGTAGCTTATTCCATAGGCGAAGCGTACGGCTGAAAAACGAATTCTATCTGTATTGCGTTGTATGATTCCCCGGGTAATCGACTACAGATCGATGATCTCTGCTCGAAGCATGCATGCTTCGTAAAAATGTGCTAGTTTCGGGAACAATATCCCTAAGCGAGCAAAATCCATTGTAGTAACCATAGAACAGGGTAACTACCCTACACTGTATCGATGCTACAGTGAGTCAATAGAGTTGGACACCCTACTGTCACTGATAAGCTTCTTCGTCTTCTCCTGCACATGGGTGAGTAACCCAAAAATATACTTTTGGGCACCGACCCAAACATGAGATCTGTATTCCATTTTTTCTTTGTATGGCTTATTTTTTTTTAATCGATCCACTAAATATAAAATTCCGTTTGAGATACCTGTAGTAAATGCCCTTTTATAACTCGATTTTTTTGTGGTTATCTACACGTTTGTTACGAAATCAAAATAAATTAGATAAAACCATCACCTAAGCTAAATTATATAGAACTCTCGATCTGCGCACCTCCCAGTTCACTATATATTATGATTATTTACTTAGTATAAAGTATGTATTTTAGTGTACATTCACTTTTAATGCGTTATAATACTGGAAGATTTAATTTCCAAAAAGATATATGAAAATATTTGAAGATATTTTGGACAGGATGATGCATGGACGGCACTTATACTTAAAGCTAAAAAGCATGACTTTTATATGGAAAAAAGTCATGTTTCCTGTTTTGTATGTTGGTTTTTCCTACATCCTTTTACATCCATTTGTTATTTTGCTATAATTTAGATTTTCAGTCATCAGACAAAGTGATTACATCGATACTAACATAAGAGATACATAGATAGAGACAAATGATTTTTACAGCAACAATTTAAAAAAAGGACATGTTTTAAAAATCATAATTTGAATGTTAAACGATTTTGGTAGCAACTTTAGAAGAAAATACGAAAAAAAGTCATTACAATATAAGTGCCGCCTTTATTATTACTTTTATGTTAAATGTAAAATTGTCAACAATTGTACATTATTGCATGTATATGTTTGCCTGAGCAAAAACAAACAAATTTATTAAAACATTAGCCTTTTTCAAAACTTCATTAAATTGCAGTGAAAATTTTAGCGAAATTTCTTTATACTTATATTATTTAAAATTTTGTTGTAAAATTATTTGATCGATACCATTTATAAAAAAAATTTGTTCAGAAATGTAACGTAATGTAAAATGTGTAATTTAGTATGAAAAAAATTGTTGCTGCAGTAAATGTAATTAACTTTCGAAAAAAACTCAAAATTTTTCTGGAGACTATCCATGCATATCATTGATCCCCAGGCATTACCCTAAAGAGTAATCGCGCTTATACATTTTACATATTGAATATTGTCTATTTTTAAACTTAAAAAAAAAAGTTATAATTGCCATAAAGTTTAATTAAAAGCAATAAACAATAGAATGATCGTTCGTCGAGCAGAACACACTGTTGAAAGCAGTATTCTGCGCCACACGCTGCAGTAAACTTGGTTCACTTGAGCTGATTTCTCGACGAATATTTTCCTTTCCAGCCACAAGAGATTGGGGATTGTGATTATAAACCATCTCTTTGAGGTAGCTTCGAAAAGGAAATCTATGGGAGGTTGATCGAACGACCTCGGTGGCCATGGGATTTCCCCGAAGCCACTGATCAGTTTTTGGGGGACATTTTCTCGAATCTCTAGCTGTGTATACAGTTGCGCTACCATGTTGACACTGCGTGTACGTAGAGTAGTACTATGGGCAAGCTTGCAGGTTGGGCAAACATAATTCCGTAATCATGTATCTATAATTTTTACCGTTAACATTCGTCGCCAGCCCTCGAGAATTAAAAAAAACATGGTCCATATAGCTTATGCGTGGATAAGACACACCAGACACTTATCCTACGTGTTCTTGGGGACCATTAACAGCAGTTGAGGACCATTAATGGCATGACTTGGTCCATGACGTATTCGCCGAATACCAAATATTGAATAAAACTGTCGACGAGCAAAAAATGAAAAATGTCATCCCAGCGAATGCGCTAGCACACTATATATTACTTTTTGAAATAATCGTGTTTTAAAACATAAGCTTTTCACCAGCAACATTTTAAATGCTGTGATAACGTTTGTTTTGATCGTTTCCTGTGTTAAGTTCACAAACATTACACCCTCTTTCCTCCTCATAATCTATTTTCCTAGTTCCAGTACAATGCACTGCATATGTAGGGGCTATCCCCTGAGTACTAGTCCAAGATAAAAAAAATGTGTAATTATAGTTGAAAAATGCGGTTGAATATTAATAAAATAATACGGTCTCGGTTATTAAAAAAATCATTTTCAGAAGCAACGTTAAATGCTCCAAAAACCGAAAGTATTTTAACATAAAACATTTAATTCCTTTAATCTCTTTTCCCTGAAAAACTTATTCATTCACCTAAATCAGATCTTCTATGGAGGTCTATCAGATAGGACTTTTCAAAGATGTTTTCGTATCTTTTTTCCTTTTTTTTGCCAAGTTTCACTTTTCGTTGCCATGATGAGAATGAGTGATTAATTATTTAATCATTTTTCAATGGCCGTTGTTAGCACGGTGTCTGGTGTTTAAGATGCATGCACATCTACTCTTTTATTAACTGTCAAGAGATCTTTTTCTCTTATGAATAGTTTAGTGCCTTTACAGATTTTTTCTTCGATGTAGGTAATCTAAATTTTTTAACATTTTACTTTATTATAGTTGATCTTAGAATTTTTACTATGGCTTTGATTTTGTAACCATTTTTATTTTTTATTTTAATAGACATTGACATCCAGTTATTGCTTTTTATTTATTCATACAATATTCTAGATAAGTTGGTTTTTTCTCAGCATTCTCATCTTCTATTAATGGTCTCGTACCTCAAACTTTGAATATGATTTCTTTTTTTAATAATAAAATAAAAAGAAGATTTCTCTTTTTATTAAGATTAATAGATTTACGCATTTTAATTGAAAAAATTCAATTATATTATGCAAATGATTTCATTTTGGTTCGTAACGTTTCAATAGCTTTGTATTCGAAAGCTTTGTAGTTTTCTACGTATTTGCAAAAAAATTTGTTATTTAGGATTATTCTCAATTATTTATGAAATTATGGACTTTGTTTGGAAGTGGCTGTTAAAACTTTCTCTCTAAGAATTTAATAAATAAATAAAGTAATATAGAATGTTACTCAGTAGAATGACGTTGAACAAAATCAAAATATTTAAAAGGGAGCCACTAGGGTATCGATACTTATACTCGATACGTTATCGATCGCAAAGTACCGATACCTACTCGATACCGAAGAAAAAGCATCGCTACGTACCTGTACTGCCTGACTGGCCTCATAAGCCGCTACAAACAGTCACTTTCGACAATCGCTCTTGGATTATCATTCGCCCAAATGTGGCAATTTTTTTATTGACGAATCGACTGAGGTGAACATGTGCCTTATCACTGAAAATTATTTCCTTCAAAAATTTATCATACACTGTTACCATTCTTGTCACCATTCTGAGCATTGTCGATTCTTGGAATGGTCAAGAGGCATTAGTTCTTGAGTCAGTTGCACCTTGTAAGCATGTAAATGCAAGTCTCTATGCATAATGTTCATCATCGACGAGTTGAGGTCGACGGCTCTTCAGCCACACTATCGCGAATAGCAGCCATATTTTCTGCAGAATGAGCTGTACGAGAATGCATTGGTGCTTACACATGTCCTGCAGACTCGGGTTTTTAAACTTTTAGCACGATTTTTTTTTCGATTATACGCACATTTGGACGATTACCGAAAAAATCACGAAGTGCACGATTTGCATTTTGATTTAAACGCGCTTTTTCATAACAAGTCTAACGCGTTTTGGATTACATTCAACATTGGCCCTTAAAATTTAATCACGCGATATAGTGGCATATGCTGTCACATAGGAAGTTCCCGCGTGCCTAAAAACAAAAAACGGTAAAAGCCCGTAAAGCAGCGCACTGAGTTAGGCCAAATTAATTAACCTGTGTAATTGAGATGCAAAACTTTCGAAGATCAAACAACAACAACAATAAGCCTGACCGCACTTAGGAAATAACTATGATAACTCGGCAGCTGGTTTGCGACTCCGGAAAAGTTGTCTTTGCTTTGGCATATCCCTATGAATAGACTTACACAGGAGCAAATTTGTATTAAAATAATGGCTTTGTTCGTGAATTAATGTTGAATCTCTATTCAAAAAATTGTTAAGGGATAAGATCATTTTTCCGTCCAATGGTCACGTAAATAATCAGAACTTTTACACGTGAAGTAATAATAATCCAAAAAGCTTTTTTCGAAACATCACAAAAATTACCGTTTGATGCGATTTGTGGACTGACAGTGTGGGACACTTGCTTAATCTTTGCGAATTTTGAATCGCGTTAAAATTTTTTTCCAACAGGAACGATTTTTTCTTCGATGTAGTTTAAATTTCGATTATATTTACTTATAGCGGTAGATTTTATAGTGGTTACGTTTACATTATTCAATACTTCTAAATATATTGGTTTGTCTTACATAAGACAAGCAACAGCCTTAATTTACATACATTTTAAAATTAAGAAAATGCGGACATAGAATGAAATGCGACTGACAGTATTTTTAATTTGCTTAAACATATTAAAAATGAATATAAATTTATTTACATTTTAATGTGCATATTCATAAAAAATTAAAATGTATTTGAAATGAATTTTAGTAAAATTTTGTATGGAATTTTTGAGTTAAAACACATTTCAAATTTATTTAAATTTTTATGAATACGGCCGTAAAACTTTTACAATATATGATTGATTATTTTCTTATTAATACTTTTTTTCCAATTGAATTGACACCTGACATTCAAAGCGAAAACAGTTTTTAAACAATTGATTAAAAGGCTTTTTGTTGCTCATATTCTTCCTTTTCAAAATTTTTCATGTGAGAATTAACAAAAAAAAAAAAATCAAGTGAAAAATAAAGATAAAAAGAATTGTGTGATGTTGCTTCTAGTAGACAAGCACTTCCAACCTGTCTTTGCATATAATAAAAACATCAAAAACAAAACAAAATAATAATAATAGCTTTATCAGCATTAGGATTGGTATACGTACATGTATGTTTTTTTTTTTTTTTTTCGTGGGGTGAAAAACCATCGAAAGGCACTGGCAGTGATGGTGGTTACCAGTAGTGCGAGACTTTAACACGCTAAAAAATACCCCTTCGCCCTGACCCAGATGCTCCCCGAGGGACTGCCGCAAGGCTTTACGTCTCGGGGTGGGAAAGGTGATACACCCTACATCTAAACTAAACTACATTGATTCTGCTGCGAATCTGTTCTAACCTACGAAGTTCCAAAGTTTCAAAACCAATTTTACAAAACTACAGACGTACGTCCAGTTGCACAAAGATTCCAACATGATTGGAACGATACTGGTCGGACTGATGCTACGTCCTAGGACTGTTTCTAAATATTCCCTATCACTATTAAACCGTGGACAGATGAAGAACACATGCTCAGCATCTTCCAAGACATTACCATCACAACTCGGACAGAACGGAGTACTGTCATGTCCAAAACGGTACAAGTACGACCTAACCCATGCCCAGTTAGAAACTGTGTAATATAGTAGTTCAAATCGCCATGCTTTCTTGATAGCCATGCTCTGATGTCTGGTATCAGTAAGTAGGTCCATCTTCCCTTGTCAGCTGTCGCCCATCTTTCTTGCCATTTTCGCAGACACGATTCTCTCAACCCAACCGTGATGTCCGAAGCGGCCTCTAGCTCGATCGGTATCATGCCGGCAATGACAAAAGCGGCCAGGTCCGATACAGTTCGGAATGCGCTACATACACGCAAGGCGATCAGCCTATACACAGGAGATATCAGGTTCACATAAGTAGGATATCTAAGTGAGCCTGACCATATAGGCGATGCATATAAGATAATGCTTCTTACTACACTAGAGAGTAATCTCCTCTGCAGATATTTTGGACCTCTTGTATTCAGCATGATCCGGCATAGCGCTGTGCATGTTTTTGATGCTTTACTGCCTATGTACTTCAAGTGCTCTTGAAAAGACAGACGAGTGTCAATCATGACCCCAAGGTATTTTAAACATTCCTTAGATTCTATGCTACACGTGCCAATATTTAGCCTGACAGTTTCCCTAATTTTCCTACTACTAATCAGAACCGCTTCCGTTTTATGGTCAGCTAGAGTTAGGCCCATTGATCTTAGCCAAGATCTTACGATCTGAATACTGGCGTTTGCAATGGTTTCCACCTCTAGTAACTCTTTACCTTCACACACTAACGCTATGTCGTCTGCGAATCCAATTATCTTCACCTTTTCCGGTAGATCCAATCTTAATACTCCGTCGTACATGACGTTCCACAATAGTGGGCCAGGAACTGAACCTTGAGGCACCCCACCAATGATCTTGCGCCTCTTAGTACCTTTATCGGTATCATAAACTAGCTCTCTATCCCGGAAATAGTCCCGTACAATTGCTAGTAGATACCCTGGGATGTCTATACGGACCAAAGCATTAACTATATGCTCCCAGTTTGCCGTATTGAAGGCGTTTTTTACATCTAGGGTTATAACCACACAATACCCTTTTGTTCCATTCCTCCACCTCTTCCCTTGGATAGCTTGAGCAGCGGTTTCTACTACAACTTTGATAGCGTCCACCGCTGACTTTGCTTTCCTGAAGCCAAATTGGTTATCTGATAAACCTAGGTTAGCTTGTACGCAATCTTCCAATCTTCTGCAGATTATACTCTCCAGAAGTTTTCCACTTGTATCTATCATACAGAGCGGACGATAGGAGGAAGGGTCGTCTAGCGGCTTGTTATCCTTAGGTAACAACACCAATTTCTGCCTCTTCCAGATTGTTGGAAAAGTTCCCTGAATCAAGCATGCGCTTATTACTTTCAGGAAATAATCAGGATGGAGCTTAACAGCATCCTTCAGTACCATATTTGGGATGCAATCTAAGCCTGGTGCCTTCTTGTCTTCGAATTTTGAGACAGCACCTTCTATCTCGACGACCGTAACCGGAGGAATGTCGAATAATTCAGCTGGATAGCTGTGTTGCCATGTCGGAGCTTCCTGTTGAGGAAAAAGATGGTCTACAATTCCGTTGAGGATATTCTCTTCTCTTGGCGGTGATGGGCCAAGACATTTAAGTTTCCTGGTTACTAGCTTATATGCTAAGCCCCAAGGATTACTATCTATTTCATCACAAGCATCCAGGAAACATCTACGCTTGCTCCTACGAATTGCAATCTTCAATGCCTTTCTTTTATCCCTATACAACTGGTGCTGCACGTTATTCTCTAACCGATCCCTCGTTCATGTATACCGCCTTCGGGCGCTAATACACTCTGAACGCAAGCTAGCAATTTCATCATTCCACCAATACACTGGAGGCTTATTTGGCGATCTTTTTCGCCTTATCATAGCTACATTGCAGGCACTAGTGATATTGCGCACTAATTGCACTGCCATGTCTTCTGCTGAACCAGCCATTTCCATGTTCTCCATGCAGGCTGCGAAGCTATCCTTATCAAAGGTATTTACCTTCCATCCTGACAAGACAATGTCAATTACTGAGCCAGCATCACCCCTTCTGAAGGTGTGTTCAACTCCATTATTGATGAGTACAACACCCAGTACAGAAAAGGCTTCCAAGAGTATTCTTCCTCTTGCGTTTGCTGAGAGATAGCCCCATTCAACAGCCCACGCATTAAAATCACCTGCTATTATTACGGAGGTTCTTCCAACTGCATCCGTTACAATACTGTCAACTATTACCCGAAAGTCTTCTATAGAATACCTAGGGGGTATATAACAGCTGTAAATAGTGATGCCAGATATAACCGCTCGAGCATATCCACATTGCGTTGTTATTCTATCGCGTATGGTTAGCGTGCTGGTGTTCCATATTGCCGATGTACCCGTGTTATCGGAAACCCAGTTTACAGATGCCATGGTCCGATATGGCTCACTTAGAATAGCGACATCTACACTTATATCTCGAACGCTTTGCTTAAGAAGCTCCTGGGCTGCCTGGCAATGGTTGAGATTTAACTGTAATATACGCATTTTGGTGACTTAGGTTCTACTCTACTCCCTAAGTTTCTGTAGAGCTCTTTTATAAAACGGGCAAACTGCACCTCCGGTGACATGGTCACTAGCGGTGTCTGCTCCCTTCTTGCAGAGCAAGCAGGATGGTTTATTGGAACAGGTTCCAATTTTGTGGCCCGTTTTGCCACACCGTAGGCAATTCCCTGAAAGGTCTTGCCCCTTACAGTTCCCTGCTAAGTGTCCATAATCCAGACATTTAAAGCATCTTTTTGGTGCTACCTTTTCGCGTATTCGGCAAACCACCCAGCCAATACGTATCTTTGCCATCTCTATAAGGCGGCGAGCTATCAGTGCACTCACGCCAATTGTGGCGGTCTGTGTCCCACCGTATGCTCTTCTTAGCGACTTAACTGCCGTAGGGTGCAAAGCTTTAAATTCGTCAGATATTTTGACGAGAGCTTCATAAATATCCTCCTTAGAGGTTACTTCATCTATATCCCTAATCTCAAGCCTGACCTCATGAGATAGTGATCTAACCTTAGCAGCATCACCTAGCACCTCTTCTATAGCCGACCTAAAGTCGCCCGTATTCTGGTGCGCGGGTCTATTCAGCTCAAACAACAGTTCACCTTTCCCTGTCTTCCTAATGCTCTTCACATTTTGACCCAGGTTGTTTAGCTTAGGGTCCCTCTTCACCTGTCTGAGAATATCCGCATAGGAAGTATCTCCACAGGTTTTAATCACTATAGCATCTGGTTTAACGGACGCTTTCTTTGTTTTAGCCCTTGGGCCAACCTTAACCCAGCCAGGATCTTTAGCACTTAGATCCGGTTTGTTAGCCAAGTTTAAATTTATAGCCTTGGGTATAGTGTGTCCACCTACCCTGACTACTTTATTAGGGGTTGTTCCCCTATTCTTTTTAGCTCTGTTACCTTTTGAGCTTAAGTCCTCCCTTCTACGCTTTGGAGTTCCGCCCATCACAGGATTGAGCCTTGGTGGTTCGTCTGTTTGAGTATGCGTACTAGTATGTGCTTTCTTTGTACTACTAGCACTTCCACTACTCAATTCATCTGAGACCTGCATGTACAATGCCTGTATCTCACGTGACATTGTCACTATTTCCTTATGCACGTTTGAACGTGCCTTTAGGAAAGCTACGAGCTTTGAGATCTTCTCTCCTAGCCTCTGGACGTTATTTTGTCCATTTTCACTATTTTCAACGGTGCCTGGCACCGGAACGGTCCTACTCACCGCTGTAGGAGGTGATCTGGTTATCACCGATTTCTTAGCAAAAGGGTTTACAATTTCACCCATGCTCAACTCATTTATACTCTCATTATTATTATTATTATTATTTTTATTCATTTTTTCAGTTGGGTCCCCGCTTAAAGCTGTAGTCTCCGTTTGCCGCACACTCAATAAAAAGTTTTTTCTTTGTCCAAAACATTCCCGCATTTTCCGGGTTAAGTTAATTTTATTAAAATTTAGTTAACTTTTTGTTGAGTGAATGTGCAGTTACCCTTGTAGTGACCCCGAGGGTGGCTATGCAAGCAGTGAGTTCCTCGCGAGGGTTGACACAAGGCCTTATGAGACTTGTGTACAGAGCCAGGTCGGGAGCTGATTAGGAGTCATCTCAACTAACCCTGCACAGCCAAAAACTATTGGCTACAAACTTTGATCATACTTTAAGCCCCTGCCAGGGTTTTACCGGGACGGAGGTAGCTTCCGCATTAGCCCGTGAGCCATTTCAGCACGATGTCACTCGTGCTTAATCAGGTCACGGAATACGTCAGCTCCCAGCCCATAATCGTCTGCGTCAGGTCGTCATCCAATCCATTATCGCTGTCACACAGTTAGTTCATTCTCAACTTTTGAGAACTATTCAGTAGCGCCACGAGAAGGCCGTGTGACAACTTGGTTTGAGCAGGGACAAGGATCGCTAACTGGCTACACTCAATGGGAAGCCAGCGCTTTACCTTGAACGCTCGCACCCACGCCACCTGTATGTATGTATGTATGTATGTATGTATTTATGTATGTATGTATGTATGTATGTATGTTTTTTTTTTGAATTTTTTTTTTTTTATTCGCGGGGTGAAAAACCATCGAAAGGCACTGGCAGTGATGGTGGTTACCAGTAGTGCGAGACTTTAACACGCTAAAAAATACCCCTTCGCCCTGACCCAGATGCTCCCCGAGGGACTGCCGCAAGGCTTTACGTCTCGGGGTGGGAAAGGTGATACACCCTACATCTAAACTAAACTACATTGATTCTGCTGCGAATCTGTTCTAACCTACGAAGTTCCAACAAAACCAATTTTACAAAACTACAGACGTACGTCCAGTTGCACAAAGATTCCAACATGATTGGAACGATACTGGTCGGACTGATGCTACGTCCTAGGACTGTTTCTAAATATTCCCTATCACTATTAAACCAGATGAAGAACACATGCTTAGCATCTTCCAAGACATTACCATCACAACTCGGACAGAACGGAGTACTGTCATGTCCAAAACGGTACAAGTACGACCTAAAACAACCATGCCCAGTTAGAAACTGTGTAATATAGAAGTTCAAATCGCCATGCTTTCTTGATAACCATGCTCTGACGTCTGGTATCAGTAAGTAGGTCCATCTTCCTTTGTCAGCTGTCACCCATCTTTATCTTTCTTGCCATTTTCGCAGACACTATTCTCTCAACCCAACCGAGCTGTTGTCCGAAGCGGCCTCTAGCTCGATCGGTATCATGCCGGCAATGACAAAAGCGGCCAGGTCCGATACAGTTCGGAATGCGCTACATACACGCAAGGCGATCAGCCTATACACAGGAGATATCAGGTTCACATAAGTAGGATATCTAAGTGAGCCTGACCATATAGGCGATGCATATAAGATAATGCTTCTTACTACACTAGAGAGTAATCTCCTCTGCAGATATTTTGGACCTCTTGTATTCGGCATGATCCGGCATAGCGCTGTGCATGTTTTTGATGCTTTACTGCCTATGTACTTCAAGTGCTCTTTAAAAGACAGACGAGTGTCAATCATGACCCCAAGGTATTTTAAACATTCCTTGGATTCTATGCTACACGTGCCAATATTTAGCCTGACAGTTTCCCTAATTTTCCTACTACTAATCAGAACCGCTTCCGTTTTATGGTCAGCTAGAGTTAGGCCCATTGATCTTAGCCAAGATCTTACGATCTGAATACTGGCGTTTGCAATGGTTTCCACCTCTAGTAACTCTTTCCCTTCACACACTAACGCTAAGTCGTCTGCGAATCCAACTATCTTCACCTTTTCCGGTAGATCCAATCCGTCGTACATGACGTTCCACAATAGTGGGCCAAGAACTGAACCTTGAGGCACCCCACCAATGATCTTGCGCCTCTTAGTACCTTTATCGGTATCATAAACTAGCTCTCTATCCCGGAAATAGTCCCGTACAATTGCTAGTAGATACCCTGGGATGTCTATACGGACCAAAGCATCAACTATATGCTCCCAGTAGAAGGCATGTGCACATGTTTGAATTTGGTTCTGGATTTATCAATAACTGGAAAGTTCATCATGATTGTATAAGGCAATCAAGAAGTGTAAATAGCAGTCAGATCTTTGGCAGAGGGACAGTTTAATTTAATTATGACTGTCTATGCAAACTGGTGTAAATCATACTCACTTTCTGTATCGCCTCTAAAAATTTTTAATTTCTCAATCCTAAGCATCTTTGGCTTTGTTTAAATAATATTTACTTCAGGAACAAAGAATGTTAAGACCTAAAATTAATGTATTATGGTTGTATATCATTAATACGTACACATCACAATTTTAAACCACAAACTACTCAAAGTTGATTGATTAACCAGTTTTTTAACATACAGAACCATTGACATCATAAAATTATTTGGTTCGTTGTTAATTTCAAAAGTAACAGAATTCTAATTGCCATCAGCAGTTTATTATACTCGTACAAGGGAGCATTCTCATTAATGTCGAATGTTCTCCTTAAGGGTTGTGATTGTCTCCGTTTGTTGTCATAAACCCGCGACTTCAAGTAGCTCCAAAGAAAGAAGTCTGGAATGATTAAATCACGCCACCTATTTGGTCATACCAAATCGCCAAAACAGGAAATAATTTCTGCGCAATATTCTTAAAACTATATGTCCACCTCATTCAATCCCGAAAGTAAGATGTCATATATTATAACCTTGTAACGTTCGCCAGTAATTTTATTGCTAGTGGCGTCCGAAAAAAACGTCCAATCACTATTCCTGCACCACTCAGTAGTAGCCTTGAGTAGATTTAACGGCTTTTCATGCGTTACACGCGGATTTTCAGTGCCTCGCAAATGAAGATTATTTAATTGATATAATCTTTAAAATGAAAATACACTTGTCGCTCATGATGTTTTCGGACTCAAAATCGTGTGTAAATTCGAAACAATTATTCCATGCGATTCATTGCTTCTCTGTTCAGAAATATAAAATATGATTGACGTAAAATGCCAGTTGTAAAAGCTACTAGGATCTTACAATAGGGTGCTTAATATTGCTGCACCCTGAACGTATTTATTTAGCATGTGTACGAGTACAATAAAGAAAAGTACTCCAAAATAAACATGTTACGCTTTTTCTTAAATTTTAAAACAATTTTACAAATGTAAAATGTGCACGTAAATGAGAACAAAAATATGGTTACTATCTCTCCAGACCAAGGTCGAAATAGGCGTTCAGATAAAAAAAAAATACAGTTATATGATTTAACAACAGTCATATTAACTTTTTCAGCTCTTTTGCTATATTTTTAATATTAAGGTGTCTATTAAGAAGTTTTAGAAAGCCAACGAAAGGAGTTTGATTTTGCAAAGCTAAGATTCCTCTAACTACAGATGTATATATATAATTTTTTTTTATTTTAGCTATAAAAAATTTTTAATTTAAGGAAAAAGGAATTTATAAACATCTATTTTCTTATTAGTCCCAATTGCAAAACCGGCTATATTTGCGAAATTGAAGGAAAAAATGACTAAATATAATTTAAAGATATTTTAACTACATGATCTTTTACTAAAATATCTATTTAAATAAAGCAATCAAAATTCATAAATGTATTATATTTTGTGAATAGAAATTTTTCTTTATAATGAACCAATTCAGTTATTTCTATTTCATTGAATGCAACAAAAATAGCAGCTCAAATGAAAATATGATAAATTTATGTTCTATTTCTACATGCACCTAATTATAAAAAAAAATATATAATATCTCCGTCCCCTGTTATTATAACTTTGCATGGCCCTACTTCTAGGTTATATTTAAGAATATTCTTTTTGTATAAAAATCAATTTTAGTTTAATTGTTACACTTCCACAAGCATAAGCACACAGGCTTCTCACCATTCAGTAAAATATAAAAGAACATAACCTACGCGGCATTTACATACAGCACTGTAATTAATACTACCACAACAACACACTTAATAAACTGTAAGGACATTTTCCAATTATCGTTTTAATCCAACTACTACTGCCTCCTCAGAACTAATTTTTTTTACATTTATCACTTTCATTCTCGTCTATATAACGTAATGTTATTTTACATACTCATACTCTGGTTCCGATTTGTATATCTTAACTTACTAACACACTGGCGTATACTTGATATTCAATACAAGCTCTCCAACAACATCATAAGCATCATCATCATTCCCAACACGACATTATTTATCTCTTAATGAACATATCGTATACGTACCGGTGGCATTTCATTGAAATTTTTCAATAAAGAGACATGCTGAGTGTTTGTATACATTGTGCCTGTATGTGTTTACTGTCAAACGAGAACACCAATGTTTAAATTTTCCAACGAGTGATATTTTAAACAAACAACGAAGCCACCCGGCACACTACAGTAACAAACAGTGTGATGATAAACACATATACAATGATATTTTTTAAATCCATATATGAATTTATGTACGAGCACATATACATAGGTAGAATCAATGAGTCGTGGCGCACGCCGTTTATTTATTATTTGTTTATACTTAAATAATCGAAAGAGTAAAAAATGATAACAACAATGAACAGCAATCCATAAACTTGAATGTTGCTTTAAGCCAAAATAAAAAGAAAAACCACAATTTACTTGAAACAAAATCGAAACAGAAAAAACAAACAGTTGCTCATCTTTAGTATTGCTGATATCAGGGCAAGGACTTACCACACATGCACCTACAAATGCGGAAAACATAAAATATGCGCTGTAATTTCCAAATATACCTATTTATAGCGTTTAAAGTGCGCAATGAATTCATTTTATAAAATATAAATTGTATAATTATGTAACTTTGTTTCTGTCGTTTTGCAAAAGATGGCCGTGGCGTTAAGTGGTAGTTTAAATAAATAGTTCATAGACGTCATAAAATAAACTTAGGTATTTGTTAACATAACGCCATCGAAATATTAGTGGGCTTGTCTCTGCTTCATAAAGTTATTCTGGACTCAATATGTCAGCTTACAAGCCAAATTCTTGTCATTCAGGTGTTAATTTTTTGCTATAATATAAAGAAATCTACGGCTGAAGCTTATCGAATACTCTACAATACCTAGACCGCTATTAGCGAAAGAGCATGCAGAGAGTGGTTTCAGCTCTTCAAGAACGGTGAATGTAACTTCGAAGAACACGTCTCGTGTAAAATGCAACAAGAATTGGCAGGAGCAATGAGAGTGACGCAACAAGCCATTTCAAAACACCTGAAAGTCATAAGAATGATCCAGAAAGAACGAAAACGATGTTGATCGGCGTTTGATTGCTTGTCAACAGCTACTTGCAAAGCAAAACGGAAGGGATCACTGCATCACATTGTGACTGTGGACGTGAAATAAGTTCACTACGACAATCCCAAGCGCAGAAAATTGTGGGGATATTCCAACCTTGATTCTACACCGATGCGCTAACCGAATATTCACGGTCACAGTGGGCCCAGCTCAGCGTAGTACATTATGAGTTGTTAAAACCAACTGAAACAATCACAGGCGAACGTTATCGAATGCAAATAATGCATTTGAGCCGAGCGTGTCAAAACAAACTGTCGGAATACAATGAGAGCCTGGCAATGATCGATCTCATGTTGCGAAAGTGGTCAAGACAGAGTTGCAAACATTGGAATGGAAAGTCCTACCCACCCACCGTATTTCCCATACATTGGTCGTTCGGATTACTGGTTATTTTGATCAATTGCATATGGTCTGCTTGATCAGCACTTCCGGTTTTATGAAGAAGTAAAAACTTTGATTGCTTCAAAAGATGGCCAGTTTTTTTAATCCGGCCTTCATACACTGCCTGAAAAATGGGAAAAATTAATGGCCAGCAATAGAAAATATTTCTATTCATAAGCGTAAAGCCATTTTTTTTACCATAAAGCCCTGTATTTTGGAAAAAAACGTCGATGGATGCAAATTTTTACAAAGTTATGATATTATATATTTACATTAAGATTCAGACAACAAGTAAATTTTTAGTGATTGGTGAATATTCTTCGCATTCTCTCCTTAAATCAGCGCCTGTTTGATTGTTATGGTATTGAGTTTGAGTTTAGAAAATCGCACACATCAAAAACAAAACTTTTAAATTTTGTTTTGCTTCTAGCAGAAATTTCAAAACGAAAATTATTTTCTTTAGTTGGATAACACTAGATCTAAAGAAGGTAAGGTTTGTGATTCCATTTGTAATTTCCACAATTTTCATTTCCGACCCTATAAAGTATACATGTTCTGAATCAGTATTAATAGAAAAGTCAAAAAAGCGATGTCCGTCTGTCCTCAGTTTAAATATTGTTTCTGAGAAAACCATTAAACTTGGAAACTTTTTTCTTTCACCGTTCTATTACTCAATCGTCAATCGCTATTGAAATTCAGCAAAATAGGTTGACATTTAGCTGAAATATATCCGAAATTTCGGGAAAAATGCCATTTTTGCAATTTTGTATGAACATATTTGAAAAAAAAAATTATTTTGCTTCAAACTCAACACAATTATTTGGTATGGCGATTACAAGGCAAAAAAAATTCCCCAATATCGGTCCATATATATCCTAAAATCGAAGTGTGCATATACATATCTATTTAAAAATAAATTTAGAAATTTCCACCGTTTTGCTACAAATTCATTAATTATAAAAAGGTTTATTTAAACTTATGGCTATAATCATAAAAAAACTAGCCCTGCTCATAAACACAAAGTTGTGGGAGAAAGAAACATAGACAGGTGGCAAATATATACGACTACGGTCTGTATACATTTATTTACTGTTATTGAAATGTGCGTATGTCTATACCTGCCGTTTATTTAAATAAAAAAAATGTTGTCAAAAGCATACAAAAACACGGTTAACTTTATTTAAGGAATGTAATCAATTAAATCTAATACGAGAGCGATTATTTAATAAAGAAGTATGGCTGTAAAATAAAACATAAATCTACAAATATATAACAGCGTTGTAAATTTCGTTCGGAACATTCCAAATAATAATCAGATAAACGCGTGAATGTGTAATTGTAGGTGACGAAATATTTATTTGAGATTAAATTGTATATATTCATACGAGAAAAATTAAAAATATTTTTTATTTTGATACCAATCAAAAAATTATAAACAGCTTGTTTTCTATATTTCCCAGCTGTCTATATGTCGACATTTCATAGGAGCAACTCTAATCATCAGTAGACTTTGGAAATTTTTGAAAGATATTCTCAAACATTCAACTTTATATCCCAACAACCTAAATAAGTTATTGAGAATTTGAAAAAAAATGTTTTAATAATACCTGTCAGAACACAAAAAAAAACAAGCCTTTTCATTTATACACATTTACATTTATAAAAGAGACAGGCATGAATTTTTGTTTCTCTAGTCGAATTATTTTTAGTACACATTTTGAAAAATTGGATATATTGCGGTAAAGTTTCAATTCCTTAATACAGATCTAATTATAGATCAGGAGATATATCCAGTTATATGTTGAACTTTGAACAACAAAACTTATTTTAATCTAAGTTGCAATTTTTTAAGACGCTTTTTTAGATAAAAGAACTTATTTCATCACAGTTTGATATAAACAGAACTTGTTCTTTTATTTTTTTTATTTTTATTTATTAATTTATGCCTATGGAGAATAAATCCATACAGAATTCGTTCTGTAAAGCAACGAAGTTAGATAAAGTGAAAAACTTTGAATTTATGTTGATGAAGTGTTTAAAATAATTCAGTAGTCAACTACACGAATACAATTGCCTGTTGCATTATTTACTATCATGAAGTTGTGAAGTTTGCTGTGGTATATACGTTTAATGCCAAACTCTTAGCAAATATGCAATATTTTAGAAATAATTTTCTTTAAAAGAGAAAACCTATTTTATGTTAAATTTATCAACAATTAAGCTAAGTAATCATATCGTCGTGCAGGAGTTTAACTGCTTTATCCGCCATTTTATACATTTCAGTTAATGATGCCACTTAAGGTTTTCGACCCCAAATTTTTCAAATCTGCAATCTATTTTTGGCTATCTCTTGCAGTTTCTGTTTTGTTCTATATCCTTCAAACTAGAATTTTTGTGCTATTTTGCTCAAAGTGCCATTTAGAAGCGTATAGAGCAAAACTTCAATGTAAAACGTTGAAATTGATTTTTGATTGCAATTTTCCTCTACGTGTAGTTAATATTGCTGAATATAAATATTTTTCAAAATTTTTTTCTCTTATAAAGAATTTGTAATAGCTTTTTCTTTCCAAATGGAATGCTGTTGTAAAGTCTACTCTCTCTTTCTCATTAAGAGAGGGAAAGAGTAACGTAAACAGAATTGAAAAAATTATATATTAAGTACTTTGATATATTCATAAAAATGAGATGAATGATCTTAAAGTGGAACGTGTTACAGATCACCAGAATCAAGACCCTTTTACAGTTGTTGTATGTTTTGATTTGCAAAGTACTTTTTACTTTTCTAAATGTTTTGCATCTTCATTTTATTAAAAGCGAAAAATCAAGGTTTATAGCATGACCGTTAAAATAATTTTTTCCAATAAGGAAAATTTACTTATTTTTGCGTTTGGGGCGAATTTAATAACGACTCTGGTGATAGAGCATCCAACTAACATATAGTTATGTGGAGTAACTCGTGCGTTGTCCAAAATAAAAATCAAATTATGTGCACGGCAATTTAAAAATTATTGTTGGATCACTTACATATCAAAAGTATAATTCAAAAATTTTCTGAACCTGGACATTCACAAATCCAAGCGATTGTTTGCATTCACAGTGCCTTAGACAAATATCTGTAACCTTTGGAAATCCATATTATTTTGTCCCTTGTTAAATATTTGAAGATTTTTCAATCAAATAAAACAAACGCATTTCTCAGATAATAAGAATTTTTCCAGGATATCCAACTAATTAAATTTATCTATTGTTCCATTTACTAAAACAAAACTTCTTCAATACACTCAAAATAATTTATTTGAAATACGAGTGCATATAAAAACTCAATCTTGCAACACCATAATAAATTAGCAAAAATATTGAAAAAAGGTTGCCAATTACCAACAACATTTATATATATTCAAAATTAAGTTAAGTATTGTTAAAAAGAAAGAAAAAGTTCGAACTGAAAAATTTCCGATCTAAAGTTGTTATTCAATTTTATATCTGAAATAAAAAGAAATTATTATCTGACCAATATAAATTAATGTCAACTTAACTTTTATTAATTTTGTTATAATAATTTTAATATAATTTGTATCGACTTTGTGAATAGTTTTGATTTTTATCAAAATAATATATTATATTTTTTACAAAATTTTAGTTGTGTTTTATTTCTTTGTTCATATCATTTTGCTCTACGTGGCGTTTAGAGCAAACAGGATTTTAAATACCTTTAGAAAATATCCCGTTATAGGTACTGTCGAGAAATAAAAAACATTTTGTCAGAATCATCTCTTTAAAACAACTATATGGTGTAAAAATCTCAAAATTCTATCGTATTGTTTTTAGAAAAATTAAGTTAAAACTTCAAGGTCGATTTCTCAAAATGTGTTTTTGGCCCGCGCGACAATATGTTGCTAAATTTTAAAAAGATTTTAAAGAAAAAATTCTTTCTACAAAATATTGAAAGCACTCTCTTTAATCAGATTTCTAATCTTTAATCAGATTTCTAATCGCATCATTTTTTTTTTGTTTGTAACGGCTTTAAAATTCAACATTGGAGGTTTTCAAGACATTATTGCTCCAAACCAATCGTCTGCTAGATTTGAATAAATATAACTTGCTATAAATGCTACGTTGCCGTCACTAAACCATTCAGTTTTTAAGCGTTTCTAGTATAAATTACTTTATAAGGTTTCTAATCGCATAAGTCTTTTTGCTTTGAGCAGCTTTAATAATCAACGTCGGAGGTTTTCAAGACATTCTTGTTCCAAAGCAAACAACAGCTAGTTTTGAATAAATATAATTTGCAATAAACGCTACGTTGCCATCACTTATATAAAGTAAACATTCACTCGAGCCTAAAGCAACAGTTTTTTTTGTTTTTGTTCTCATTTTTTTTTTTTTTTCTTTCAAACATAAACATTTAACCCAATTGGGAAAAAGTATATAACAGCATTAATAAGGCAAACAGCGAAGTCTATACACGCCAACGGTAAACTTTTCCTATTGCTATACATAAAATTAAAAAAAAAAAAAATGTTCAACGAGCAGCAAAAGGATTCTTTAATACCATGTGACATACAAGTAGAAGTAGTAGGCTACAAGGAGTATCTGTTCTATTCTATTTAATACCAATATTGTTGTTGTGCTTGTGTGCTGCCGATTGAACAATAGTGTTATATATTTTGTACGTATAAATACATAAATACATTCACACGGTATTTTTTTCCGTTTCGACATAGCAATTCGTTAGTTGTACTACAGGCTCCACAAGCAACAGACGTTAGTTATATGTGTCTTTAATTAATAAAGAAAACTCTGTAACGTATTGGTGCATACATACATCATCAGTTAAAAACAAGTGCAACAGAAACAACATCAAAATATTAACAATTAATGCCAAAAACGAATATAATAAAAAGAGCCGAAAAGCAACCAAACAAAAAGTAATCTCCTTAAAAGCGATAAAAATACAAGTGTTTGTTGTGTTTAGCAGAAAAACAAAACAAAATGAAATAAACATTAAAAAATAAAACGTGCAAAAAATAAAAATGAACTTGTGGCGCATTTCAATGTGATGGTGCATTTAAACACAAACCGTTGAAAAATCATTCTCAATCAAGAAATCAAATCGCAACGATTTTAGTGGTAAAAGTGTATAGGCGTGATTTTTTGCCTTAAATTCTAAATCGTGAGAATTTCTGTAAATAAAATCACAGCTGATAGAGTTAAATAAAATACTATCAAGTTGTATTAGGAAGTGTTGTTGGAAAAATTATAGAATTTAAAATGCTTTTAAAATACAAGAAAAATTTAATCAAGGAAGCTGTTTAAATTTCGTTGTCTATAAAAGCAAAAAGCCAACCTACAGACATACATACATGTGTAAATTTTGAAAAAGCCAAAGCAAACCATCAGTCAATTGTCATAAATGTCAAAAGATGCTGTCAATATAAATATGTAAATTGTTTGAAAAGCTTTCTGTTTATCGCATGAAACAAAACGAAATATTGAAAGAAATTTTCAAACAACATAATTTTGATTCATTATTACGGTTGCACAACTTCCTTGTCCAAGCATTCAAAATCGAACCTGTCAAAAATGCAGCGCCGCATGTCAATAACCATACGAGAATATAAATTCTTTCGTAGTTTTTCACAAAAATTCGAAAACTGGCCGAAGCGCAAAGCGGAAGCATTATGGCGTAAAATGCGTGAAAGAAAAATTGCAGGTGAATAATCTTGCCTTAAATATTTAACTCCAGAAAATATATGTATTTATGTATGTATGTATGTACATACACATTTTGTTTTTTACAAAAAATTCTTTCTTTTATTTTCTGTTTATTTTCGGTTCCATATACATATGTATATTTCTTATTTGTTTATTTTATGTCTATGAGTTCTATATTTTACTCTACTATATTTATACAATTGAAATTTTGTTTACTTTTCAGCATCATTCTTTATATTTAGACGAAAAATTAAATGATTATAAATTTTAAAGTGATTTTTAATTGATTATTCGTGTGATTTGCACTTTATTATTAGAATAATATTTGCAATTATTAATTTAATTTTATTAAGGTGCTAGCGATTTAAACCGTTTGTGGTATTTACACTGACAAAAACGCCACCATATAAGGTTAAAAAAGTTTGCGCATAATTGCTGTCGGTATATAAATATATGTTACTTATACTATTTTTTAAAAACGAATTTTGTGGTGCAGCTAAAAATATAAAACAAGTCAATGTTCTAAAGGGTGTTCAAAATTGAGATATCATTTTAATTTTATTTGAAGAGTTTTCTCCATATATTGAAATTATTATTATTTCAGCTTATCACAACAGGCTCCCAGTCCCCCGAAATAAGCGGTTTAAATTAAATTTAAATTGACATTTAAAAGGCATTATTGAGTTTTTATTTTAGGTTTTTAAATTGCCTTTGACATTTTAAAGGCATTATTTAGTATTTGCTCATAAACGCGTTATGCGAATTACACACACCGAGTTGACAAAGTTGAACTTTCCTTCTGTTGAAACATCTCAATCTGTTGTTAGATTAAAGCGTAAAACAAAAGCAAACAACTAATAACTTTTGCAAAAACCGCCTATGTAACTGAGACTTTTTACCGATTAAAAATTGGTTCATCAGTTGAGCGATGAAAACATATAGAACTGTTTTGAAAA
The DNA here is from genome assembly GCA_914767995.1 of Thecocarcelia acutangulata. NCBI lineage: Eukaryota > Metazoa > Arthropoda > Insecta > Diptera > Tachinidae > Thecocarcelia > Thecocarcelia acutangulata. Next base: position 112,711,181 of record OU612094.1, read on the forward strand.
ATATGTCAACGAAATGACATATAAACCACTCATGCTGAGTGGTTTAACATCACTCAGATCATATTTAAATCAGCTGGAGAATGAAATCATATAGTCAAAAAGTATACAGTTTGCAAAACAATATGAAAAATATTTGCCAACAGTTTTTAATACTAGCAGAAAATTTCTCAACATTGAATCAAAAAACCGTATCATAAAAGATTCTAACCATAGGGCAGCACGTACTCACATTAAAAGTGGAATTTTTTAACATATTCATATGCAGTAATATTCTATGTGAAGCTGATGTTTAAACGATTCAATTATAATTTCAATTGATAGGTCTTCTGAGAGCCTTAAAGTCACTATGGAATTTATTAAGCTTGTTCATAAAAAATATTTTCTTTTTATTTTTTGACGAATTGCTATATAAGGTTCGTCAAACATATACAGCGTGTCCGCCGGTAGAGTATACTATTTTGTTTTGCCGCCATTTTGTTACATATTAGTCTTGACAGCTCATATGACTACCAAAGTCATGAAGTAGACACGTGGCAAACTTATTATGGAAAAATACTCAATAAACCAACGGGTTTTAGTCGTTAAAATATTTTATCAAAATCAGCATCGATTTTCATGAAAAATTCATAATGAGTTCAAGGCGCATTTTCATTTGGAAGGATATGTGAATAAACAGAATAGTCGCTATTGAGTAATGCAAAAACCTCAAATTATTCATCAGTTACTTTTTCATCCATTAAAAGTGTCAGTTTGTTCAGGAGGAATCATTGAACCTTACTTTTGTGAAAATGAAAACTTTGGAACGATAACTGCGATATCGTAATATGATTGAAAACGTTTTAACGTCAGAACTGCATGCTTTGCGCTTGACTAACATGTGGTATCAACAAAACGGTGCCACATACAGCCAGGGATACAATGGAATTACTGCGAGTAGTATACCTTCCCGGCGGACATATTATGAATAAGACTTGTCGTTAAATATTTTGTATTATTTCTGCTTTCCAATCATAAAATATGTATACAAAATGGATATATTTTTTTTTACACTGAGTATGGAAAGTAATGTCAGTATATTGAATCCCGTTTCAGCCGATAGCGAACAGAAATTCGGGCCAACACATTAGCCAAATTTGTCAGCAGCCGACTACTTGCTTTGGCGTTATCTGAAAAAGCTAGAGACAATCCAGCAACAGAAATTAGAATAACACTGCCACAGATTTTGATAAATGCTGTGAAAAATTCTGTCATCATTATAAAGGTCCAAACAGGGCCATTAGAGATTATTTTCCATAGTTTTCGTAAGGAAAACTCCATTATATAAATTTTATAATCTGATAAAATATAAATATGTATAAACAAAAGAATTATTGCAATTTTACACCAACTCTTGGTAAATTTTGAGCCACGCTGTGGCCTTTATTAATAATTTTATGTAATTATAATAACTTGGCCTTTTTGAAAATTTTTTTTCTAAATTACTTCCTCAAACAGTTTTAAAATTAAAATTGAGAAATAAAACAATCTCCATAAAAAACTTTTTTTTAAAAATTTGCCAAAGCGAATTAAACGATTAGTATGTGGAAAATTTTCTTATCAAATTTTTACTAGTAAAAAATGAGCAAAATAAATTTAAAATAAATTCTTGCGAATAAAATATATATTTTTATTTTGGAAAAGTTGCAAATAAGATTTATGATATTCATATTTTGTGTAACCAAGTGGAATGCAAAAAAAATTTTTTAGATATCATTATTTTAATAAAATAGTTAATATTTTTTCACAAAAAATTAAATAAAACGTTTAGCCTCTTCAATTTCAGTTCAGAACAATGCAACATTTTGATCAGAGATCTGCAACCGGTATTTTTTTATGATCTAAGTACACGCATCCTAAATCAAGTTGCGATGTGATTAGCCACCGCATATTGTTTGTACAAGTATATTTTCTACTCGTGAGAGCTTGCGTCTTTTAACTAAAGTATGTGGCATAGCCAGTCAAGTTTGTATGCGGTGGTTGCTTGATTTGGTCTCTCAATTATTTTTTCCACATTTGGCATTTGCACTCGTACATCTTTCTAACAACGAAAATATTATTTGCATTTAAGAATTTGCAGTCACACATTACGCATGAGAGTTTGGGTGTTTAGAAAGTTTTTAACTTTTACTTAAAAAAAAATTTTTTTTTTATGAAGCATTATTTCATCAAGTTTCTTTTATTTTATCTTCCTTCTTTTATATTGTTTTTATTTCTTGGTTTTAATTCATAACCACAATAAATGCACAGCTACGATGTGTATAACCAATTGTGAAAAAATTGAATTGAATTTTCGTTAAAAATTTTCAGCAAAAACTATCTAAAAATTATCAGTATGCTACCTCCAAAATCGTCAACATGGTTGTAAATTATTAAATCTGGCAGATGCGATTTCAGTTAATGTTAAATAAAACGTGATGCATATACACAAGAAAAGAAGTTGTCCAGAGTGCTGTTTGTACAAGTTGATTTTGTAACGACGTCATGTATGTACTATTAAGAAAACGATTTGAACCGAAAATAGAAAATACTCAAAATGTTTCTCCAATTAAGTGCTAGTAACAAAAACAACACTATTTTGTGCAGTAGTTTACGAAAGTGATTGGATACACTTTTTGACGTATCAAGACTTCACAAACGAACAACAGGTAGTTTTAAGAATGTTTAAAATAATCGGATATGAAAACGATTGGGTAAACAACCGGCGTACTTATGGTTGCGGTACACTGGTGCAGATCTCTGCTTTTTATATACTTGCGGTATTTGAAATTAATTAAATCATATCAGTATTTTTCGATAACAATTAAATGTATGTATTAATGTTAAATAGTCGAACTTATTTTTAATATTACTAGTATTATATGATGGGTTATATATATATATATATATATATATATATATATATATATATATATATATATATATATATATATATATATATATATATATATATATATATATATATATATATATATATATATATATATATATATATATATATATATATATATATATATATATATATATATATATATATGTATATATATATATATAATTAAAAATAAAAATATTTCTTGGCTTTAGCCAGGATTGAAATTGAACTAGACGAATGATAACAACCCATCATATAATATTAGTGATAGCAATTAAATTTTATTTTATAGGCGTACTTATTTAAAGGCACTAGAAATTCCATATTCAGAAGCCTTTATGTTTTCCAATTTGTAACCCATTGCAAAATTTTAAAATAGAAATGGAAGCTAGACATTTTCAGATATAAAAGAAACATGCCAATAGTGGTCTCTTAACTAAACAACTTTTTCTGAGCAATTTATAGAAAAAAACTCCAAAACTGTGTGTACTATATTTTTGGTTCACTTAAATAAAAACAGTTTAACTAATTTTAATGAAAAACAGTTTTTCCTGTTTTTTTTAAATTTTTTTCCTTATTATTGCTTTATTTAAGCACGATTACTTCTTTGTTTTTAATAACTTCAAATATACGGCTTTTCATTGACAGATAAATAGAAGTTATGTAATCCTACAAAATTTAACTCCAAGCATCCTTAGTAGCCTGAATTAGTGACTGCTTATCATCAAATCGTCTGCCTCCTTCATAGGCCTTCCGAGATAACCAACCCCAGACATTTTCGTTTATATTTAGATCTACCGAATATCAAAATTTTGGCTTGCAATGAACTCCTTTACTACACTGATGCTGTGTATAGGATTATCCTGTTGCAATAGCCAATATATGGCACCAAAGAGTTCATTGAACTTCAGAAAAGCTGAATCCAATAACGTATTATAGCTTGCACCAGCAATTTTTGCACTTTGAAATTCAAGTTCGATGATGCCATAATATGTAATAGCACCCCACACCACAACGCCTCCCTCTTTCTTTGCGCAAATCATGGAAGTAATAGTTATAGCCGTGAGGCCCATCCAAATTAAAATTCTCCTCATCCGTAAATGCAACGGTTCTATAGTCATTGAAATGCCCTCTTTGCTGCGCATCCAATGCCAAGTAGTCTTTTGCGAATTGAAGCTGCTTTCCCCTCGAGGAGCATTTAAGGTATTTAAGATCCTCACAGCTTTTAATTACTCTGCGTATTGATGGCTTGCTTGCACTCCAGCTCTTATTTTTGACAAGGATAAGACAGAATTAGAAGCAATGCTGATGATTTTTTTTCTCATACGCAGATAAAGACGGTGAAACAAATCCTTCCTTTAAAATTTTTTTCATACCCCTCGGGATCCTTGATTGTAATTGTAACTGTTGCGCTACGTCCAACTTTGTTTAGCTATTGCATGGTTAGAATATTCTTCAGAACGGTAAACATCGATTTTAGTTTTTTCCGATAGTTTAAATTTTTTTTTTGCCATTTTGACTTGTAAATTGATTAAGATGTAATAAATTGTTATAAACAATCGCTCCGTACCAAAAAGAAAAATCGTCACTTACTTTAAAAATTATAAGATGCCTTTATTCAAGTGAACCAAAAAAGAAAGAAGTTCGTTAGTTAAGAACCCACCTTTGTCATGATTTTTTTTATATCTCAAAATGTCTAAATTCCATTTTTATTCTAAAACTCTGCAATCGGTTAGAAATTGTAAAAGATACAAACTTATGAATATGCAATTTTTAGTGCCTTTAAATAAGTGAACCGGAGTGTACGAGTATATACACTTTATTCGATCACTAATCGATTAAATTATTGCACACGAATTTAAAGTTTATACATTTTCGATTAAAATATTGCATATGAACTTTAAGTTTATAATGGGTGATTTTATAAGAACTATCGGAAATTAAAAAAAAAAAACACATAAAATTCAGAAAAATGCATGAAATATTTATTTGGATCGATAGTTGGGTCGATATGATTTAATGTTTGAAGATTATTTCATGCAAATGTTGGCCGCGGCTGCGCCTCAAATGGTCCATCCGCTTAGTCCAATTTTGGCATACTCTTTCCAACATTTCGGCCGGTATCTCACGAATAATGTTGGCAATGTTGGCTTCCAGTGCGTCAATCGAAGCGGGATTGTCGCTATAGACATTAGCCTTAACATAGCCCCACAAAAAATAGTCTAGGGGCGTTAAGTCGCACGATCTGGGCGGCCAATTGACTGGTCCCAAGCATGAAATAAACTGTTCACCGAACTCGCCTCTCAATTGGTCCATTGTTTCGCATGCTGTGTGGCATGTGGCACCGTCTTGTTGAAACCACATGTCATGCAAGTCAAGCTCTTCCATTTTGGGCAAAAAAAAGTTTGTTATCATCGCACGGTAGCGCTCACCATTCACAATAACGTTGTGATTCGCATCATCTTTGAAGAAATACGGCCCAATGATGCCGCCAGCCCATAATCCGCACCAAACGGTTGTTTTTTGTGGATGCATTGGTAGCTCTTGCAATGCTTCTGGCTGCTCTTCACTCCAAATACGGCAGTTTTGCTTGTTCACGTATCCATTCAACCAGAAATGAGCCTCGTCGCTGAACACAATTCTTCGATAAAAAAGTGGATCTTCATCTAACTTTTCAAGAGCCCATTCACCAAAAATTTGGCGTTGTGGTAGGTCGTTTGGCTTCAATTCTTGCACCAGCTGTATCTTATAAGGCTTCACACCCAAATCCTTCCGCAAAATTTTCCACGTAGTGGAGTAACAGAGGCCCAATTGCTCCGAACGGCGCCGAATCGATAATTCACGGTCATCACCAACACTGGCCGATACGGCTGCGATATTTTCTTCAGTTCGCACTCTACGTAAGCGTGTTGGTGGTTTAATGTCCAACAATGTAAATTTGGTGCGAAATTTTTTTACAATAGCCCGAATAGAAGCCTCAGTAGGTCGATTAAACTGACCATAAAATGGAAGAAGCGCGCGATGAACTTTCTTAACAGAGCACGCATTTTGGTAATAAAATTCAATAATTTGCAAGCGTTGTTCGTTTGTAAGACGATTCATGATTAAATTATAGACCAAGCTGAAGATGTTTGACAGTGACACAAGATACAAAACGTGCGTGAGCTGTCAAAACTAGTGTTGCCAAAAAGATAATAGCAAAAAAATCACTCGTTACATTTTAATCGATTACTATTTATTTAAAATTGTGCAGTTGTCTGTGTAAAAAAATATTCGCCTTGTCACAATAAAGAAATTTTTTTATGGGTAGTAACATAAAAGTCTATGTAAAACAATGATTTCCTTTCTTTACAATTTCAATCACAGACAAGGATATTTAATGTCTAATTTCTATCACTCGCAATTTCCAGAATTATTTTTTTATAATAAACGGATGATACATCTTTATTTAACAAAGAATAATTTCATCATTTTATGTGCTGATAAAATCCAATTCAACATGAACAACAATGTGTAGGTAATATAAATTGATTTATCCATATTTTTATTCATCTAAGAGCAAAATAAACAAACACGCTGTTTTAGCGGGTGATTCGTCATGAGATTTGACTTATAATGTAAAATAGAACCCATAAAGTTTGAAAGTGAACTTTTAATTTTTACTATGGCTTAAAAGAAACATTTTTGGCATTTGCTGTTTTAAAATAATATTATAAAATTATTTGTGACGACTACCTCTGAGGTGGTTCATTTTAAGGGTCCAATTTTGGACGATTTCATACAGCATAACGACTGTTATCTCACAAATAACAGGAGTAATGTTGGCTTTGAAAGCGTCGATTGTAGCTGACGGAATAACTCAGCCTATGTATCCCAAAGGTGTGATATCGCACGATCTACGGGCGAAAGCGTGAAATTCACCCATATTCTGCTTGTCGGCGGCAATATTATGGCAACATCAATTTAAGACGACATCAATATTAATCTGGCTGTCGAATTGTATTTGAATTATAAACCTTTTTTTCACATACTTTGGAATTGTATTTGAATTATAAATCTGTTTTTTGTGTAAATCTTAGCCTTTTACTTACCTAAATAAACTTGTACGCAAAGGAACAATCACGCTTATTATTATATCGCTTAGTAAACCGATCCCAAAGGTGAGTAAATGTACCTGGCCTTAGATAAAGATAATTCCTAACCACTTTACCTATTTTACTCCAACTGAACAACTTGAACTTCATTAGAGCGTCAAAGTTTTCTTCCCCTTTTTATTGTGCAGCCCAAAGAGGGAAGGTAAGAATTAATTGTAATCTCTGCAATTATTTTCACTGGCATTCCCTAACAGTTTTGTTGTGATGCTGCCGGTTTATCGATAATGTTAATAAAACCCAACACACATCTCTAATGTATGTGTCAGTTGCTTCGTTTTGTTTACCTTTTGGTTTAGAAGAAAATTTCGTGCAAAATATAAAAAAACCACAAAGCGTAAAATGTTGAGAAATGCCGAATTTTTCGCTTCATGCTGCGTTCACAACACTGCTTTATTTGACAACCCATTTAACAGCTGGTAGCTGTTTTTTATTTCTGTTTAATTATATATAGATTTGCACAAGAGCCACGCTTGCAATTTTTTGCTAAAATAATTGCCCTATACACAATCTTGTGCAAATGGCCTTGCATCATTGCATTGCAAAATAATGGAGTATATTCTTGCTTTACACTAACAAAATACACCCAAAAATTTCATTTTTGCAATTGCAGAAATATCCAACCTCAAATGCACAAGATTGTGAAACGGACTCTGTTCGTCAATAACTATTGATATTGATTTTCCATTTAGAATTGTGTGTTCCGACGTAGCTTATTTTTGGCTAAATGGGTACGTATATAAGCAGAATTTTCGCCTTTGGAGTGAAGATAATCTACAATCGAAACACCATTATATAAATTTTTTGGTACGGTTTATGGGCTGGTAGAGTAATTTCAAAAACAATAACGATCAGAATGTTATTGTCAATTGTGAAGGGAGAAAATTGGTGTTTCACGTTGCGCTTTGTATGCGCCAGCCGTGATAGTCATATAGCCACAACTTCATAAAGTTTTCTAACCCATATAAGCCGTTTGCTTTATCATGATATATGTGCTGTTTACAGAACACAGAAAAGCGTCTCGTCTAGAAAATTTATATGGACTGCACTCAAAAAAGTTTATGTATTTCATACAAACTGTTCAGGCGAGTCACGCGTTTGTGTTCTGCAAACAGCGCAATTAACTCTGCAAAGTTATATGTATCATCTAATGTATGTAGGTTTCATATTGTAAAACTGCAATGTCTAGTAAAAATTTTATCGCAAAAAAATTTTACAATTTTTTTCGTATTGCGGAAGGTATTGTTACAATATTTTTCTTTATAGGTCTCGTTTTTAAGACAATTGCACACGTAGCAAAAAAATATATATGGTTGATACAACAATATTTTAAGGGCAACATACTATTATTGAATTATATGGTTGATAATACTATATTGTTACATTAAACATCATTGAGTGGATGCACTATAGTATTGTAACAAAAATATTCGAAGCAACAATATTATATTTTTGTTTAACAGTGGTGTATTGTAATAATAACTAACATACTCAATTATACTAACCTTTCTTACTATTCTCCTATATAACCATACTATTCTCATTAAGTAACCATACTTATATCATAAATAACTTTATTGTAATAGAAGCATATTTTTGTATGCGTACAGACCGCGTATAATATATTTTGATAATACGTGTAAAATAAATACAATTAATAAAGAAATAATAATAATCGGAATGTATCTCAACGGAATTAATGCAGAATTTTCTTTTTGATGTTGATATATCTATTAGCTGCAATAAAAAAAATATTTGTTAAGTATTTCAATCAAAATTTCAAAAGTCATATATAACCATAATAATATGGTTGCATATGTTGTTGGATACACCATATACATATATGTAGGAATGTTTTCATGTTAATATTAAAATATACTTACTTTTTATGTTCTCAATATGTATTTTTTACAATTTCTCGTTTTTTTATATAGCTGAACAAATATAAATATTTTTAATTTTTAAACAAACACACACAACATCTTATTGTCAACGATTAGAAGGAAAATATTGTTAATCACGACAATAGTAAATATATTCTCTAAACTTACTATTGTTGCATATAAATTTGCAGGTTATATACATATGTATATGATAAAAACATGTATTTGTGATACAATCTATTATTGTTTTAAAAATATTTTTTTAAATTGCTATGGTTGTATGTCACCATATCTTGAAATATATAGATGTTAACAATAGAATTACAGAAATGCAAATAATAACATATTATAGACAAACAAACAATATTGTACAATGTTATGAAATATATACTAATGTTGTTGCAATCAATATCAAAGTGTTTTTTCTTTACGTGCACAGAGACAAAGTTAAATGTTTTAACATATTTTCCAGCAGACTTGACCAAAATACACAAAAACCAGCTGAATATGTTGATTTAATTAAATTTAGTTTTTACATTTCAAAATAACTTTTTTTTATTTATTTATAGTTTTTCATTCATTCATGACGCACTTCTCAATTTCTTCATTAACACGAGTAATTGTGCAAAAGTATCCACATTTAAATGTGGTGCAGATTCATAAACTATTCTATTAAGTTTAACGATTTCATTAATTTATTATAATTCCAACCACAGATTTTTATAATATAAATCTGCGGTTTTTATATATATTAATCAATTAGTTAAATTGTAAGACAGAAAATAATTAATTGTTTCAGTACGATTTTATTTCATATTTAATAGAGACTTGTGTAGACTGCTCTTTAAATAAACAATATTTTTATTTTAAAGATATTTAAAATAAAAAATGATTGACAAACTTTTAAGAAAACTGCTAAACCTTAAATACAAGAAGAAAAGAAAAGTTAAAAGAAAAAGAAGCGGAAAATTTTTCAGATCTACCAGCATAATTTTAGAAGGTAAATAAATATTTATGAAAAATATACTAGTTAATATTTACACACGTAATAGTGTTTGTTTGCTTATAAATATGTTTATGTTTCCCAAAATTATTGTCTGTTTATTCGTGCATTATTTAAAATAAAAAAATTATTATAACTGTCTGAAGAAATATTTACAGCCTGTTCGACGATATCGAATGAAAATGTATACGAAAGGAAGCTAGTCACTCACAGTCGAATAAATTTGGGTTTGTCTATGTCACTATCGTTCGTTCGCATGAACTTATGTATTTTAATTGAATTTTTACACATCGTTCGCATAGAATAAAGTTAGAAAAAACCCCAAATCAATCTTTCGCCTAGAGTGCGAATGAACTTATCCTTTCGACATCGGCGAACTTGCTGTTAATACTTTAATATAACAAATAGTTGTTACACAGAAAAAATTATAGTAAAAATAAAATCAACAAAATTTTTGTCTGAAGAAATAATTTGTATGCATATTCATAAATATCAAAAAAATAACCTTGGATATCGTATTTCAAACAATTTATTAATTGATTCAACGAATTTCGTAATTGAACACGAAAAAAAAATTTTTCTGTGTATTATCACCTAAACATATTTATATTCAAGCTATGCTGCTCTACAGTCTTGAGCAATTTTGGGGACATCTCTGATTTTGGTTTAAGTCCGACTTTCATGTTCTTTTGAATGTTTATAATTTGCAGATTACAAAATTGCATTGAAAATAAAATTTCGTTATCCAAAACTGCACAGAAAAAAAATTTGTTCGTGTTCAAGAACAAAATTCGTTGAATCAATTAATAAATTGTTTGAATGCGGACCTGTAAAGGAATTCGTGGATTCAAACAAAAAGTTTAGTGAAAATGATGTGTGGTCAATATTTACAAAAGTTAAAAAAAAAAATATCAATGAAATTTCTTACCATAAGCCTAGATAGTTTAACCAAAACGCACAACGTGAATTGCAGATGAAGCAAAAAGTTTTCAGAAGCTTATCTCAATATTTTTTATTATAATAATTGAGCTTTCATTTCGTTAATGTGCCGAATTATCCCATCATCGAATTAGCTCCTGACAGCTCAATGCTGTCAAGTCACATGGCATCCTATTAACATTGCCATGACATTGCCATTGTGTTGCTAGCTGTGTGGCAAGTGAAATCATCCTCCTTGAACCACATTGCCCAGGTCTATAACTACAATTTCTGGACAATAGAAGTTCGTTATCATCTCACGATAGCGAACACCGTTCAAGATAATTGAACTTATTATCCAAGAAGTACGGCTCGATGACGCCGCCAGCCCATAACCTGAACCAAACGAACTCGGTGAACATGCAAAAGTATTTTCACATTTCCTCCAGGCTCCGTTTGCTAAAAAGAAATAACGAAGTGCATGAAATGCATTTCGATTTCAACGGCCATTTTAATGAAAGGCTTCAGCAATCTTAGAGCGCTGCTTAATTGTGCTCATCTCTGTGATTGAATTTGTCAACCACTGAAACAAATAAATGTCAAATTAAGATGAGCAAAAATCTTGACGTTGAGGTGTCACTCTATTGACATCCTGCAATTGTGTACTTTCATCAGCTGTTCTTGTAGACACAAAGGTAGCACAAATAATTAAATTAAATATTTGCTTAGAAGTGCCTGTTGAATTCAACAACTGGCAATTAATACTTGTGCAACAGCTACGACGATCATGCAGATTCTATAATATGGATTTCAAATGTTCACTTAAAAAATTAAATAGAAGAACTGATTTGGAAAACACTTCCTTTATATCGGGATACATACATACACAGCAAATGAATTATTAATTTTGTTATTAATTACTTTAAACATTTATATTATCTTTTGCACCTTTTTCTTGGAAATTTTATCGAAATATTTCAGTGTGTGTGCATCATAAATAATCACATATTCTCTTGTGAGATTACTGCCTTGTTACCGGTGGCACTGTTTAATAAATGTTCATCATACAATGAATTAATTTAAAAATAAAAAATAGACTGACCCACAGAAATCTTCCGGCTTAATATATCATTGCTGATACATTTTCTTCCAAATGAAAAAAAATAAATAAATAAAATTTATATGTTTGTTTGTAAACAAAAAGAAATTCAAAATATTTGTTAATTCAAACACAAAAGCGACAATATTAATTCGCTATCAAAAACAACAATTAAATTTTGTACATACATACATATGTATGTATAGAATGCATTATTCTTATTAATTAATTAATGTCATGACATTTTTTCGTTTTATTCCTCATCGCTACATAACTGTTTGATTCACACAAAATGCGATTTTCTTTATTAATCTAGATTAAAAGTGATTGTATTTTTAATTAGTAATGTAAGTAAGATTTTTCAATTGAAAAAAATACATATACGAGTATTTTAATGTAAAGCATGCTTATAGGTACAAACATCATTATATTTAAATCTTCTTTTTATAACAGCGGTGGCCAAAATCTCAGTTTCCTATACTCGCGAGTTTTGAAGAGCACATAAAATTCAGCTGTTGCGCGGTATGCACTCGCACACTATAAAAAATCTTGGTCTATAGTAGCTTCATTTTAAGTTCTGTGTACATTTTTACAAGTTCACCCAATTAGTTACTCTTTTGACTTTACTGAAGTAATGGCTCACTCACTGTGTTGCTTTTTTTGCTGCTACTAACACAAGCGTTTAAGTATGCATTTTGAGCTTGGCCACCACTATTTTAGAGCAGTAAATAAATAAGTATATGTTATTGAAAACAAAAATTTTATTAAATTTATATTTCCTATTCCTGTTGTGTGTAGGTGTTGCAAAATACAAAATATTGCACAATATGTCAACAAATCCCGGAAGAATATTGGAATAGTCTAATTTTATACAATAAATTCACTTTCAAAACTTTTTTGTGCTATGATTTCGATCTTTGTTGTTTAGTTAAATTTTTTTTAGCCTGCCCTCCCTCGCTGCAGCTGTCTGTCTAAACCACACTTGATTTTGATGCGTTGTACAAATCCCACACGCTTTCACTCTTTAAGTGTTTTCTCTTGTTCTTAAATAAATGCTAGAAAACTAAATTTAATTGCACTTCAAATGTCACAATAAATTGCTAACAAAATCACTAAATATCATGTTTTTGTCACATTCATCAGTGACACACATGCACATTTATACAGATTTTTTAGCTTAATATGCAATTTTCTTGTTATTAATATTCATGTTATGCGCAGAGTAATTTACATAAACTTAAATAAACTTTGATCTAAGGGAAAAAATTATTGAAAAATTGCCGCAGACTCCATATTGTTCTTATTATTCCACTATTTTTAATTGCGTAAAATGTAATATTTTTCTATGCCTGATTTAAAGGGTTAATATAGAATCAACATCACCCAAAGAAAACGACAGCAGTTGTTGAAGTGAATGAATATAATTCAGTAAAATAAATGATTTAATTAAAATCATCATTAAAATATATATACTCGTATATATGTAGTTACATATTTTAGAGACGAAGAAAAGTGTTTAAATTTTCCGCTTGAAGGCCAATTTGTGTTTTACTCATTTGTACATCTTGTTTGTCCCAAGTGATTAATTAATTTTGTAAATCTGAAAATAAAAATTCTACGTATGTAGAAATAAAAAAAAACAGAAGCTTGAGGTCTCTTTTAGTTTTTTATACAAGTATTTAATAATTGATTTTAATATTTCGTTTTCCTCAAGAAATATTTTTCAAAACACAGAAGTGACAGGCTATGACAACATTTTTATTGAAGTTAAAAAAATATCAAAAAATTACAGACAGTTTGCCGATGTCGAAAGGATAAGTTCATTCACATTATATGCGAAAGAAAATTGATTTGGGTTTTTCTAACTTTATTCTATGCGAATGATGTGTCAAAATTCAATTAAACTACATAAGTACAATCGAACGAATAATAGTGACATAGACAAACCCAAATTGATTCGAATGTGAGTGACTAGCTTTCCTTCATTTCATACATTTTCATTTGATATCTGCGAACAGGCTGTTAGTTTTTATATCGTTGTATACTCACTTTTGAGCCTATATTTATTGACTCATTGTTACGAAGTATAAAAACGAAATGATATTTCATTTAAGCTATTTTTGCCATTATAAAGCTATAAATAGTGAATAATCCATTTTGGTGTTGTAAAGAAAATCTATATGTATAATACATTATTTTTTAGCACTTTTGATTCACATAGTATATAATTCTTACCTAATATATAATAATATATAATTCTTACCTGATATTGCCAAATTCAGTATGAATAAATTTCGTGTTGTCCGCATCCAGTATATTACTCAGTATATTACCCAAGGATCCAAATATAATGACACTATATAGCAGAATCAGTGCATGATACCATGGATCTTCTATGCTACGATTACGTGTAAAACGTTCTATAAGTACCGGGTCTAATGTCAACGTTTCATTATCATTTATTGTGGCATTTAACTTCGACATTTGACCATCTATACCTCTTCTTTCTAAATAGTCTAATGCAAAATCTTTACTTTCAAAGTTTTCAGACAACGGTAACGAGCTAAGCATGTCAGCGGCTTCCGTTTTTATCATACGTGTCGTCACCGAATAAGAATGATTCATATTAACAATCTGAAAAAAAAAACAAAACAATAAAAAGCTTATAAGTAAAGATAATGCAAAACAATTAGGGTGAAATTTTTTGAACTTTATATTGTGTTGTGTAACGTTTTGTCAATATATTACAATAAATACTTTATTTTATTTGGTTTGTATACCACTTTATTTAACACTTTGTTCTGTAGGAAAGTTGTAAGCTTTCTTTCGCATCCATTCTCATTTTATATTGGCCTGCAGTCTGTAAGTCGTGTGTGAGGGGCATCAAAACTAAAATAAATAAATTATTATAACTTACATATGCATAAGCCGTTCAAATACTTTGGCTAGAAATAGCAAGATGGCAAACGCTCTGGAATCAGAACTCGCTTTAGGTATAGGATTAATTTTGGCAAGCTTCCCAATTTGTTGATACCTAGCAATAAGGACTTTCAAAAACCTGGAATCTATTCCATTACCACAACAACAGCATTCGACCTTATTGAGAGCAAACTGGATAGAACATCACATTGCCTTACTTCGCGAACAGAGAAACCTCCCTGCAAAATAACATTAGCAAAATTGTTGTAACCGGTATCAGATTGTATACTCGGAATATTTAGACATTTATTATTCAGTGTATTTGCATCACCAGAAAATTTACTCTGTAACTTATGTTGCATGTAAATTAACGTATCACATATATGACAAAAGTAAATGTTTTGGAGTTGGACATAAAAAATACTATTCTTGTTTTTACCATACTTTGAAATCGATAGACGTTAACAGTAGAAATACAGCAATGCAAACCATAACATTTATATAGGGAAATAAGCTATAATTAAATCGATAGCTTTCTGCAAAAATTTTTCTGTTTTAATAAATCTTCCGAGTTTGTTAAAGTTGTAACTACTAAAAACGTTTGTGCTAAAACTACTTTATTAAAAACCATTTTATACAGACGTTGCATTTTCTCGTATACTCGTACTCTTCATAAAATCATAAGGATTCCACCTGTTTGAATGTTTTTTCTTTCATAACTTCTTGTTCGTACACACATATTTTGTAATTACCTCTTATTTGCACACATTATGCCATTATAAGTAACAGAAATAAAATATATAAACGCACACATGTCATAAAAATAAGACAACATAATTTAAAAAGGAAAGGGAATATAAAAAAAGCAAACAAAAGAGGAACTCAGAAATTCAATGAAGTGTATTTTGTGAAAATTTTAAGCAATTATTGAACTTTGTTCGCTTAATTAAATACATATTTTATAGTCGTGTGTTAAACAGTTATAGGTTTATTTGCAAAACGTGAAATTAGTTGCGCCTCCCACTATCAACGTGTTCATCCTTGGACGGTAACATAAAGTGACATGAACAGTTTAATATAGAATTTGACACACCCTTACAAACAAATTTAAGCGTACAGCTCATAAAAGCCTTGAAAACATGCAGAAGGCGTTATTTGACCACATTGATATAAACAGAGATCACAACAAACAATAAAAAAACCTGGCAAACAACATTTAAGGGTATGTTATTAAAACGTTTAAATGCCCAGAACATAAACACAAATTGTTTATTTAATAAAAATACAGCAGAATGCTTAGCAGCTGCACAGTGGTTACTTCTGCATATCTCGTGAATGTAAAGAAAAAAATCTCATAATTGCAAACTTTCACAGGGTGCTCAAATTTGTTGACGTGAGCTTTCTTTAGGACGAATTTATCCCAAATAAAATTGTTTTTTATTTTATTGTAAAAACCACGGCAGCTTTACCAGGTAGTGTCAGTATTACAATATATACAACACCGGAAAAGATGACATATATTTTGTTGGTAGAAATTACGAAATGTTGGCAAAATATTGTCTCTCTTTTGCTTAAAAATTTCACAATTGTAAAAGCATATTGATATTGAAACTGCCTAGCGCTACGATCTCAAAAAACAAAATTCTTAATGCGATCTGTCAAACGTCAGCTGTTAAAATTCCACCTAAATTTATCGATTAGTTTATTTATTGTAGTAGTTTGAAGTAAGCAACTTTCGGGTTTCTCGAAAAATGGTAAAAAGTGAATTTCGTGCAGTGATTATTAAACACTATTAATTGAAAGAGAAAACAGAGAAAGTGGCAAAAGAATAGCTCAATAAACATTACGGTTATTCTGCTCCGTCAGATTGCATGGCAAAATATTTAATTGCTGAATTTACACGCGACCGCACAAGCACTGCAGCAATACCATCAACAGGAAGGCCAAAAAAGATGGTTACTGAAGAAAATATCAAGAAAATCCTCGATATCGTTATGTATGATCGCCGAGTCAAGTTACGTGAAATTGTTGGTAAACATATCATATGAACGTGTGTTCAACATTTTGCATGAATATTTGCATATGAACAAACTATCGGCAAGATGGGTGCCGCGTTTGCTCAGTGTCGAAAAAAGCGAGTTCGACAGATAACTTCACAGCGGTGTTTGGCTATGATAAAGCGTAGTCCTGTTGATTTTTGGCGTTTATTAGTAACGGTTGATTAAACGTAGGTCCACCACTACATACCTGAAACCAAAAATCAGTCGAAACAATAGGTGGAAGCTGGTAGATGTGCTCCGAAGAAGGCGAAGAGAGGAAATCGTCTGGTAAGGTTATAGCCATTGTATTTTGAAATGCACACGCAATCTTGCTATCCATTATATTAAAAAAAGATCCACAATCACAGGAAAGTACTATCGTGCATTACTGGATCAATTGATGGATGCAATCAGGAAAAAAAACATCCACGTTTAAAGAAAAAAAAGTGCTCTTTCTTCAATACAATGCATTAGTTCACATGGCACTAGATACGATGCTAAAATTACGCGAAATACACTTCAAATTGGTTGATCATCCACCTTATAGTCCAGATTTTGCTTCTAGTAACTTTTTTCTGTTTCTAAACTTGAAAAAATGGCGCAGAAAAAAGATTCACCTCAAACGAAAACGTAACTACCGAAACTAACGCGTATTTTGAGGCATTCTCAAATTCGTATTATTCAGATAATATAAAAAAGATGGAATATTATCTTCAGCTTGGAGGAGATTATCAGGGCTGTTCTGCAAATCACTTTTTGTGAAAGTGATTTGAAATCACAAAAAAGATGTTCTGCATATAAAATATTTTTGATGTTTGTGATTTCAAACCGGTAAGCTAACTTGCAATCAATTTGAAATCACATCCTAATTTGTGCACGTGCTTTATTACGAATTTCATAACTTATTACATTAATAAGTAACTTAATGTGTTTTCTATTGATTATATAAGTAAAATCATTTATTTTATAAGGAACTAGCTTAACCCGGTGTGCGTTGCTACCCCATAATTTCAATGAAATAAAAAGTGCTTATATAGTTTAAAAAATATTTTATTTGCTATACTGATGATGATTTTCCAACCATTATAGCGCGCTGGGATATACAATTATTCTAGCTTGTCTATATGAAACATATACAAATAAGTCTTTAGGTTTTCCTACATGAGAATACGCAACGTAAAGCAGTCAGTGGGAGAAACATGGACTTGACAAATTCAAGCCACAAATTTGCGCGGATTGACCTTGAACTTTAATAATTGTCTTTGCAAACACTAAGCCAACAAAAAACTGCAATCTTTTGAAATCAGATGGCAAGTCGGTTGGAATAATTGAAATTCCTGTCAGTAGCATATTTGTGCCTTTATTTTTGCTCTTTATAATGATCTCTTCGATTAAGTTGTTTCGCAGTTTTTTTACTGCAAGTAGAATACGTAAAGCTATAGTGGATAGCTTATGCGCAGTAGAATAATTGATATTTCCAATTTTGAGTTGCAGCACATATGGTGGAAGTCCTGGAACATTAAGTGAGTTAAAAAACTCAAAAGGATAATTGACAGCACCCTCATCTCTTATCACGGTATCGATAGATTTTTGTGTAACTGTAGATTGGCTGGTTCTATTTAAAATTCTGTTGTTTCTTGAATTCACATCTTTGTTTTTGGCAAGCAGCTACCGCTCACTTACGTAACCACTGTTCATTTTTTAAATCGCGTTCGACATTTGGAAATACACAATTAAGTAACTCTTCAATGCATTGTGTCATATTACAAAAGTTCAATGGAAAAATAATGCATATTTGTTGTTAGTTTTAATACGCCAAAGAAGATGTGATTTGAGGCAAGCACTAAGCTTATCATCAGTAGAATTGCAGGCAATTTTCGATGGAAATCACCGGTTACCACAAATAGTGCTCCTCCAAATAATTTTTTGTTGCTTCTAAAATCTTGTAACATGCTATCAAGGGCCTCTAAAGATTTTTTTGTGGGTCATTGTGTATTTATCCCATACTATGATCTTACAAATTTAGAGCACTATGTGTGCATATCTCAGAATTGTGGCTTTAGAGGTAATTTAAATTCCAAAAACCTTGTTCTGTCACCATACAAAAGTATGGTGACAGGACGATGCAAGGGCTAGTGCAGTATTATTTTGTGATTGAACTTTAGCCAATATTAACGAAATCATAAAAATTTTGTCTGTCCCATCTGATCCATCCACGTTAAAATACTGTATGCCGAGAGTTGCACCTGCTGTAAATGTAGTAGATTTTCAGCCATAAATAGTTCTAAGTTGTGTGGGTCAGATCACCATCATTGCCTGCTTGATTAGGACTTATCATAACAACTTCCGAGAGTGTCTTGTTGTTTATTTGCAAAGATTTATCTTCTATTAGAATCAACGCCTCTATAAGTTTCATGTGAAAATTCAATTGTTATATTGTTGCAGGTAATTCTCTTTCGATATATGCTTCATATGTATTTCAAAGTTTATTTGTTTCGAATGAAAAGCAATTTACCAATAAGCATATAATACTCTTCTGGCTCTAGATAATAGATTACGATGATTTTTTTGCAAGATTTGTTGTATTATTTTGTGATTTGTTTTATTGGTTTATTTTACTTTAATTTTTATATTTATTAGAAGAAATTAACCTTATTTTGCAAATAATAGCGTAAAAAAGGCAAAAAACAGCTGTTTTTTGTGCTTCAGAAGAGTATAAATCACATCGAAAACTACAAAAAATTGTGATTTGCGGAACAGGCACAAATCACATTTGTGTTTTTGAAACTCCATGTACTTTGCAATTACATGAGTTTTAGAACAGTCCTGGGGTCTAATCACCGCATACGATATCGAATTAACCATCGTATCGAATAACATTACGATACATCTAAATTATGGCAAACGATGCACATTGGATCGTAAATTAAACAAAATGTAATAGATGTTTGCTAAAAGTACGAATGCAAAAAGTAAATTGTTTAACTTTTTTATATTATTGCAAAACAATCCATTCGATATCGTATGCCATGATACCAAAATGAAAAATTTCGATAATTTTGCTCGATATCGTATGCGATGATTTGGCCCCTGTATGTTGCAAAATAAATGATTTTTGGAAAAAATATATATTTTTCCTATTAAGGTAGCTTCAATATCAATCCGCTCTCATGTGTAGCTTCTAAACAAATTTTTGACAATTTACTAAAGAAAACCAAAAGACAGCTTTGCCTATACTACTACTTGATAAACCTACCTGGCATAATACTTAAAGTAGTTGTTGACATGTATTAAATAAAAGTCATGAAATACAAAAATATATGACAGTAAATTTTAGAAAACTTTACATTTTTCTTACAAAAAGGGTAAGAAGGTCTCATGAACGTTAGATATTAAATGAGTAAAGGAATAAGATCGGCCTGCTTACCTAACCTAACAGATCACAATGAAAACATCTTCAGGACCCAAGTGAGCTGGAGAGCTTGGGCTATTTCGGGGTATCCAACTGCCTGCCCACCTAAAGCGATAAGATTTTAGAACAGTGATTACATTTGGATTACATTTGCATACTTAGATTTAGTTGTTTATTTTTAAACTAAAAAAAAGTTGCAAAGGATAAAGTATACTTTAGAAAAAATTAATGTGTATTACCAACTTACCCATCATATTTATTTTGGTCTTCATCTTAAATATGCACTCCATAATCAAATCTTTGCACTCGCCTTGTTTGCTGCTTTAAAAATCGCGTGAATTTCACATCACATTATGGAGTTAAATAAACATTTATATTTCAACGTATTTCTTGATTTGCCAGGGCTATTACGTCACTCTGACTATGACGTTGTAATAAGTGACGCAAGCACATAAAATTGATTACGTTTTTATGTATAAAACTTGAGATATTCAAGGATTTACAAAACTACCCATGCCATCAATCTCAATGGTTTTCGTTCTCGTTTTGTTTATTTAGCATGATTATAACAGAAACAACCTCTAACATTTGCAGATGACAGGATAAAAAGTAATATTTATGTAAACTATTTTAATTGAATTATGTTGAATGTTGTATATTGTAATTTAAACATACATAGATACTTGTATGTTGTCTAATGTCTGTTGGAGTATCAGTAAAAATTACCAGTCAGCTGTAATTAAGTTTTACCAGAATTTTATACAGAATTGCAAAAAGTACGAAACAGGATGTACAATATTCTCTGTTGTTTGTTCATACATATTCATTTTAAAATAAGTAGTACAACAGTCATTTATTATTATTCTGTGTTTTTTTTTTATTTTGTATGTATACATATATATATAAGCTTTAATTTATATATTAAATCATGTGTGTTTCTTTCCAGCGCTTTAGTATTCTCCTAACAGATTCACTTGTTTAATTGCTGGCCTCCGCAAAAAACATGATTTATTATTTTAAACATTTCATAAGTGACATACTTTAACAAACAATAGTTCGAAATGTGTTAAACTACCTGTTTTTAATTAAGTTTTATGTAAAGTAAAACCTGGCATTTTGATAACTGCATTAAATTATACAGTATCTTCTATAAATGAAAATAGCTAAAAATGTTCGTTCATACTCTTTTTATTGATCTAAAAGCAAACAAAAGCAAAAATGGTTTTAATATAAACATCAATAGGAAATGAAACAGCCCAGCTATCATTTTCAATCGTCAAAGACTCTACTGGGAATCCAATGAAGAGTGTTTTGATAGTCGACGAGCTCATTCTTTAATCACAAACGATCTCTCGCACGGAAGTAAGTGTTACAAAAGCTGATTCTTCTACGCAACTCTTACACAACTCAGCAAAAGACTCTCATGTTAATCGTATAGGGAATCGTCTGAAACTCGTGTAGAGATTATCTGACAACTCCTCAATCGTGTAATCCTTTTATGATTCATACAGGAAACAGCACAAAGGTCATTCGATATATTCTTACTACTCGTATATAGATATTATTCGCAGTGACTTACCATGATAATAACTACCCGCACATTTTGTAATCAAAAGGTTGTTGTACAATAGAGAAGAAACTATTGAACGCTGTTTGTTTATAAGTAATTAAAAACAATAACATTTTTAATAGTCTAACAAACACTCCAAGATTGCGTGAAGAGCATGTCAGAAAATTGGTGTAAAGAAATAAATAAAACTAGTTAAAAAAAACTGGAAAACACTTCGATATCAAACTAAAATAAATTATCCTTATAACCAGATAATTATCCGCATAACGCATTCCGAGCTTATGTTTTTTGAAATTC
Organism: Thecocarcelia acutangulata; assembly: GCA_914767995.1. Lineage (NCBI taxonomy): Eukaryota > Metazoa > Arthropoda > Insecta > Diptera > Tachinidae > Thecocarcelia > Thecocarcelia acutangulata. The sequence goes on from OU612094.1 coordinate 112,733,380, forward strand.
CCGGGAAAAAATATAACTACATCAATTTTCGCACTAAATTGAATGGCCGTTAATAATTCAGATACACGTTTCACGGCCAAAACGCGCACCAAGTGTAAAAGCCCGGTTCCGATTCAGTAAGCAAAGCGGTTCCGAATTTTTTTGGAAATTCCCAAAGTCGGCTTCAGGAAACGTCAACTTTCCTCCACTTCCTCAGAAGCAATACGGCAACTTCAATTTTCACACTACAGCGAATGATCGTTTACAGTTGAAATGCATTTTTTACGGCAATAACGCGCGCCGAATATGAAAAACCGGTTAGCGAAACAGTTCCAATTTTTTTGAATTCTGAAAATCGGCTTCGTGAATCCCCCAAATTCCCCCTTTTCCCTGGAAGCAATACGACAATTCCAATTTTCACACTACAGCAGCAACACTGTATATACAGATTTATATATCTACATATGTAATAAGATTATACACATATATACAAATATACAAACATAAGCGTGTTAAAAAGTAGATGTTTTTATTATTGTTACTCGTCACATAATCGTCAGAAGATTCTTTTGGGGATTGTATATGTAACATAATCGTCTAACAAATAAAGTATGCTAGCTTGGAGGGATTCTGATAATGAATACGAGTTAATTGTTTTCTTTGTCAATACAGAGTTTATTGTTTTTCAGAAAAGTCATGTTTATGAATGCAACATTACACTACACGTGGGTGTAACCCAGCGTCGGCCAAAATTTAAATTTCCTCCGGTCGCAAGTACCGGACGTAAACTAACATTCAGCTGCTGAGACGCTCATATATGCACTAAACATCTGCAAGAGTGTAACAAAAAGTACTGCGAAAGCAATTAAACCCTTGTGATAAGCACTGTTTTTTGTACGAATAAAAATATTAAATTGTATGCTTGACTTATCTAAACAAAAACAAAAATTATGGTTTCGTATTATTTTGTGTTTAAAGATAAACAACTTGCAAAAATTTACGGTACAAGCTATGTGATGTGGGCAAGCACGCACATGTACCCCATATTTTTCCTTTTTTTAAGTCGTGACAAAGTGTTTATTACAGTATACTGTATTGTATATTTCCTTCCCATAAGAAGTAAAAAGGTTAGGTTAGACTCATTTGCACTTTCATATATAACTATGAATGCAATGCAATGAATGAAAATGAATGTGTTTGGCCATCACTGACTGATGTGATCCTGTAAATATAAACTAGAATACATTGAATCACCAACAAATTTCATATTCGCAGAATAATACGCTTATTTTGCATATACCATAGTTAATACGTTAAGTGCTTGCGTATAATTTTGTTAATCCTTAAAGTATGCTTTACCTTTTGCTAGAAATACGTATGCAAGTTAAAAAGTTTTAGCTGCAATTGGATTTCCTTTTCACTTGAAGATGAATGAGTTATAGGCATGTAACACAAAAAAAATGTAAAAGTTAGTTACTAATATCGAATTGGTAATAATTTAGAAAACAACATCCAAGCTCAGTTTTTTCACAGCTACAGCCGCCGGCAGATGATAGAGGAGAACTAATACACTTTTCAACAATTTTAGGTTTTGATCTATTTCTAGATTTAACTTTCGCATTCCTAAACATTTTTAATAAAGTCGTTACCGGAAACCCTCCCAGGTGGGGTGTTTACATTTTGCATGTATATTGATTAAAATAAATTAATTTGTACCAACATTTAATAAAGTGTTAATAGAAAATGTGTATAAGAAAAAAAAACACAATAAATAAGTTCAAGGAGTACCGTTATAAAAACACCAGTGAGTGAGTGATAGAAATTTAAGCATACATATCTTCATGTATAGTGTGATTTGTGCTGATAGAAGATTTTAGACATGGTTGCTCTACAGAGCAGATTCGAAAATATTCTGAGATTTATCCGTTTTGATTCCAACCGACTAAGAGCTATTCGCTTGCAAACGCAAAAGGTTACGGCAATTACAGATGGGTTTGAAATGATTAACTCAAATTTGAAATCTCACTACCGTCCACATGAATGTATTACTGTGGACGAACAATTGCTCGCATTTAGGGATAGAACAAAATTTACGCAATATATGCCGTCGAAACCGGCCAAATATGGAATAAAACCTGGTGGGCTTGCAACTCTACAACCAAGCAAGAGATGTAAATCCAGACGAGCGAGTTGTGAAGGACTTGGTTGCTCCTTGCAAAGGATCCGGTAGAAACGTTATAACACATAACTTTTTTACATAACTTATGCTCGCCAATGAACTGTTGTCTTGAAAATTAGCTTTAGTCGGTACTTTGAAGAAGAATAAAAGGTATTTATCAGTAGATTTCAAGGCATCAAAAACGAGAGACTTAAATTCCAGCATTTTTGGATTCTCACATAATGTCACTTTGATGTCATACGTTCCTGCAAAAAAAAAAAAACAGATCTGTAGCTTTATTTATAACTATGCATCAGAGCACTAATATAAATGAACCAAATGAAAAACCGGAAATTAGATACAATGGATAAAATGTTGTTTAATATACTTGCAAGAAGGCAAACAGGCGGTGACCTCTTGCCTTGTTCTACAATCTCGTGGACACAGCGGCGCTTGCTGCATACATACATTATATTCATAGAAAACAACTCCATAGGCATCGTGAAATTCTCTTCATAGGCTATTTTTAGAGCAATTGGCAGAATAACTTTGTATCCCACATATAAAAGTTGGATCCAAAAACAAAATAGCTGTTGGAAGATTTGCAATCAAATCACCAATCAAACGTGTTTTAGGTATAACTGTCAATACATCCAAAAGTGGTTAATTTTTCACTTAATTCAAGGAGAGGCAATTACACCCACAGAAGACAATTTGTGGCAGACGAAGGTAGAATAAAGCAGAAAGGTAAATGTTACATGTGTCGTGAAGTGAAGAAGTTGAGAAATACAAAACAATATTTTCAAAATAAATGAATTCAGTGACTTTTTTATTATTAAAATTTTTCTATAAGGCAGAATCTGTTTTCTATTGGAACCTGGGTGGGTTTCAGGACATGGCGGAGAAAAAACCCAAAAAACTGTAAAAATCATTAGAAAAAAATTTAAAACGTTAAATCTTTTAACATTTGATGTTAAAATTGGAAAAATTAGTCACTGAGCAAAAGACATTTTTCATTTTTATGAAAATTCGAGAAGTTGTCACTAATTTAAATTCGAATATACCACCCCGGTAGGTTTCAGGTGTGCGAAGGTTAAATTGTTGCGCAACAAGTATTTAGCAAAACATATAAAACTAACCATTTTAATAAAAACAAAAACGCATTTATTAAATGAACTTTAAAAACAAAATTACTTGCAGTCCAAGAGAACAAATAAATAAATAAAACGTTAGTCAAGGTGATTACTTTTTATATATACATATGTATATGAAAGTACTTCAAAAGCCGATTAGCTTAAACCAATTGTTTTTTTAATTCACCTTCAATCAGATAATATGGCTTTTATCTAAAGGTGGTTTGCAAAACTCGTGCATCCAAGAAAGAGCAATAATTCACGATATTAATTGTGAATCACACTTTAACGTAAAATTTTTTGGTGGATGACGGTTATAGGCCCCTACAATTCGAGATGGTTACGAAAAGGCAAAATATGGATGACTCACTGAATAGTGATATTCTATCTATAGTGATGGATGTTATAAGTATTGAGAGATCGTATAATCTTGATGTTTATGGAATAAAAATACAGTGTGAAGTTCGCTGAAGTGAACACATTTTTCATGTCTCTAACGCAGCATTCAAGTGACTCGGATTTTTGAAACGGTGTAATTTTACAACGCATTACAGTTAGAGTTCGTTTTTCAGTCGTACGCTTTACCTATGGCATAAGTCGCCTGTAGGCGTATTTTCTGTCTGTTTTAACGTTGGAAAGTTCCATTCAAATGTTCACAAACACTACTCTCTTTACGAAAATAAAGAATAAAAGCTAACCTGTTTGGTCGAGCCATACTGAAGCTTTACGCTTAGCAGCTCATTTCATTCATTTTTACTTATTAATATTAATTTATGTGGATAATATGTTTCTTTACAGTTTTTAAATACATTTTCTTTGTATAAAATTTTCATTTTTTAGAACATTCTTTTGGTCTTAGTATTACTTGAATATCAGCTAAAAATAAATGTCGCCTTTAGAAAAGTTGATTAAGTAGAAAGAAAAACAACCCCTCTGAAGCATGTAATAAACCAGCATAATGAATTTGTATTATAAATACCACAAGTAACTCAAGCTCTGCAACTAATTAGAGATAAAAGTTAATCAACTGAGAAAATATGTGTCTATAAATATAAAATATTTACCCCCTTTATGGGCAATACAAGCAGTCTTGCCATCAGCCTTTTACCACGTTGAGAAAGTTTTACAACTCATTTAATAATATACTAGTACATAAAAAGGATAAAAGTGCATACATATATAAAGGTGAGTGTAGATTCTGACAAAAGCAAATCCATTCATTGATAGAAAATCAATAAAAAAGAATACTCTATATAAACTTTGGCAATATATTCAACAGGTTGTAATATTATAAACAAAGACGTGTTAGAAAAAACTTGAAAGTAATAATACTTTTGTCATACTAGTATACTCCAAATCAAGTTTTAAGTAATTTTTGCACAAAAAAAAGCAAAATTACTGAAACTTTTATTTTTTGTTTGAAAACAAGGAGAAACGAAAACATAGTAGCAATAATGCTTGTCTACTGCATATACACATAAAGACACATGACTTTTTTTATCTTGGACCAGTACTTAAGGGATGATCGCTACATATAAAGTGTATTGTACTGGAAAAAGTTTATGAGGAGGAGCAAAAAGAGAGTAGTGTTTTTGGATGTTTGCCTTGAACCAATCAACAACAATATGAAAAGGCTCGAAAAAACGTTTAACAGCATTTAAAATGTTGGAATACAATAAGTTAAACAATCTTTAAAAATTTTTTTCCCCTTAACATTCATTTCTATTTTGGACTGTAGATCCATAGGTAATGGTTCATATCCGGTTCGAAGAACAAAATGTTGAATTGAAATAAGAGCTCCGGAAAAAACTGGCTGGAAAATGGTTGGGAGTCTCTGAACTAAGCAAGTAAATAAAGCGAACGTAAATTTATATCGATCCGTATTTTGTTTACTCGTACAAAAAAGGCAATTCAAAATACCATGAAAATGAAATAAAACCAAAAGAATTAGTATTTTGAAATAGAAAAAATAATGATTTTATTGTTACCTTTAGTATTCCCTGTCAGAAGAACAAGTAAGTTAGCTTTTTAGGGAGGAAAACCGGAACCTATATAGTGGGCATTGTTAGCCAAGCTGCCATTGCAAAAATCATTGTGAAACATACCATTCAGATATCATTTACAATATTAATGCCAAAGTGCTTCTAATGCTTTTGGCACTAACAACTATATTGTTTAACACCTCGATTAAAGGTGATTGTTTTGCTGCATTTCGAAAGGAATCATTTATTATTTATACCCACATGTATATAAATTTGAAAATAAATACGAGCTATTAAGCTATAGAGGTATTGCTAAATTAAGCACTATACCTAAATTGTTTGAAAATCTAATAACTGATTACCGTAGGCAACAAACGGAATCATTGCTTTCACCTTGCCAACACTGGGCTGCATGTCATAGTCGGCGCCAATTTTTCTTAACTCTCCCTTCAAATTTCGTCTTCATCACTTCTTACTTACGAATAATCAAACAGAATTTCTTTTGTATTGGAAGTTTTCATATTTCTTAATATATTTATCATTATCGTTATTAAGTTACTTGCTGTCAAATATTTTTTTCTTCATGTAACTCCTATGGGATTTTCTGTACCTTCAGAACCTGTTAGAACCACAAGTGCTCTAGAAGGATTCAATTCAAAACTCTCAAGATAATTAGGAAGACACGGGCAGTTTTTTAAGTTCCTTGATGTTATCCAAAATAAAGATTTTAGCCAATCAGTTTCCCTTGGTCAATTAGCAGATGCTGCATTACCAGTTTTACAAAAAAAAAAAAAAGTTAAAGGTTCAAAACAGTAAAGATGACAAAATTCACAATCTGACCCAACAACTAAATAGAGGACAAATAAGGCTGCACAATTTTTTTAATATTGTTATTAACAAAGAAATTAGAACAATAGCGAAATTGTTGTATTGAAATATATCATTTGCCTTACAGAGCCGACAGACACGTTTTTGTTGCCATTTAAACACTTTAAAATTTGCTCCAGCTGCTTTCAAAACTTGGAAGTCTGGATATACTTATATATACTTATATATTTTTTAATTTTTTCCTGGTTATTTATTATACAGGTAAGTTATGTCTCATATAAAATGTTTCTCAATTAGAAAATAAAAATTATATTTGTGATCGGGAAGTTTTTCTCCTAATTTTAAGTGTGGACACTATTACACTTTTGCAAGTGACATTATGTCCATACCGAAAACGGCATGATATCCATGGACACTATGATATTGTTGAAAGCGGCGTAGTGTCCATAGACATTATGTCACTTTTAAGTGCGACATAATGTCCATGGACACTATGACATGCCATCCAACATGACTTTCAAAACATATAATTTGCAAAATTTCTGCACTAAAATTTGTTTTGTGTAAATTGAGTGCATTTATTTTATTTTCATTCAGTGTTACGTCATCATAAATTTTTCGAAAGTATTGATGTACGCCGATAATGTGAACATTTTTGATTCTTTTAATAATTTCACTGATCACGTTTACCTTTAACGTGATCCCAATAATCTCTTTGTACGATCTAAGGATAATATGATGGAATTGAATCTAAACAAAAAATGTAAATGCATGCGATTTTCTAGAAATAATGTTATTTCTGTTAATTATTCGCTGGTTGACTGATTTCTGATTTTAGAAAATTTACTGGACTCTAAATTAAACTTTGTTCCACACATAACTTGGGCTGTAAGCAAAGCCAAGGGAGTTCTTGCCTTTATTAAACGATAGGCTAGAGAATTTTCAGATCCAATTACGAAGCTGCCGTATATGTCTCTAGTCTGGTCTATTTTAGAATATGGTTTAATTATATGAGATCCATATTACCACATTCATAACGATCGTATTGAATCCGTACAAAAACAATTCTCGCTGTTCATTGGAATTATTTAACAAATCTTCCTTCCTATACTAGCAAGTTATCTAAATATACTCGAAGGCGACTGACTGACATACTGATCTATCAAAGCACAGGTCAAATCACAAGATGGATGGAGCTGAAATTTGGCGCACAAATAGATGTTATGACGTAGGCATACACCAGAAAAGATTTTGATTAATTCTACCCGCGAGGGAATAAAATAGGATATGAAACTTTGTTGGCGAGCGAAGCTGCGGGCAAAAGCTAGTCATTAAGAAAATTACCAACTCTCAAAAGTCACCTTACAATGCTTCTATTTTATGCTTACATGTATTTTATGGTTAACCTTGTCAATGGTAATATTTGCTGTAAATTTTTAGTAAAATCTGTTAGTTTTAATATTCCCTGCCATATAACTCGTTATTATAAGTATATTTTCATAAAATTTTGTAGAGAAAATTATGCTGCTGCTGATCCTTTACGAGGTTATGTTGTCAAAACAACAATTTGTACCATCCTGTTGATTTTTCTTTATGTATGAATGTAATAAATATTATTATTTTTCTTAATTCCTAATAATTATATTTGGATTTATTTAATTACTTAAAGACTTTCTTGATCCTAATTATTTGACCTTTTTTTATAAATTAAATTGCAAAGTTTTTTAAGCTTGAGGTCAGTTTTGTTTTTTATACAAAAAATGTTTTAATTATATTCGATATTTCTTCAGGATATCGAATATAATTAAAACATTTTTTGTATAAAAACAAAACTGACCTCAAGCTTAAAAAACATTTCAATTTAATTTACTTAAAGACTGTAAGACTTATTTACATATATACATTGACTATTATTACATAAATAAATAAATAAAAAACTGATCCGTGCCCAGCAGTAAGGTTCGAAAAAAATTCTGTCAGTTTAAATGGATTAAAGAAAATGTAAAAACAATTCGGAAGTGATTTTTGTATATTTAGCCATGCCTAAAAATACCACTCTTTTAGTATTTTATTCAATGTGTCGCCATTTTAGGATCGATCATACCATGGCAAATTCTAGCCATGACTTTTAAGTACTCAGTTCAAAAATATGTAGTTTTAGATTTGGCAAGAATCAAGTTAAGAACCAAGTTCTTAAAACTCATAAGTAAACTTGACGTGGTAGTGAAAAACAGTTAAAGGCAGAAATGTATCCCTTATAAAGCCGCGAACATCGATATATAAAATGATAGGATCGGACTAAAAATAGCGACACACTGAATGCAAAACTAAAAGGGCGTTATTTGTAGGAGTTTCAAAAATATAAACAGCTAATTTCCGAATTGTTTTTGCATTATCTGTAATCCTAGAGGGAGACTGACACATTTTTTTTTTTTTGCATGGAAGGCGAACCACTCTAGCGCCCAGTGTACCTTCGACACTGCTCAGACTAACAAAAATTAGTCATACACCTCCCTTACTGCAGTGTAAATTAAAAAGAGCTTTATATATTAACAAATCATAGAGTATGAAATTAAAGGGTTAAAGGCGTTATTCTGGCCGCAGAAATCTAAGAATTTGTAAAAAGAAGTATGTGAGTTTACCTAAAGCAATGTACACACGGTTGTCAGATGTTACAATATTGTAAAATCTGGCAGCATGCTGACAATGTAGTAACATTGAAAAATTGTCCCGCAGAAGTAAATTGTGTGTTCAGACGATCGTAAGAAAATCTTACAATTTTATTGTCAGACTATGGTCTGACAAATAATTCATCTAACCAAAATTGTCAGTTCACACGGTTGTCAGATTGCTAGATGAAAAAAATTGCCAGACATGTTGTAAGGCATTGCCACTTATGTATATCATCAACCATCTGTTTGGCAGTGTTGCCCATCAAACTTTTTTCTGACGACATTGTCAGGTGCATTAATTTTATACATCGGACAATTAAAACTGAGCTTATAATACCAGCCAATAATCTGGCAATGCCGACGAAGAGTGTTCCTACGATTGTCAGATGCCTGACATCATTGTTGTCTTACAAATAATTGACAATGGTTTTTCTGACAACGTTGTAAGTTAAAAATTGACAGTTCACACGATTGTAATACATTTTCAGACAATTTTACTGGCAATATTGTAAGATCTGACAACCGTGTGTACGCAGTTTAACGAATCATAAACATTAAAAACTCAAATTTGATTTTTTTACTGTTAGTTTTAGAACGATGATATGTATAATTAAAAACAAACATTTCTTTTTATTAAATTCTTATACCTTCAAATAAAATCACAAAAAAAAAAATTTGCTTTATTACTTACTTTTGTTTTTTTTTCAGAAATCGAAGCTGTTGAAGCCTGTAAGTGGCTTAGAGCTGCAGGATTTCCACAGTATGCACAAATGTATGAAGGTAAGTTGAAATATATTAAGAATATTGTTACAAGTATTATATTACTCATCAAGTCACTAAGTCAGGATAGTTCAATAAAAATATACATATATTTTGGCAAAGAAAAATACTTTTAAAAATAATGTAATTTAAGAGCCTATAATTAATTAATTAGCCTATGACTAATTACGCTGTTAAGCAAAAATTGTGTTTTTCCAACATTTCAATCAATAATTGTCAATAGATTTTCATGGCTTATAGCTTATTTTATTCTTAAGATATGTAGCTTTTTAGAAAAATTTCAAATATTGGTAAATCCTTGGTGTTGAACGTGACATTCGTATCTGATGAAAACCAAAAAGCAAAAAAACTAAAAGTACTTTCAGTTTCGACTTAATCTTAAATTATAGCTAATAGCGAACACAATAATTTATACTGAAGTTAACTGCAAATATTATCTCCAATAAAAAAAATTTTTTTTGAAATAAGTATTGGGAACGTGACAAAAGTGGAAGAAGTGTTTCAGTGAAACCTTACGCAATATCGTCTAGCAATTAATTTCAGAGCTTTACCTAACAATGTTACTTTAAAATGTTATGGTTTGACTAAAATGACTCGTGTTTGTACACTTTGCTTACCTATATTTTCGGTCTATATGGGACATGACGAACGTGACAACAATTCGAACATTAAAATATTACTATATTTTCACCAAATTTATTCTTAGAAAATAGATATTATTCATATAGTTAAATTATAATATTTTCTTTTGTAAGTATGCAGTTCTCGCTGCTTTTATTTTATCCCCATCATGTGAAAATGAGTGCAGCTTTTGAATACCCAGAATTTTTATAAAATAAAAAAAACTTGCAAAAAATTATGGTCAGAAATGAGATTGCATTTCTGCCGCAAAGCCGTGATATATGAATAATCAATCTTATTTGAAAAAATTATGGCTAAATTGATTTAATTAATAAAATTTCAGTATTTCTCTATTACACTATCGTGAAAAAAATTATTTTTAAAAATTTTTATTTTTTTGACCCCGGTGGACGTTTTTAAGGATTGGCCCATTTGGTGCACATAAATTCATTTTATGATTTTGCATGAAAAGAAATGTTTTTCCACAATAATTTCTGATTACCATCGATACGGTAACATATTTATTTTATTTACAACTTAAAATATCAAAAAAAAAAATACTTTTACACGAAATTAATTAACAAGTTATGAGCTCGAGTCGAACTTCAGCCACAAAGAAGGATTATATTTTATTATAATAATAATTGCTCTGAACAATAAGACCAAAGAAAACAGAAAAATAACTGAATACCATTATAGCTGGCGGCAACTAGCTGTTTCGTAGTCACTACACTACTCATCAGCACGCACTGGGATTTGAAGTCGGAATCACGTGAACATGATGTATTTTTGATACGGCCGCTTAACCAACTCATCCACCGAGCTCCTTTAATTATTCTTTCGTCTATGTTTGCCGCATATTCCCAGTTGTTTGTAAAGGATTTGTCTGCCACCGAACAACCATTTTTTTTTTTGTACGTTTCGAATACGAGACACTGTTATGGTTGTACATACTTTGCACTATGGCAAGTAAAATTTTGCTTTAAGTAATCTCATATCAGCAAAAGTGTAAACATTAGTTTAGTTACTTGTTAAAAGAAATTTCTCGAATTAAAAACATGTTATTTTTATTTAATTTTAAACATGACTATTTTTGTTATTACACAACCTCGGAACTTCAAATCAGCAGAAAAAATTAACAGTTGTGTTATTTATAATTGATGGCCAAAAAACGTAAACAACGCCTGAATGACAGACTGAACTTTTTGACTGTTAATCAACATTTTTTCCATACAAATGTATTCAACATTTTATTCAGTTGTTTCATTTCATTTTAATTTTTTCTTGGGAAAATATATTCATAAAAGGAATTTTATGATTTGTTTTTGCTGCAGTTCTTTTTCGGCTGTCATTTAACTTTAGCAACCAACAACTGGACTTTCACTTTCATTCGTCAAAGTCATTTGTCACAAATTTTTCAAGCAATAAAACAAAATACACAATTTAAAAAGTGATTTCGTCATAAATAAAAGCGAAATTAAAGGCTGTCATTTTCTTAATTAAAGAGCAAATGGTTAAAAAGCCGAAATGGATTCCAAAGGCAAAAATGATCAAATTTCAGATCTAAAATAATCGTATGTTTTGACACAGTTGATTAACAGAAAATCTGAAACTAGGTTGATTACCTCAGTTTTGTACACGGAATTCGTAATCACCACAATTTTTCGTCGTTTTCACTATTTTTTTAAGCTTTTTTTATATATTGGATCTTCAAAATGAACTAACAATACGTATTCAAATCTTTGCTAAATATAATAAAAAAAATATAATAAAAAATGTTTGCTTTTTACTGAATGCAGACAAATGTGCATATTCATAAAAAATTAAAATGTATTTGAAATGAATTTTATCAAAATTTTGTATGGAATTTTTGAGTTAAAACACATTTCAAATTCATTTAAATTTTTATGAATATGCCCAAAAAAGTTTTAGTATTCGGGAACTATATCAGTAAAATCACCTATTGCACACGGTATCCCTTTTTCTCAGCCGAATGTTGCTTACAAAAAAGTTTGGGTGAAGTACTCAAAAAAATCCTCTTTTACCAGTGGAACACTCAGATCTTTATGAATTCATGAATTTTTTACGTACCATGGAGCTGCAGTAATCGTGCGAAGAATTTGGTTTTGTCGGCTTTGAATTTTTTCAATATTGGACGCTGAGATAGTGCCCCATAATAGAATTCCGTAGCACCATATAGGCTTTAGAATTGCATTGATTGTATAATAAAAGTTCGCAATCCAACTTTAACGTCGAGTTTCCGCCCATAAGCCAATTAGTTGCGTTGCTTTTAGTTTCAACTGAGTGACTTTTGCTTCAATGTGAGACTTCCACGGTCGATGTGTATACCAAGGTACTTGACTTCATTGTGCTGCGGAATAGACGAGTTGTTAATTTCTCTAATATTGAAGTATATTCCTGTAAATTTCGTGAAGCTAATTGGTGGTTTTCATGAACACTCAAAAACGCTCTGTCGTTTGCAAAGGTAGAAGTGTGGATTCCGGATGTCGTTGGCATGTCAGAGGCGTAAATCAGGCCCCAGTATGTTACCTTGGGGAACTCCTGCCTTGATTGGCTGAGTTGGGCTTATAAAATCGCTCTTCTTTAACAACAAAGTTTAACTTTATTTTGTGCATCAAGATGTCGTACCACACTGTATCAAACGCTTGAGAAATATCAATGAATAGAGATGAGAAATACTTCTTCTCCTCAAAGGTCTGTCTTATGATATTGACTAGTATGTGCGTTTGTTCTATGGTGCTATGTTTAGCCCGAAAAGCAAATTGATGATCAGGGATACATCACATTCAATTCAATATTGGACTCAACTTCGCCATTAACAATTTTTCGAATAGTTTTGAAATTGTTGGTAGTATAATGTAATGTATAGGTCTATATGATTCTACCTTCGTCAGATCCTGTCCTGGCTTGGGTATTATAGTAATCATTGAGACCTTCCACTCTGCAGGATTTCACCATTTGGTAAAGAGAGCTTGTGAAATTTTAGTGGGCGTCAGTAATTCATGTTTATTTAAACTGGATTAATGACATATTTATTTGAACTTTAATTTGGGTTTTTTTTTTTGTTATACAAGGTGGCGCAGAACTACATTTATGAACTGAATAGACCTTTGCTTTAAAAAAGAAATTAAAAAATTTTTGATTGGTGTTGAGTAGGGATCCATGTTAAATTCCCTAAGCCTTCTTCACACACTTCTGAAGTTAAAATAAAAAATATAGATCAAATGAAAAAGTTATTGAACGTTCAAACCATAAAGGAGCTCTGCATCACTCATATAAAGCTGTGCCATTCGTATAGAAATAGGTGACACATGAATTAATAACCAAGCATAATAAAAAGTAATAATTTTTTATTAAATTTGAATCTTAACAAGACTAGCTATAATTTAATTGAGAGAAAGTAAAAAATTTATATTTAATACGCCTCGAAAATAATTTTTTGTTTTTTGATATATAGTAAGTTTACTTTGTTTTTCTTCATGCCAAAAGCTATGGAAAAATCGATACCATAATATCGATTACTAAATCGACCCGCCCAAAGGTGTATATCTAACAACGAAATTTAAGAGTAAAAAACTTTAATATGTATTTTTTTAAGTACTCAGTGCTATTAAACAAGTGTGTGTGTTCAAGAAGAAACAAAACTAAACCTCAATGCGAACTAGAAAAAAGTAGATTTGAAGGAAGTTTTTTGAAAATTACATGATCCGACCTATGAATATAAATTTTGATAGAGGAAACAAAAAAAGACGCCTTTATCGGCATTTTGAAACTTAACATCTGAGCTTCATTTGAGGGTGTGTTAAAGCTTCCCAGCTGTGGCACATTCTTATTGTTAATCGGCAACTGACTTACATTTTAGGTGCTAAATGTGTTTAGAAAATTTATGTAAAATGTTACGCAGAACATTTTTGTAGAATATGTTAACTCTCTAACTCTTCATGGTTTGGGTCTTTTTGTCCTTCTTTTAAAAAAAAGAGCAAACAACATCATAAATATAGGGATTTAAGGAGTTAAAATGTTATTCGCAAATATATTATACGTGAAATTTTACTGTAAGCCCATGAATACACCAAAATTCCATATTCAACCAGAGAGAAAAGAGAGCTTAGGATTAATTCCGCATTTGTTAAGAATTTTATTTTCAAATACCCCGATAATTTAGTATGCAAAACTTAGTTCAAATTGGTATAAAAATCATTAATATCTCCATTATTTTTACTTCGATAGCAAACTTGGATACGAAGTATTCATTGATTACATATTTTTTAACTCTTGGCAATTTCAATTCATTATCAAACAAAATATTTCAGCGATAAGCGAATGAGTGGTTTTGCCTTTGTAGCATCCTTCAATGGGTGCGCATTTTTGATGAAATTTTTTACCATGCTCATCAGATTCTGTTGGCGAATGGTTCTCAAGATAATACATGTGGTAATTTAAAAAATGCATCATTGCTGACATATGAACGCCTAGTTTTTCAAAAGTTCTAAGCGTGGTGTCTGCGAACATTCGAACAGTAGAAGAACGAGTTTTGCCTAAGACATTGTATGTAACATCCTTAATGATTTTCCATGTATCATACTCAATTGGTGAGAGCATTGCGTCGAAGTCAGCGTTTTGCAAATTGATACTTTTTCAGTACAATAAGAAATATGGCACTTGACTTTTACTTTTCTTTTGCTTTTCATTATCTTTGTTTGTAATGTAACGGATAATATTTTTGCGGATAACATTTTGGCCCCTTAGGAGAAAGAGGGTTAATATATAGTATATAAACCGTATAAAAACTGTATAAAATCCGTAACATTTTACATAAATTTGTTGAACACATTTAGTACTTAAAATATAAGGATCACATACCGATTAACAAAAAGAATTTGCTGCAGATGAAAATTTTTACGTAAAAATTTGCGTGAGGAATATTACGTCACAAAGAACTAAAAAGGGAATGCTATCATTAGGACACCAATTTTCGTAACACGCCTATAACTATATTAACTTGAGAAATATACTAGGGCGGCTAGATATTGAAGCCACCTAGCGCTAAATGGCAACACAAACACAATTTTTTTGTTATATTTTTTTTATATTGCGATCTGTCAAACAACAGATAGTAAAATTAATCCCAAATTCATCGATTAGTTTATTTGTTATAGTCGTTTGCAGTAAGCAACTTTTGTGTTTGTTGAAAAATGGGAAAAAATGAATTTCGTGCTGTCATTAAATACTATTATTCGAATGGGAAAACGGCAAAAGAGACAAAAGAAAAGCCTGATACACATTACGATAAGTGTGTTCCGTGACAGTGATATCGGCTGGTAAAGTTACGGCCACTGTGTTTTTGGATGCGCACGGAATATTGCTCATCAATTGTCTTTGAAAACGACCACATTTAAACAAGAAAAAAGTGCTCTTTCTTCACGACAACGCACCGGTTCACATAGCATTAGGTACGATACTAAAATTACGTTAAATACACTTCGAATTGGTTGGTCATCCACCTTATAGTACAGATTTAGCTCCTAGTGACTTTTTCCTGATTCCAAATTTGAAAGAATGGCTCGCACGAAAAAAATTCATCTCAAACGAAGAAGTGATTACCAAAACTAACGCGTATTTTGAGGCATTCCCAAATTCGTATTACTCAAATGGTATAAGAAAGTTGGAATATCGTCTTGCTAAGTGTATTGAGTCAAATTTTCCTGCACTTCATATGTAGTGCTTATCCATCCACTGAGTACTGGTCCAATATAAAAAAAAAATCGCCCTCGTATTTTCATCAAATTAAAGACTGGATTCTTTCATATCAACATTTCTTAATCTCTAGGAATAATCCTTTAGGTGTGTAATATCTGTATATTAATACACGTTTTGATTTTTATTCAAAACCTTTATTCAATGTTCCTTTTGTCTTGCTTGTTACAGACAGAGTGAATATAATAAAAGTAGCTAACGGTGTACTTAAGCGACACTAAATTATAATTGCTTATTTACTAAATGAGATAATGATTAAATATAAACATAATTATGATGATTAATTCGTAATTAAAATAAATGTAGCCAAGCACATAATACATACATACTTAATACTTTAGTGACCGTTTAATATACAGAGATGTGTACACTACATACACCCCCTTCATAAATTGGAATCATAAAATATTTTTTTTTTTTTTGTACAAATTAAAACAAATTCAAATGCTTAGCCATGTAAAAATTCAAGTTTTTCTATATAATATATTCAAGTAGATAATATTACAATATGTATATAATTAAGTATGTACTACTTGGTCTTTCGGTTTTCTAACCCGTAAGTTATATTTTGTGACTTGCGTCAGTACGTCATTCGTTTTCTTGATCTCGTGATCTTCGCAGTGACTTCTGATAGGTGTAAGCTTTTGTAAAGGATCTAAAACTGTACTTGGTATTACGTTTTTGGTTGTATTAAATGCAATCATTTGGTTAGCATGTCTCTTCCAAATGGCTTTGTTATCAGTCTGAACTAAATAAGTCTGTTTTCCAAGCTTCTTCTTAATAAAAGCTTTTTTCCAACTTATTTTTCCTGGTATAGAATAATCTTTTACCATGACTATGGTATTTACCTTAAATCTGACATTTTTAGATCCTTTGTAAAATTTCTTTTGTTTCGCTTGTTGCTTTTCAACAGTACTTTTTATCTCACCTACATCAACATTTTTAACCTGCCGTCGAGGGTTGATTAAATCTAACCTCGTCCTTAAAGATCGTTTATTAAACATTAAAAATGATGGAGCTACCCCCGTACTAGAATGTGGTGTATTTCGGTAATCGAACAAGAATCGGTTTAACACATTGTGGAACTCAGACAACGGAGTGTTAAATAAATTGCGCTTTAAAGCTGCTTTAATAATTTTTACGCTATTTTCAGCTTGACCGTTTGTAGAAGGATTGCCCACCGGTGTAGTTTTATGGCCAATGCCATTCAAAAACAAAAACTCTTTAAATTCTTTGGAAATAAATGCTGTACCGTTATCTGATACTATTGTCCTTGGTAGTCCAAAACGGGCAAACATTTCGCGTAACACTGTTATTACAGCGTTACTAGTAGTATTTTTTGCCATGTTAACGCACTCTACCCACTTACTTGTGCTGTCTACAACTACTAAGCACCATCGGTTCATAAAAGGACCGAAAAAATCTATGTGAATACGAGACCAAACTTCCTCTGATCTCTCCCAAGTAATAAGCTCTTGTTTGGGTGGGTTTGCTCTGGTCATTAAACAAGGTTCACACCCTTGAACCAAGCTTTCCACATCTTTGCTCTGCCCAGGCCACCAGCAACATTCTCTTGCCATTGACTTCATTTTTACCATTCCTACATGTGTACTATGTAAAAATTGTAGAGTTTTGGTCTGTAATTCTTTTGGTATTACTACCCGATACCCCCAAAACAAACATTTGTCTTCTTCAGACAATTCCCATCTTTTACGAAAATAAGGAAGTAATTCAGGGTTAGTACATTTTTCAGGCCACCCAGTAGCTACGTGTTTTAAGACATTCTGCAAAAGTTTATCTGAGCGTGTGCTAGTTTTAATTAAATCAAAATTTAAATACTGCTTAGTATCATGTAACTGGTGAAGAAAATTTATATATATATTTTCCGTTACGTCATTAGCGATTTCATTTGCATGTTTCGTTGGAAAACGTGAAAAATAGTCAGCCGCATTGCTGCTCGACTTTATATGTTCAATGGTATAACTATAGCCTGATAGAAATAATGCTATTCTTTGTAATCTATTTGAAGTCATTTGTGGTATTCCCTTTTTAGGGTTAAATATATGTTGGAGAGGCTTGTTATCTGTAACTAAAATAAATTGACGACCATACAAATATTGGTGAAATTTTTTAACACCAAAAATAATTGCTACTGCTTCTCGGTCCAATTGAGAATAACGCGTTTCTGCTTGAGACAATGTTCTCGACGCAAATTCTATTGGTCTTTCCAAACCGCGATCATCAATTTGTGACAATATTGCACCCACTCCTACTGGGCTTGCATCTACTGTAAGTTTTGTATTATAATCAGGATTATAGTGAGCTAGAAAATTTTTTGCTTTCAAAAAATTTTTTAAGCCGTCAACTGCTTTTGAACATTCTTCAGACCATACAAATTCTGTTTTTGCTTGCAGCAATTTATACAATGGGTGTAACTTGGTGGATACTTGGGGAATGAACCGCCTATAATAATTTATCATCCCCAGAAAAGATTGTAATTCCTTAACATTTGAAGGATATGGAATATTTTGGATAGACTCCACTTTACTGGGATCCATATGTAACCCAGTTTTATCAATTATATGACCTAAATAAGTCACTTGTTCCTGGAAAAATTCACATTTTTCACTTGACAACTTAAAACCACTCTCACTTAAAATAGTTAACACTTTGTTAAGTCTTTCCAAATGAATCTCTTTATTGGGTGCTGTAATGAGCACATCATCGATAAAAACCACCACACCCTCTAATCCCGCGAGCAACGAGTCCATGATTTTCTGAAAAATGGCTGGCGCTGAAGCCAAGCCGTATATGAGGCGGGTATATTGGAATAACCCCTTTGAAGTTGAAATTGTCGTAAGTTTTTTTGAATTTTCATCAAGTTCAATTTGCTGGTAAGCCATAGCTAGATCCAATTTTGTAAATTGCTCCCCACCATGTAATTTTGCAAAAATTTCTTCAATACGTGGAAGTGGGTATTTATCAACATTTAAACACGGATTTAACGTGACTTTAAAATCTCCACAAATTCTTATAGTACCATTCTTTTTAATAATTGGTACAATAGGAGTACCCCAATCGCTGAATTTTACGGCCTCTAACACATTCAAAGATACTAATTTGTCAATCTCATTTTCTACCTTTTCTTTTATTGCTAACGGCACCGGCCGTGGTCTAAAAAATTTTGGCTGCGTTTCATCTTTAAGATTTAGACATGCTTTGCCCTTCTTAAACAACCCAAGACCACCATCAAACAAAGTAGCAAATTTTTTCATAACTATTTCACTATGCATTTTTTGTTTTGGGGCATAATTCAAATTAGCTATTTTAACCTCAAATTTTCTTAAAAACTCTCGACCTAACAACGGTGGGCCACCGTTCTTAACAATCAATAATGAAATAATTTTTTTCTTTTCCTTATATTCAACCTTGACGTTACATTGCCCAATAGGGCGAATACATCCGCCATTATATGATTTCAACAATATGTTCACCGGTTCCATTTTAATATTAAAAAATAAACACTTATATGTACTTTCTGAAATTACATTATACTCTGAGCCTGTATCTAACTCCATCATGAAAGGACTGCCATTTACATAAATGTTTACCTTTATAGGGCCATCATCAGGTGCCCTTATTGAAAAAAGACTAATTTGTTCGTTCATGAAATTAAAATTTTGTGCTTTACACATCTTCTTTAAATGACCTCTTCTTCTACATAAATTACATCTATAGTTCTTAAACTTACAGTCGGCGCTATTGTGATTCGGAAATCCACAAACCATACATTGTTGTTGATTTTGCTGCACGTGTGCTTTTCCTTTGTACTGATTTTGCTGTTTTGTCTGCCTCCTGCTTGGTTGCTCGCATTCTTTTCCTGTGGTATGTCTGTTTTTTTTAATGAAATTGAAATCTGCTTCCTGCTTTACCACATATTGCTGGTACTGATGAAGCACATATTCGGCATTATTTGCGATTTCTATAACTCGTTCCAGTTTGGTTGTGACCGGCTCAAGAAAAATTTTGTCTTTGGCCGGACCCTTTTCCAGCCCCATAACAAATTTATCCCGTATTGCGGTTTCCAAGTCGGTTGTAAATTCGCAGTTAGTTGCCAACTCTCTTACACGCACTGCCCAATCGTTAATTGACTCTGTAGGTAACTTACTTGCACTATAAAATTTGTATCGCTCCGCAAATCCACTGGTAGCAGATTTAAAATGTTCTTTCATTTTTTGTACACAGCGTTCAAACGTTGCCTCTGCTGTTCCAATTTGTATCGGAGACATCAAATTTTGGAGCAATAGATAAGTACCTTCCGACAAAGAAGTAATTAAAATGGCTTTCTTTTTCTTTTCTTCACTTATGTTGTTTGCAATAAGGAATTGATCTAATTGGACACTAAAAACACTCCACGCTTTTTCGGCATGATTGAAAAAAGGGACTCTTCCAATTAAAGGTGAATTATCGTTAACAAAAGTTTCAGGCATGTTTTCAAAAACTTTTTCCCTCGTCGCCACTGTAATATCTGTATATTAATACACGTTTTGATTTTTATTCAAAACCTTTATTCAATGTTCCTTTTGTCTTGCTTGTTACAGACAGAGTGAATATAATAAAAGTAGCTAACGGTGTACTTAAGCGACACTAAATTATAATTGCTTATTTACTAAATGAGATAATGATTAAATATAAACATAATTATGATGATTAATTCGTAATTAAAATAAATGTAGCCAAGCACATAATACATACATACTTAATACTTTAGTGACCGTTTAATATACAGAGATGTGTACACTACAAGGTGTTAAACTGCATTTGATAATTCCTTTTTTATATAACTTTTGTAATAAATTCTAATTGCTTAATAAGAAAATTTAAGTTTTCCAGCCATTGATATGTTGAACCTTGTTTCTGTCAATGTGACCATATATTTTTTTTATCGTTAAACTTTTTCGCATTATAAACGTATATATTTCACATAAACACCGATTTTTTTTTTTTTTTAATAAAATTTATGCATTTGCTCGTATATAAATTATGGAAAGTGTTACGCGCCAACTTATGCTCCCTTTATATATTCACTTATTCTGTTTAAACTGAAAAGTCTTTAAGAACTTTTAATTAACATTAACCTCATTTAAAAATTTTTCGTTGCTCAACCAAAATCTCAAAATTACGTCAATGTTTGTGGCCATAATAATTTTTTTCTTAATTTTGACTACATTTCATTGATAAATATTCAGAATAATATTATACAAAAAAGTCACGCTCTAATTTACGTTCATTATTATTAATTATACAATTAATTGTGCCTGTTGGTATATATATTGTACATATTTAGGTCCTATAAAATTTAATTTCAATATGGAACAAGTATTTTATTTTAATGGTTTTGCAATTTATTCAAAATCAACTTTTTGCGAGAAAAACGTCAGTGAGAAAATTTGTTTAAGAAAAACATTATCATGCATGTTCTGAGAAACGTAAATCGCTTACATTTAGCGTTTTCGATTTCAAAACGTCAAATAGGTGCTCTGAGAAACGTATAACGCAAGAAATATGGTTTTGCGATTTGAAATCGCCAAATAGGTGTTCTGGAAAACGCATATCGCTTAAAATTGGCGACTTCAACTCGCATGTATATATTGAATTGAACTAATTGAATTCGCTAAAACTGAACTTGCAAAAGGCAATAAAATTATTCACAATTAAAAGTTAATATGTTTTCTTTTTATTTCAATAAAAAATTTAAAGAATTTTACACATTTTCATTAAGAAACCTAAATTGAAAATTTTTTCTATTTATTGTCAATTTTTTTTTTCTTTTTATATTACTACCACATACATATATATGTATGTAAAACACATGTTGTTTTTTTTTTTTCGGAAAAAACGCCAGTAAAACACGCGTTCCTCAGAACACCTAAAAATCAATTAGGCGTTTTTCAAAACACATTGCGGTTTATACATTTGTACAAATTGTTATAGTACAAGTTTTTTTCCTTTCTTAAGTTTTTTCTTAAGAAGGATTTTTTCAATACAAATTTGTTTACAAAATAATTTTTGATTGAAGAAGAGTGGTTAAAGCAGCAGATCATGATGCATCATTAGTCGAGTTCAAAAACAATGTTATGTAACAATGGCATGTTAATTTCCTAAGTAAAACAGAAAGTTCAAAATATATGACAATATGTTTGTTCTTAGTATACCCAAGATATTGTCTACAAATGTTTTAAGGGCTGTTTTTACAGAGGTATAGAGCTTTGAACTGGAATAAAGCAAAGATAAATTTTTTAAATAGACATGAAGTTTATTTTATTCGAAAGGTAATCTTCTGACATTATCATTTAAATGTGATTTCTGACATATGACCTCCATGGTTAGGTCGGACGTAGTCTAATCTGAAGGGCTAATTTTTCCAACATTTGTGGCCGTATATGAGCAAAATACGGTGAATGTTGTCGTTTCAGTGGTCAATCGTTTCGGTCTTATCGGCGAAGACTAGCGACTTCACATAGAAAATAGCCAAGCAGCGTTAAATCGTACGATCTTGGAGTCCGATTGATGGGTCTGAAACATGAAACTATGCGGTTACCAAAAGTTTCCTTAAATAAATCAACTGTGGCATGAGCTGGGTGATATATTGCGCCGTCTTGTCGAAACCACAGCTTCTGCACATCATGGTTGTCCAATTGATGAACGAACAAGTTAGCCATTATGGCTCTGTACACGCAAAGAAAAACTAGTTTGGAATATTGTTATGGCAACATTAGTATTTACTCCCTCTTAATTTGTATTGTTGCCACTAGCTGTATGTTATCGTTTTTAATATAGTTTAATCCTCTATAGTAGTAGTTGTGTTGAAGTTTCCACATTTCTATTGATAAATTTCTATAGTTTTAAAACATGGTTGAATACAATAATAATGTTTAAAAAATAATTTGAACACAACAATAGATTTTGTTCTGTACAACTATATACGGTTTTTTATGTATCTATAACACATATCCGTCAAACTTACTATTGTTGTTAAACATATACACACATATTTTTATTTAATTTTTATTTTATTTTTTAAATCATCAGTTTATTTGCACGTGTCTGTTTTTTCAACATTAATAATATTAAATGTAATGAATATTATATAAATATTTTTGGCAATTGTATTAAATGGTCCTAATAAACGGGAAGTGAGAAGGTTTGTATACAAACTTATATAGACAAATATAGAACAATTGTAACTGTATGTGTGTTTTTATGGATTTCTGGGTCAGATCTTTCAGGAGCATCAAGATTTCGCCAAATTCGAAACGATGATATCAATTTTTTAAAATTTTAATTCAACTAACTATGTATATTGAATAAATTACAAAAGTTTTAATTATAAATGTTTATGTGTGTTTATATGTGTATTTATTATAGAATCATATAATATTGTGACGCTCAACACTAGTACGTTTGATCGTAACAATAGAATTTACATTTTTACAATAATATGCGTGGGAATAATATTATTATATGGTTGAGTATGACAGTAAAATTTTAATTTTTATAATAACAGTATTAGTCATGATACAAAAATTATAACTTTTACCAAATATATGGTTATAAGGTGTATTTTTGGTTTTTGGCTGTACTAAGTTTTGTAAATAAATGGGATTGAGACCATGTTATTTGGTTGTATTCTACCATATAATTCAACAATAGTATTTTGCCCTTAAAATATTGTCATATCAACCATATTTTTTTTTCTACGTGTAGAGGTCACGTTTTGGCCAACATCGGTTTTAAAGAAGTATGCACCGATTATTCCACCAGCTTATAAATCACACCAAACAGTCAGTTTTTCGCGATGTAACGATGTGTTAACACACATTTGGGAATTATCTTTACTCCAAATACAGCAGTTTTGTTTATTAAAATATCCATTCAAACAAAACTGAGCTTCATCGCTAAACAAAATTTGTTATGAAAATCGGGTTAAACAACTGCCTGGTTTTGTATCCTTTATCACAATTTGGAAGCGTTGTTTATATGTGAGTCAATTCATGTTGATATGCCAAACCAAACTAAACATAAATCGCTTAAAAGCTAACTAAATTGCTACTAGTGAAATAAGTGCTGCCAACTGTAAGCTTTATACTTCTATAAAAAAACACCCTTTATTATTCCTCACGTACTCTTGAAACATAACTCAACCATAATTTAATTCTTAAAACCTGGAAACATTCTTTCGTAATTTAAACGAAATTGATATCAGATCATCATAACATATTATCGTCACCTCTTTAGCAAAAATGCAAACTTAAATAAAAATTAAATTCAAATAAAACACACGATTCTTTTGTCTAACTCTTTATCCTTTTTATTTTTCTTAAGAAAAAAGTTTGGGATTTTTTTTTTTTTTTTTTGAATCCACACAAAACCAGCAGAAAGAGATAAATATCTTTGAAGAAAAATTTAACAGCGAGATGCTCATATTTCTAAGAAGATTTTAAGCCCACCAAAAAGGTGTAGATATTTGTGGCATGTGCCCAAAAACTTGTTCATTTTTTTTTTTCTGTAAACACACTCAAACTTAAAGTTTAAAGACCTCGCAAAAATACAGACAATTAAAAAGGAGTTAAAAGGATGTTAAAGTACAGAACGAATTTAAAATGTAAAGGAGTTTATTTGAAAAAAATAAAAAAAAAACAAATAAATAAAGTTTTTTTTCAACGTACCAAAGGAGTGTCTTTTGATGACATGTGATATTTTTTGGAAATGACATGTACAGATTTGATACTAAAGTTTGTATAAAGCCCGTTGCAGTCTGTGTTATTCCCAAAATATAAAAAAAAAATTATTATTGTCACCGTCCACACCAATTTTCTGGCTGAAGTTTTTATAGATTGATTAAATGCAGCAAATTGCAGGCACTCAAACTGCAACATTAGATTAGAGCTTAAAGAAACCAAAATTAAACTTATTCATATAGATGTGAATGTGCATATGTATGTATTTATCTCTTCCTGAAGTCAGTTTCAATTTCTCTTAATATATTGGCAATAATTTCAATGCGTGCACAAAGTTTTAAAGTTCTTTGACTCCAAAAGTTGTAGTGTTTTATTCTCGTTCTTTAAATCGTTTAAAGCCATTCAGTGAAAGAAGAGGAAAAAAACATAAATTATATTTTAAAAAGTGAATCTGTATTCAAAGGTTAAAAAATTATTCTCAGCTCTCAAATATTTAAGACCTTTTATTTCGAATATGAAAGAAATGAAAAGTTTTTTAATACGGGCCTTGCACACATTGCTACCAAACGATCGCAACTTTTGTGCATTTAATAAAAGGCTATAAATGCTTTAAATTAATGAAGGGATTCAAATGCTATAAATTATATTTTACATTTTAGATAATAACTCTTTGAATTAACAAATAATACAAACAAATACACTGAGCGTAATTTTCAAATCAAAAAATCGCAGTTCGATATTAATAATAGAATAAGATAAAAGGCTGTAGCTCTTTTCAACGCCAAACAAAACTGTCAAAAGGGGCTATATATTGTTAGGTTTTTGCCTTTGAAAACGCTTTTGCATATTCTTTAATTGTAAATGAAATAATGACACTAACACTTTCGTTACACAGTACTAAAATACTTCGAACTTTACACTTAATAGCACTGCGTATTAACATACTAGACTTGCTTACTATTCCGACTTATGACTGTTTTGCACAACGTTTTAAATTAAACTGTCCCTCTGCCTACTATTTATATTTCTTTGTTACCTTCTATAATCTTCATAAATCGTGTATTTATTGCCAATTCCCGAATCAAATGTACACATATAATTATTATTCACATACACACTCACAAGCTTGTGAAACATAAGAACGCAACAATAACAACAACACCACTGGTGATTGAATTGCTTGGAATTTTACGTCATGTACGTTTGTTTGTTTGTGTATTCCTGTTGTTTTTTTTATGTGGTTTGCGTGGACAATGGGTTAGAAGTAATGCAAATTCATAATAAAATTATATAAATAAATTAGAAACAGCTTATTTTCTATGTTTGCCAGCTGCCTATATGTCGACATTTCATATAGAAAGTTGAGAAACATAGAAAATAAGCTGTTTATAATTTGTTGATTGGTATCAAGCAAATATAGTGAATAGAACTTAATTGTTTGAATATTATTTAATAATACTCGTACGCTTTTAAACTAGATTTTTGGTTTTAGTTCAAGTTTTTTCCTTCTCAAGTTTTCTTAAGAAGGATGTTTTTACAATTCAAATTTGATGTGGTCAATACTTTTTGATTGAAGAAGACAAGAAAAATAATAATCAAATCTTTACCTGCGGTTTTAACTAAATTGCCAGACCGCGCCTCACTAATACTCCTAACTGCCCTCCTTGAGGCCCCCTCGGGGAAATGGTTTTGCCTTGGCGTATTCCAAACCAGGGCATTCTGCTTTTCGGCTATAGAGAGGAAGAGGTCCCTTGTTTGTTGTAGCAAATAAAACTTTAGGAATCGCATGACTTATGTTGTGTTGGCTTCCGAAATCCTTCCCTAGGTTTAAATTGGCAGAACGGGGATCAGCATGGCTCTCGGGTGGCTCTTCTTGCAGTTCACCCTGGGCTGATCATGGTTGAGTTGCCTACCTTGGCTGAAGCGTTCTGGCTGTGGTTGAAACCTAAAACGCAGGAAGGGGGTGTTAGTATCCTTGATAATTGCTTGGCGTGGCTTTTTTTTCGGCGACTAGCAAACTTCCGAGGGTATGTTGCCTTTACAACAGATACCTGTACTGTGAGGAACCAGTGGTGATGGTTAACGGGTGAGTTGGTTTAAGGGCTGATGCTGCTAGTGGGCGTCGGCTTACTAACTCATTAAGCCTTGTCTTCCATTGATTGCTGGGAAATTGCATACAGGAGCGATTAGAAGGCCCGAACTCCTCAAGAAGAAATTATTCATATGGCTACAAACATATGGCATAAATTGCTACCTGTGTGAGCCTAGTCAGCCACACGGGGTGAATCGTGAATAATTCATTCAGTGGAACTGGTCCTTCATCAGATAAAGCCGCAAGGCAGGTGTTGATGTAAATCTTTTTCACAACTGCCCTCCTTAAGGCGTGCTCAAATACAAAAAATTAGTTTTTAACATTTAAGGGTCAACCGTCCTAACTACTCCTAGAAGGCTCTTAAAGGTGCCGAATGTATGATCAACTTCCAAAATTTTGTAAACCCAACGTTTTTCTAGAACATACCTAGCTTCTACTTTTAATCATTAGGGGCGCCCCCATACAAAAATTTAATTAAACAAAATTGTTCTTAATTGAGTAGTATTAAATATTGAGTGGTTTAAATTAATCCGTTTTCATGATGCAAGCGATATTGCTTTCTATTTTCAGTGACAACTTGAAGCATAAATAATTTCTCTTCCTCGTTACGGCACAATATCTTGTATTCTTCTATTAATTTTACCTCTCTTTCAGCAGGGTCTTTCAGGTAGTTGTCGAACTCTTCTCAGATTTCTAGTTCGGAAATCATAAAGTCCATTGATAGTCGAAAATCAAGTCAAGTGTTACGTACTGGCTCTTAACTTAGCAGTTCTTTCTTTATTTACTATAATTTATGTGCACATTCGCTTTAAACCTTTCAATCTGAAAACATATTGGAGCCCCAGAAACCACTATAAAATATTTCTTGATATATTATTATTTCTTAATGAAAGTATACTATATTATCATTTTAAATCATCAGCCTGAGTAATAAGAAGTAGATAAATATATTCTAAGGGCCATTATTACAACTGACGAATATTTAACATTAGGATTTTATCTTACAGATAATTATTTTTTGGTTATTACAAGTTAACATTAACCTGAAAAGTTACTGATAACCTAATAACAGGTTTATCCTCATAGTAAATTTCAAAGTTAACTTTAAGCATTTGTAAGCTGTCATATTTTCTGCTGAAAATGTCGTAACTTCAGTTTTAAAAATGGGAAAATTTAATGGTGACTTTATCGTTCACGTTAACTAATGTTAAGGTTAACTATCAGGAAGTTTATCGTTAGGTTGTACGAGTAATAATGGCCCTAAACCAAATATTTTTTGAAAATTTTGAGAAAGAAATGATTGAAATCAGCTGGATTTTCTTTCCGTGTAATGGTATTTAATCATATAAGTATTCTTATTTCTTACAGTACATCTTCAAATCTTAACTTAAAGGCATTTTTGTATAACAAAAAAAAAAAAAAAAAGAAAAAAACTGAAAACTGGGCTTGGTTGTTACACTTCTGCAGGAACATTAAAGGCACTTCATTACGGTGGATGTTCTTGTTGCTGACCTTGAAATACGATGGTATTAAAAACATAAATTTTCTGATTGTGTTCTGCATTGAAGTCAACAAACAAAAATGTTCATTTTTATTTAAATGCGTTTGCTGTAGCCAAACCTTAAAAAGGGTGTTTTTTTCTTTCATTTTTATAAAATATAGCATTTTCATTTCTTTAATTTACTTATTATTTCTCTTGAGATCCTTTGAAACTTTGGTTAGTTTCATGTTTTGTTTAAAATAAATTTCAAATGATTAATGCCTATTTTAATGAGATTCTTGTATGAACGCATGCATACACAAGGTTCTCAATTTTAATCTTAAAAAAAAATACATGTGCAATTTTTCTTTTTTTAATGCTGATCTGTGGAAGAGGTTTAACTGATTGTATGTTAAGACATGATGTTGTGCTTGCTGAAAAAGGGAGCTAATATAAATAATCATCTGTTAATTTGTGAAATATCACCGACAATGTAATGGACTGTAATAGAAATAATATTTCTAAAGATTTATATAAAGTAAAAAAAAAGGAGGATACACCCTCATTTAATAACTTGATGAAACTATTGAAATTTTCCATGGAACTTGCGCAAGTTTTTTTAAAACATTTTTGCACTTCAACTAAATTGCTTGCAATTAAAAATGATAGCCATATACTTTCTTGAACAGTTATGTAACTTATTCAGCCTGACGGTGATTTTAATGATAAACTCTAAATTAATTTTCTTATCTGTTCTCTGAAAATGAATGCTCATATATCACTTGGCGGTTAAAATAAAAGTTGCATTCAAAGCAAACACCGACCTGTTTTTGCTTGTACTCGTGTTTACAGAGGAAGTAAAATAATTTATAAGACTTGTGACTATTAAAGAAATTAATTAAGGGATTTCATTTTTTTTTTTTTTTTTTTTGCATTGTAAAGCATTAAAGAGATAAAACTTTGGCAAATTATTCGAATTAACATTTTACTTTTTTATATTTGCAAATCGTGTAAAGAAAGCAACATCAGGGTGGTCTGTTGGTCGAAAAAATTGATTTACTTTTCTTTATGAAATCTTTGTACCTGCATTGTTTTCTTTCTTAACGTAAACTTAAAAACATCTTGAGGAATGTATTCCTTATAAACATATGAATTCAATTTGGGTTTAATATAAATTTTTGTAATAATTTTAATTAACCTTTTTGTGTGTTAGAATTGCACTTTTTGTAGATGCATTTTTAGCAATTAGATGCTAGAAATATCACTACCAACATTAAGTTTTGAGTAAGCGTTCAAATGTTATTATATGAATGAGAGAAGGGTTCCCTTTTCAAGAAGTTTCTCAAAGTTGACAAAAAGTTTTGGCATCAATGCTTATAAAGATTTGTTTCAACTCAGTTTTGCCGAACTTAAACAGCTCATATCTAATTTTTTAAAAATTGTGATAATGTAATCGGTGGCAAATGTGCGTTTCATGACAGGACTAGATTATTTCGAAGATTATGTAGAAGAAAAAATATGGTTGAATGGCTATATATTTTTATTTAGGAGCAGTACTCAATGGATAACCCCTACATATGCAGTTCATTGTAACAGAACTAGGAAAATAGCTTGCGTGAAAAAGTTATTCGCTTAAGAAAAACTATTTCAAAATGTCATCACAGAAAGGTCATTAAAAAACTTAATTGCTTATAAGCAATTACTAGTTGATGCCGATAAAAACTATCAAAATGGTTGAAGAGGATTTGTATAAAATGTAATAGGTAAATTTATATAATATAAAAAAGACAAGATTTTAAATCATGATATACATAAATGCCACCTCTATAAATGCATTTTTACAAAAATTATCTTTAGAAAAGTTCCTTGTTCTGTGCTTGTGCCTTTTCAAAAAGTTTTTTTTTATGAACGTATCATTAGGAGTATACTCAATATTTTTCTTAAAAACTTTATTCATAAAAATTAATTTTGTTTTATAATTCTAAAAACTTATATGTGCTGTTCACGGAACACAGGCGAGCAAATCGTTTAAAAAGTTCGTATGAAAGTTAGTCAATTTTTTGTGTAATTTCCATATAAATTATTTTAGACAAGTGCTTCTCTGTATTCTATGAACAGCACAGTAGTTTTTTAAACGTGCTTAAAAGACATCTGTAATCTCACATAGCTTTTGCGCCGGGTATTCATAGCCTGTAAGTCTTAATGACAATAAACAGAAGATAAGAATAGTAAAATTGCTAGAAAAGCAAAATTTTATAAAACCAGATATTAATCTACTATATTTTTATACCCTTCACAAAAATGTAAAGGGTATATATAAGTTTGTGATTCCGTTTGTAATTTCTACAGTTTTTTTTTGCGACCCTATAAAGTATATATATTCTGAATCAGAATTAATGGAAAAGTCGATTAAGCGATGTCCGTCTGTCCGTCTGTCCGTCTGTCCGTCTGTCCGTCTGTCCGCTGTTGAAATACCGTTTCTGAGAAAACCATTAGACTTAGAAACTTTTTTCTTTCACCATTCTTTTACCCCATCGATTCATGGGTTTGCTATTGAAATTCAGTAATATCGGTCCACGTATAGCTGAGATATATTCAAAATTCCGAAAAAAGCCATTTTTTTTTTGCAGTTTTGTATGAAAATTTTTGAAAACAAAAGTTGTTCGTTTTGCTTCAAACTTCACACACTTATTAAGCATGGTGACTAAAAGGCAAAAAATTTTTTTTTCAGATATCGGTCCATATATACCCGAGATATAGCTCAAATCGGATTTTTAATGAAAATGTCGCATAGGCGAAGCTAAATAACTTTTTTTTTGCTCAAAAGCAGTTCTGGTAATAAAATTAGGTTACATAAATATGGAAAATGAAAATTTCCGATATCGGTCCATATATACCCGAGATATAGCCCAATCCGGGTTTTTCATGAAAATGTCGCGTAAGCGAACTTAAACAACTTTTTTGTGCTCAAAAGTAGTTCTGGTAATAAAATAGGGTCATATAAATATGAAAAATGAACATTTTCGATATCGGTCCATATATACCCGAGATATAGCCTAGACCGGGGTTTTCATGAAAATGCCGCATAAGCGAACTTAAACAATTTTTTTGTGCTCAAAAGCAGTTCTGGTAATGAAATTAGGTTACATAAATATGGAAAATGAAAATTTCCGATATCGGTCCATATATACCCGAGATATAGCCTAGACCGGGTTTTTCATGAAAATGTCGCGTAAATGAACTTAAACAACTTTTTTGTGCTCAAAAGCAGTTCTGGTAATAAAATAGGGTCATATAAATATGAAAAATGAAAATTTTCGATATCGGTCCATATATACCCGAGATATAGCCCAAATCGGGGTTTTCATGAAAATGTCGCGTAAGCGAACTTAAACAACTTTTTTGTGCTCAAAAGCAGTTCTGGTAATGAAATAGGGTCATATAAATATGAAAAATGAAAATTTTCGATATCGGTCATTATATATACCCGAGATATAGCCCAAACCGGGTTTTTTATGAAAATGTCGCGTAAGCGAACTTTAACAACTTTTTTTGATTAAAAATAGTTCTGGTTATAAGATCAGTTTATATAAATATGGAAGATAAAAATTTCCGATATCGGTCCATATATACCCGAGATATAGCTTAAACCGGGGTTTTCATGAAAATGCCGCGTAAGCGAACTTAAACAATTTTTTCGCCTTAAAGCAGTTCTGGTAATTAAATAAGGTTATATAAATATGGAAAATGAAAATTTCCGATATCGGTCCATATATACCCGAGATATAGCCCAAACCAGGTTTTTCATGAAAATGTCGCGTAAGCGAACTTAAACAACTTTTTTCACCTTAAAGCAGTTCTGGTAATGAAATAAGGTTATATAGGTATGAAAAATGAAAATTTCCAATATCGGTCCATATATACCCGAGATATAGCGCAAACCGGGTTTTTCATGAAAATGTCGCGTAAGCGAACTTAAACAACTTTTTTTTGCTTAAAACAGTTCTGGTAATAAGATGAGGTTATATAAATATGGAAAATGAAAATTTCCGATATCGGTCCATATATACCAGAGATATAGCCTAAACCGTGGTTTTCATGAAAATGCCGCGTAAGCGAACTTAAACAACTTTTTTCACCTTAAAGCAGTTCTGGTAATAAAATAAGGTTATATAAATATGGAAAACTAAAATTTCCGATATCGGTTCATATATACCCGATATATAGCTTAACAGGTTTTTTGATGAAAATGCCGAGTAAACAACTTTTTTGTGCTCAAAAGCAGTTCTGGTAATGAAATAAGGTTATATAAATATGGAAAAAGAAAAAATCCGATATCGGTCCATATATACTCGAGATATAGCCTGAACCGATTTTTCCAATAACATTTTTTTTTTACTGAAAAGCAGTTCTTGTTATAAAAGAAGGTTACGAAAATAGAGAAAATTAAAATTTCTGATATCGGTCCTTATATACCCGAGATATAGCCCAAATCGGGTTTTTCATGAAAATGCCGCGTAAGCGAACTTAAACAACTTTTTTGTGCTTAAAAGCAGTTCTGGTAATGAAATAGGGTCATATAAATATGAAAAATGAAAATTTTCGATATCGGTGCATATATACCCGAGATATAGCCTGAATCGATTTTTCCATTAAATTTTTTTTTTTTTTTTTTTTTGCTGAAAAGCAATTCTCGTTATAAAAGAAGGTTACTAAAATACAGAAAATAGAAAATTCCGATATCGGTTCATATATAACCGAGCATATTCAGGTCACATTTTTAATATACTATACATATTCGTGACTATCGTGAAGGGTATTTTAGATTCGGCCCAGCCGAATATACTACACTCTTACTTGTTTAATTCTAAATTCTTTTAAAATCATTGCAAATATATTACATGTACTGATGTTTGCCAAGAACAACTTCTTACGTATGTACATATACGACAGATATTAAGTAAGTCATTACTTAACTATTTCTGAGCAATGCAGACAATAAATACTATGATATTTAAAAGTATGTTCTTAGGTAAGTGCAGCATATTACCCAGTTTTTGCTGGGTATTAAACAGAAATATGCAAAATTCGAGCCAAGAATGAGTTTTTATTTTAATTATAACAATCATTACCCTGATCAATAACTCTTGATCATATAAGACTGGAAAAATAATTGAATACACTAATGGTGTTTTCTTTCCTGATAAAAATGTTACACATATGCTACATATATTGGTTCAACACGTCCTTTTCTAAAAAATGTGATACACTATTAAAGGGTATCATGCTCTTTTCAAAACATGTTGCACTTAAAACTGGCAAAACATGTAGCATGTCCTGCATTGTACTTCGAGTAAGGTGGAGATACTGCCCTCTTTTACATCTTTGTTTCATACGTGTTTATGCAAATATGAAATTCTTTTGTTATTGTAGATGCGTAAACGGTGCTGCTGATGATAGCTTTTATAAGATAAAAATAGTGATTAAAACGTTGGTGTGTTAAAAGTAGCCATAATATATTTGAAACGCTAAGTGTACATTATTATTAAATGACACTTTATCATTTTTTGTTCATTTGTGCTAATAACACATGTACAACTTTTTAAAGGTGATGGTAATCGGAAAAAAATGATAAACATTTAAAGGGCAGCATTTTTTATCAGAAAAGAAAACACCATAAGTTGTTTCATAGCCACTACACTACTCATCAGCACTCACTAGGATTCGAACTGGGTATCATGTAAACACGATGTATTTTAATAGGCCGCTTCAACCAATTCATCCACCGATCTCTTTAATTTATTTTTTCGCCTATATTTGTGGCTTATTGATCATACATGCAATTTGTTATGATCCCAGTTGTGTGTACTGCATTCTTCACTGAACATAATAAGAAAAGTTCTACTATTTATCATTAATATTTTACTTATATATATTCAATAATGCATTTCGCATTATCTATTGATAATTACAAATATCCACAGACAAGTATTTGGTTTAAGTGTTTTGCTCAATTTGTCTTCTCTTGTTTATTTATCTGTTTAATTAAAGAATATTTCATATATTCATTCAAACGCTTCTATAGCGTCAGTGCGTACTGTTTGAGCAACAAAAAATAAACAAAGTTTCGTAATTATTATAGCCATACTTACTTATCAAGTTCATTGCTTCCAAAAAACGTCACAACTTGAAATGTTCTACTTTAAATGAGAAGCACTTTATGCATTTTGTATTAAATGTTTTTGTGCTCTTTTATTCTTTGTGCTGTTGGGATCTTGCCAAGGCGAATAGTGTTAAAATTTTCGTTAAACCCATTAAACAAAAATAATTTAAATACGATTTCTGTAAACAAGCGGAAAAACAAAAACAACCTTGCAATAAAAGAGCATATTCTTGTAAATACTTATACAGACAAAGTTGGTCATGCCAGCAAAACAGATTAAAAAACCGAAATACTAGCAATTTCATGAGTTTTTCAAACAGTCTATGAATGCGTACAAAAATCGGTGGGCGCATAAGCGAGGCAATCAGGTGCTGTCTTTTCGATGATGGATAGAAAATAATTTGCATTAACAAATATATAAAAAGTTTGCGTTACCATCACCATTTCGTATGGCCACATGGGTAGCTACTCGTAGCTGCAGCAGCAGATAAATGTGCATGTGAACATGCATAGTTGTAATTTAGCATATATGAAAATGGCAACCAAATATTGTTATTAATATACATAAGTTCATTAATCTCATTACACAGCAACAAAATGAAAACGCTAA
Source organism: Thecocarcelia acutangulata (assembly GCA_914767995.1). Lineage (NCBI taxonomy): Eukaryota > Metazoa > Arthropoda > Insecta > Diptera > Tachinidae > Thecocarcelia > Thecocarcelia acutangulata. The sequence continues at coordinate 112,768,397 of OU612094.1, forward strand.
GGACATTTAAACCAAAATCAATGGAAACACATATGCACGGCGTGTACTTGTATGTACTCCCAATAATTGAATTCTCTTATTCAGACGAAACGTGACCACTAATCAAAAATGCAGGTTTTTATACAACTGTCGAATTTTTCCGAGTGAACTCAAATTAACGTAAGTAATTTTAGGAACACAAGATTAGATTCGTTTTTGGGTCACATTTCGGTAATTTAATGAAACTGAAAAAAAAATTAAAATTTCATGAAATGTGATAGCTCATGAATAGCTTATACGGTTATCTCACATACGATTTTCTTTGATTGAGTATATTTATGTATGCGGCATGCCGTATTCTTTCGGGTCGTACAGGACTTACATCTTTTTTTTTTAATAAGCAGTCGATTTGATTTGCGTCAGCAACCCATTAATGGTAGACCAACTTCATGGAATAAACTTGCCAATAGCTATCCAATGCCTCCACGGAACACAGATTACTGACAATTACTTGAGAACATATTAGCTAGCTTTATCGGTAAAAAAAAACCTGTTGTTTCTAGTCTCTCCTGTGCGCACTTAGCTAGACAGTTGATTTACCACCACGAAATTCAGGTATATCAGTCCTATTGCCAAACAAGGTCAACACCAATATCAGGAAACACCAACGCTTATTCCTGCCACAATAGGTAGTTTAACCTCTGATTAGCACCAAGATGGTTTAATATTCAGAACATCCAAGAGGTGTGTTGATTTCCGGTCGGAAAATGAGTATTTGGAAAAGACTTCGCTCCTACACAGCCTAAAACACTCGTTTCTTTTCTACAGTCTTGATTGCCAGCTCAATCGAGCATCCTTTTGCCTCAGAATGCGTATAGCCTAATTTTTGAATAGGCGTAGGTAATACCTGCTCCCCATGAGCTGCATGTGTCATGAATTTACATCTGCACTTGCTTTGGCAGCCGTATCTGATAAGAGACCGACTCCGCGGGGTGAATTATTTTGTGCAGGACCAGTATTTACGGGATGAACCTTACATATGCAGTGTTTTATTTGCTAAAACATACGAGAGACTCCTTACCCTCTATGCCCCGGAAAGCGGAGTCTTCTGGTTTGGTGTACGCCAAGGCAAAACCTACTCCCCGACGGGGTATTTAAGCGCACAGTTGTGAAATTGATGTACTTCAGCACTTGCCATGATGGCCTAATCTGATGGTGGACCAACTCCACGGGGTGATTTATTCACGATTCACCAGTGTGTCCGTGTGGCTTGCTAGGCAATTTACCGACAGTCACCGAAAAATAAATCTTAATGGGTTGGTGGGCCGAAGCCCATTAGGAACATCAGCTTTTAACCACCATCAGCCTTTAATCGTCTAACCATCTCTATTGGTTCCTTCCAGTGCAGGTAGCTGTTGCAACACCACATAGGGAGGGTTGTTAGCCCTCTAAAACTGGCATGCACCAGAGTTATCAGGGAAATCAATTCTCCTTCCTGCGAGCTAAGGTTTAAACCACAGCCCCGACATTCACCTCAGCCATGATCAGCACCGATAGATCTGCAAGGCAGAATCTGCGCCAATTTTAACCCTCGTTAAGACTTTTGGAAGCTTCCTAGAGTTTTATTTGCTACAACAAACGAGGGACTCTATCCCTCAGAGCGCAGAGTATCCTGTTTTCGTGTAGCCTAGGCAAAACCAACTCTCTGGGCGATTAATAAGCTCTCAAAAAAAAAAAGACACCCAGGAAACTATATATCGCTTCTTTATTGCAACATAGTCATATCTCAAAAAATTTGCTTTTCGAGTTAACAAGGCAGAATTGTTAACAGTACTACCTTTTATATAGTACCAAAAACGTATTCAAATTACTTTTAAACTGTGATATTTTCTTGTATGAGACTTGTATGGAAACTAAAAACTTGTTTTTCTTAAAAGAAGCTTTTTTTTAGTTATGACTATGTTGCAATAAAGGGGCGATGAATACGAGAATATTAACCTTTCCAAAATTTTTAATTTTATCAGTATAAATTTATTTAACAAAATAACCGTTAAAATTTTATGTAAAGGTCTGTAGTGCAATTCTCTAACTTTTAACGATTTTAAAAGAGCATAACTTAACGCGAACTATTGTGGTTTGCACTAACGCTTATGTGCTTCTTCTTTGTTAAAAGGAACAGAAAAAGCAAACAAATTTCCACATAATTCCATTTTTATAATTTTATTATTTAAGATATTTTTTAATATTTTGCAATGTTAAAATTTATTTTTAGAATTTTGTTTATTTTATTTTTATGTTTTATAAAAAATTCTTATTGAATGGTTCAAAAATATTTATTTTTTTTAAGTTTTATTTTTATATAAATAAATATAGTTTTATTATTTAAAATATTTTTAATAAGAAAAGTTCTCCTCACGGAGAACACGCCGACCACCGGTTAGAGCGCTAAAAGTGGACTGATCGTCCGACAACCCGTATGCCAAATAACAGAAATTTTAACGACACTATTGTTAAAATAAACATTACAAAATTAGTTGCTGTTGAGCTAACGCTAATCAGTCGGGTTATAAAAACAGCTGATTTAAAACGAAGACAAATAGTATTAAAAAGTATTACAGAATCGCAAAAACGCCAATGTTAATTACTCTAAACTAGTTTTTTAGCGTTAAAACAGGTTAGCGAATCGCACTACTGGATTTATTAAGGAAACGAACAACGTTAATGATTTGTGAATAAAGTGTGAATAAAGTAAACTCATGTCCGACAAGTACAGTGAAAATTTTTTTGAGCAAGACAAAGATTAAATATAGTAGACGTCCGGTAACAGGTTTTAAGCTGCAGAGCAATCGACGTAATTATTTGCAACAGTAATTAAAATCGGAACCTATCTGCATGGAGTGGGTTCAAGCTCTGCGATGCAGAAATAGAAAACTGTATACATGGACGACATTTGAGAAAGTACTATGATAATGGCTCCAAAGTTCCCGACCTGAAGCTAAATAGTAGACTATAATTTATTGAATTTTTTATGAACTTTTTATAATTTTTTAAATTAAATTTTTGGTTTGTGCATTTGTACAACGGGTTATAGTTCAGGTTTTTTCTTTCTTAAGTTTTTTTTCCTTAAGAAGGATTTTTTACAATACAAATCTGCTGTGATCAATAATTTTGATTGAAGAAGACAAGAAAAATAATTGTTTCTTGAAATGTAATATATAATTGTTTCTTGAAATATAATAATGTGTCTCAATTACTTGCAGCTGCTTAAACTAAGAACTATATATACTCTTTATTAGTTCTTTTTATTCTTGAACTAAGTGTACTTTTTCTTGAACAATTCTAGAATATAAAAAATAAATTTTGATTTCACCTTAATGCCACTTACGAGTAAGTACGAGTATTTCAAATTTAATTAATTAACTCCCGATAAAAAAAAGCAAATGGTCCACTCCATTGAGAAACGCAGCTTCATTCTAGCACCCAAAATTACTCTGGATTCGAATCAGCTTTGACACATTCTTATTTAATAGTTAAACAGCTTTAAAGTTCCTTAAGTTCTGGAGAGCATTTTACATATTTTAGCTTATACACGTGAATATACATAAGTATGTATTTTGAATAGTTTGGCTTGTATGATGTTTTTAAGATGCGCTGCTTTTCTATTTATCAATATTTATTTCCAGTTAATGGATTTACCATTAATGCATTCAAACATTTGCATGACAGTTACAGTTACTATGTCGCAAAGTATCGTGTCGTCAGTACAAATTTGCCAACTACTACATTATTGTTTATTAAACAGGCGATGTTATCAAGTATCAAAGGCGTGAGTTACTCCACATCATACAATATTTTTGAAGAGTCTAACACAGAGCTTTAAAATTATTATTCATCTTCAATTGGAATTGTATGTTTAATGTAAATGATTTTATTGAATGACTGCAAACATATTTTTAAAATTGAAAAAAAATGAAATATATAAAAAAACAAGATGAAACGTTTTATATCATTTTGCTTCGTTTGCCGTCACTAAAGAAAAAAAACAAACCAAAATATAATGTGAACTTAAGCCATTTAAAATTGTATTGATTTGAACTGGAACATACACTCTACACTAGATGAGAAAACAATAGAGATAAAACTGAAATGCTTTGAATGAAAAAGTTTCACAAAGGTTAGCTGTTGATTTGTTATCTGTTTGATGAAGAGTATTTTTCTTAAGGAATAGAACTTTGAAATGACATAAAACAAAAATGATTTGATATACGATTTGCTTTATTCGAAGGATAATCTTCTGGAATATGACGGACACGGCTGTTTCAGATGTGGTCCAATTTGTGAGGACTTTTTCTAACATTTGTAGCCGTATATCAGCAATAACGGGCGAAATGTTTTCCTCTTAGTGGTCAATTGTTTCGGTCTTATCGGCGAAAAATAATGTCTTCACATATCCTTTTAAAAAATAGTCCAGCGGTGTTAAATCCCACGATTGTTAAGGTCAATTTACGCGTCCTAAATATGAAACTATGCAGATATTAAGTCAATTGCGGCACGACCTGTGTAACATGTTGTACCGTCTTGTTAAAACTACAATTTATGAACGAAAAATTTAGTACTCATGACTTTAGAACGGTCTCCGCTGACTGGAATGTTGTAACCAGCATCGTCCGTCTTTTTAGATGTAGCGATGTCGCAACATACGTTTGTAGATTACCGTCACTCCAAATATGACAGTTTTGTTTACAGAAGAGAGGTTCACCGCAAAACCAACTTCAGGTTCTACTGCAATCTTGTTTCGGATTCATTTGCACAATTTAGTAACATTGTTCAGGCGTCAGTCTATTCGTACTAGAATGCCAAACCAAACTACACATACTCGTAAATCGCTTATCAGCTGACAAGACGACCACCAGTTAAGCAAGTGATGCCAACTTAATTTCTCGTATATCTATAAAAAGTTAAAGGGTAGATAATGTGTTTTATACACTTACTGAAATTCCAACAACAAAAAATAATAATTTATTGAATTTTTCGACAAAATCAAATTCTTTGGACGATTACTGCAGCTTCATGGTACGTAAAAAACTCTCGAATTCATAAGGATCTCTGTGTTCCTCTTGTAAAAGACTAATTTTCAAAGTACGCAACGAGGTATATCAGTAAATTGGAGCTTCACCCAAATCCTCTTGCACGCAATATTGACCGTGCAAAATAAAACACCTTTGTCTAGCATTGGCTGGACTTAATTAATTCTATGTAAAGGGTGGTTAAATTTCAAGGGCCGATGCTGATTTTGAATAAAACACAAACTATTTAGGAAATTATTGTAATTTTATTTTATTATGATATATTGGTATTATTCAATTATGTATGGAACAAAATATCGGTTAAATGGGCGTCGCGACCACGGCGGCACACCTCCATCCGATGGTCCAAATTTTCGATGACCCTGAGGCATAATGGAGGGTCTATGCCGTTAATGTGCCGAATTATCTCATCCTTTAGCTGTTGAATTGTTTGCTGGCTTATCGACGTACACCTTTTCTTTCAAATAACCCCAAAGAAAAAAGTCCAACGGTGTCAAATCACATGATCTTGGCGGCCAATTGACATCGCCATTACGTGAGATAACACGGCCATTGAATTTGTTGCGCAAAAGAGCAATTGTTTCGTTTGCTGCGTGGCAAGTGACATATCGTCTACATCCATATCTTCCAATTCGGGCCATAAAAAGTTCGTTATCATCCCACGATAGCGAACACCATTCACAGTAACTGCCTGACCGGCCTCATTTTGGAAAAAATACGGCCCGATGATGCCGCCAGCACATAAACCGCACCAAACAGTCACTCTTTGTGGGTGCATTGGTTTTTCGACAGTCACTCTTGGATTCTCATTCACCCAAATGCGGCAATTCTGTTTATTGACGAATCCACTGAGGTGAAAATGTGGCTCATCACTGAAGATGATTTTCTTCGAAAATTGATCATCATTTTCATAATAAGTCTGGATAACTTTAACACGTTGTTGGATTGTGTATATCTCCATAGTTCAAATTGAGTAAGTCTGAAATAGAGAAATGTCAAATAAAATTCGGAAAAAAACTTGGCGTTTAGGTGTGGTTCACATTCAACATCGGCCCTTGAAATTTAACCACCCGATATTTAGTATTAAGATTTGAATACTTATTGTACTTCACTTTGTGAAGATTCAAAAAATAAATAAATAAAAAAAAAATTTAATTTTTGTTGAACTTTATAATTTTTAAATTAAATTTTTGGTTCGTACATCGGGTTTTAGTTCAAGTTTTTCCTTTCCGGCCAATGCTAGACAAAAAGTTGTATTTGCGGGAACTTTATCGGTAACATCACCTATTTAACGTTCTGATGGTAACAAGGATATCCCTTCTTCTCAACCGAGAGTGGCCGCCAAAATTGAGTATGCTGTGTGCAAGAGGATTTGGGTGAAGTTCCAGTTTACTGATATACCTTGTCGCATTCTTAAAGCATTCGTGTTTTACCAGCGGAACACACAGGTCCTTGTAAATTCGTGAGTTTTTTACGTACCATGGAGCTGCAGTAATCGTTCGAAGAACTTGGTTTTGTCGACTTTGAATTTTTTCAATGTTAGATCTTATGAAATAGAAATAATTATTGGGAGTTTAAAAAATATACTTTTAAATTACCAATAATTAGTTTACATTGTTGGGATATAAAGTTGAATGTTTGAGAATATCTTATAAAAATATCCAAAGTCTACTGATGATTAGGGTAGCTCCTATGAAATGTCGAAAATAAGCTGTTTATAATTTTTTGATTGGTATAAAAAAAATACAAATAAACCCAAAATTTATTGAAGATTCAAACCATGAAGGTAATTCTGCACCACCCTGTTTAAGATTTAATTAAAATGTAAAAATGGTTTTGTAATTGAATATCAATACTATTGAGAAAGTGTAAGGGAAATGAAACAATCCCAATTTTCTTTGGACTACAACGTTATTATCGGGGCATTAGAGTAAAATCGAAAGTGCAGTTTTTGTAGTTACGAGCAAAAACTGTCCTTTTACCTTCTATTTCAGAATTCATCTCAGATAAAATCTTGGTTGACTACGAATACTGTGTAGTAACTCAGCAAAGTTTCAATAATTCTTTATAAGTTCTGGATCTAAAAGGAAGCACTCCTACTTAGATACGTACTACACATACGTACTTACACACTATACATACTTACATATGAATTTATACATTCGATTAAGTTTTTCTGAATGAAAAGAATTTACTTAAATACACGCATACATATGTATATATGTATGTATGTGTGTGTAAATGAATACTAATCCTTAATAGTATTGGCATTCATGTAAAATGTAAGCTAACAAACAGGCAACAGCATAAAACTGTCGTCTAGCGTTGCTTTGAGTCTTGTAATTTAATTTATTTGCTTGTAAATAAAATAAAACTCGATTTCCTACATACGAAATTAAATTTAACTGAAAAACAAAATACAATCTGTCAGCAATGAAAGAAAAAATCCTCATACGAACGAATTTTTTTTTTTTTCTTATTCTCAATAATTTGAACTTATTACAATAATGCTTTTTCCGCAAATTGATGATTTTTTTTTTTTTTTTGCAATGGTCTGTTTTGTTTTTTATTAAATTTATTTTTTATTTTAATACGTACGAGTACGTAGTCTCGTACATCTAGTATATTGCAGATAATATTTGATTTGTTTCTGCCTTTAGTTACTGCGTGGTTGCATCTGGTTTTTTGGTAGAAGTTTTTCCAAATTAAATTTTTCATTCAGTTTGAAATTCTCATGGCATCAAATCGTGTGTTTCGCCATTTTATTATTCTCGCCCATTATATTATTCGCACGCGTACGTGGCAGTTCCGTTTAAAATATAAACATATTGTAAAGGAAAGATTTCTGAGACATGTTAAGAAATTAATTAAAAATTTTTGGTTTGTTAAGAAAAAATATGTTGTGATGCTAAAAACAAAAGGTAATTAAAACGAGATTATGTTGCATAAAAGCTGGCTTATTTATGTGTGTGCAAGTTAGATCTATATAAATTAAATTAAATAAAACAAACAAAAAATTTTTTTAATAATACAAATTAAAAAGGAAATAAAGTAAACTAAAATAAAGTAAACCAAAATTAAATATAATAAAATTAAATTAAATATAATAAAAAATAAAATTAAATAATGAAAAAGAATAAAACGAAACAAAATAAAACGCATTTAAATTAATTAAATTAAACAAGTAAGAGTGTGGTTTATTCGGCTGGGCCGAATCTAAAATACCCTTCACGATAGTCACGTATATGTATAGTATATATAAAAATGTGAACTAAATATGCTCGGTTATATACATATGAACCGATATCGGAATTTTCTATTTTCTGTATTTTAGTAACCTTTTATAACAAGAATTGCTTTTCAGCAAAAAAAAATGGTAATGGAAAAATCGGTTTTTTTGTGCTTTTGAGCACCAAAAAGTTGTTTAAGTTCGCTTACGCGACATTTTCATGAAAACCCCGGTTTAGGCTATATCTCGGGTATATATGGACCGGCATCGGAAATTTTTATTTTCCATAGGTATATAACCTTACCTCATTACCAGAACTGCTTTTGAGCAAAAAAAAAGTTGTTTCAGTTCGCTTACGCGACATTTTAATGAAAACACCGGTCTAGGCTATATCTCGGGCATATATAGACCGTATCGGAAATTTTAATTTTCCATAATTATATAAAATTATTTCCTTACCAAAACTGCTTTTGAGCACAAAAAAGTTGTTTAAGCATTTTCATGAAAAACCCGGTCTATATCCCGGGTATATATGGACCGATATCAGAAATGTTCATTTTCCATATTTATATAACCCGATTTTATTACCAGAACTGCTTTTAAACAAAAAAGTTGTTTCAGTTCGCTTACGCGACATTTTCATGAAAACCCCGATTTGGGCTATATCCCGGGTATATATTGACCGATATCTGAAAAGAATTTTTTTTGTTGCATTTTAGTCACCATGCTTAATGAGTGTGTGAAGTTTAAAGCAAAACAAACAATTTTTTTTTCTCAAACATTTCCATACAAAATTGCAAAAAAATGGCTTTTTCGGAATTTTGTATATATCTCAGAATTTCAATAGAAAACCCATGAATCGATGGGGTAAAAGAATGTTGAAAGAAAAAAGTTTCTGAGTCTAATGGTTTTCTCAGAAACGGTATTTCCACAGCGGACAGACGGACATCGCTTAATCGACTTTTCCATTAATTCTGATTCATAATATATATACTTTATAGGGTCGCATATTAAAACTGTAGAAATTACAAAAGGAATCACATATACCATTTAAATTTTTGTGAAGGGTATAAAAAATAAAACAATATAACGTAAAATAAAACATAAAACAAAGTAGTATGACTTAAAATGAAATATAGTTAAATAAATGAAAGAATTTACCATGTAATTATTAAAATGTCCTCCTAATTAACCCATTCGGCACTGGTGTACTGAATTAAGTAAATCTTATCTTATTAAACTAGCAATTCTTGTTTATATATTTACATATATGTACATATATTTGCCATTGGGTTCTCGAAAACGGCTCTAACGATTTTGATGAAAATAGGTACCCAGCGGATTTTGGGGACGATAAATCGATTTAAGTTCGTCTCGGGTCCGGGAAAAATCCATTTTCTCCAGATTTTTACCCGTTTTCAGTTTTTAATATAATTCAATTTTCAGTAATACTCGAAAACGGCTTCAATGATATAAATAAAAATTAGTATCTAGGGGGGTTTAAGGGTGAAAAATCTATTGATTGTCCCCGGTCCCAGGAAACCCCACTTTGTTCTAGTTTGTACCCATTTGTAAAACTTTTATTGGTTCTCGAAAACGGCTTTAACATTTTAAATAAATATCAGTATCTAGGGATTTTTAAGATTAAAATAGCGTTCTAGAATATCCCCGACCCGGGAAGACCCACTTTGATCCGGTTTTTACTTGTTTGTAAAACTTTTAATTGTTATCGTAAACGGCTCTAACGATTAAAAGCTCCTGTAATCGACTAGAGCTTTTTATATTAAAATTTCAGGATGGAGTTTAAATTAAATAAAAGTTAACGTCTTTATCGTTCAATGGTCGTTGAAAAACTAAAAAACTAATTTGTATCATACTAGAATGAAAATTATATGACATAAAACTCAGAGTAAAGAAACAGTATTATTAATATTCCAAAGATAGCTAGATTAATAGTTAATATAGTAGAACAGAGGTTCCCAACACGATTTTAATGAAAATTAGTATCTAGGGGTTTTTAAGATTATAAAAGCGATTTAGAATGTCCGCGGTCCCGGGAACACCCATTTTGTCCCGGTTTTTACCCTTTTGTAAAACTTTTATTGGTTCTCGAAAACGGCTCTAATGATTTTAATGGTTTCTAAGATAAAAAAAGTTGGCATATAGTAGTTTCTAAGATCGAAAAAGCGAGTAGGCCTCGAAAACGGCTAAACGGAGTTTAATTATTGTAGCAACTGAAAAACCGATCAAGATTTCGTCACCATTTTTTTACGGATTTTACTTACATTCGACGTTATGGCGTATTAACATCCGGTTCGCCGATGTCGAAAGATTAAGTTCATTCGCACTCTAGGCGAAAGAAAATTGATTTAGGTTTTTCTCACTTTATTCTATGCGAACGATGTGTCAAAATAAAAAGTTCATGCGAACGAATGATAGTGGCATAGACAAACCCAAATTTATTTAAGTAACTAGCTTTCTTTCGCATACATTTTCATTCGATATCATCGAACAGGCTGTAAATGTTTTTGAAAACGGCTTCAAAGAGTCAGTATCTGGAAGTTTTCTGAAACAAAAATCTATATTCGTTAGTCCCGTTTCTAAAATTGTTATTCTTTGCTCGGTTTTCACATACACATCTGGGGAAATTTTGATATGGATATCAAACTAAGAATTTTTAATGAGAACACAGAGGTTAATTTTTTTTTTTTTTTTTTGTTATAAACGGAATAATAAATAAGCGAACTGCTATTTTGCCCTCACTCCACAAAATATATAAGAAAAAATAAAAAAGGTAGACAAAGCACAATTCTATCGTGAGCGCAAAAATGGAAAAATCTTGTCAATTTAGTTTTATTAAAGTAAATATGTAATTTCAGTATGCATACAATTTGAAAGCTCCGAGTAACGCTCGGTGCTCCAGGTACTGTACTTTAACATTAAGGGATAATTTGAAAATGTTGTTTTCTTACCTTAAAAGTGTAGTAAATAATCTGACTATATATGAGTACATATCCAATGTTACAGAACTTATTTTTAAACTGATGCAAAATCTCTATGGAGAGATAATCATAGAGAACATCGCTGCTCGATCATATGGCTGAGCATCGATGTTCGCCATGAAGTTGGCCATTACGAACAAAAATACACAAAATGGCGACGAACTGAACACTTTGATAAGATAAATCCGAACGTACGTATTCGCTACATACAGGAGCATTAACTTATGTTTACTTTTGCTCTGCCGACGTTATGTTCATGTCATGTTCTAGTCGATGGCACGTGCAAACGAGGGTTAAATAAGAAATTATTTATTAGAGGAGAGAAATTGTTCTTTGCCAAATAATTGTTTAACATACATTTTTGAATATAATCTAAGATCTTATTATTGTTGCTCTTCCACTTACAAAGATTTAAGGTACAAAAATTTCACGTAATGTATATTTGCTTTTTCTCCTATTTTAGATCATCAATTTCCCATTGACCTCACAAATGTTGCCAAAGATCATACAAATTTAGAGAATGATCAACTACAATCCTTGTATAGACGTCTGTGTATACTAAATCGCTGTGCCAATATGCGTGTAGATCAATCTCATAAAACCCAAACACCTCAGGTAAGCAGGCGAAGATTTAAAGAAGAGAAAACTTGATTCGCTTAGAAAATAAATTTGTAATTTTAGAAAGAGGATTCAGATGACGAAAATTTTGCTTTAAGCGAAAACTGGACATTCCAACCCCATATACGTCGCTGGTCGCGTATCGGTGAAATGGGTCTCGAAATACCACCTGTCGCAAAATTAACGGCTGCTGAGAAAACAGAGTCATCATCCAAAGAATCCAGCCCGGATCGTTTTGAGGACGATTCGTATGATGTTACTGGTGCTTGCTTAACTTTAGCTTTACCCGGCGTGTATGCCAATGATACACCTGATCCTGCCCTAATTGATAATACAGATATGAATTCAAGTCCTTTAAGAAGGACAGGCAGTGAAAGATTGAAAGATGGTGCCAAGGCTATTTTACGCAGAGTAGAATCTATAAAATCGAGGAGACGGAAAAGGCAGGGCTTAGTTCTGAGCGGTCAAGCTTTAGATTTATCACAATTGGGTCAAAGAGCTAGTATACGTAAACCAGAAGCTGTTTATTCAACACCTCCCTCACCTTCAGCTGTAAGTCCTATGCATGGCTTCAATAAGGCACCCCTGTTCGGTAATGACTTGAAAGTGCCCTCACAGAGTGACAATTTCTTAAGTCCGAACAGAAGCAGCCCCAAGAGAACACCTACAACACCCAGATCCATGAGAGCTAGTCCTCTGCATTTCTTCACCAACACAATGCCTTATTTAAAGGAAGGTAAATCAGATGATTCCTCATCTTACTACAGTGATAGTCAGGAGTCGTCAACGACCACCAACAAACTAGTTTTGCGAAAGACACCTTCCAAGACACGAAGATTCTTACAACGTACAGGAAAAGTAGACGATATAGGAGCACATTCAGATTCTGAATGTCACCAAGGCAGAAAATTACTTATAAAGGATGCCAACTCCAATACGACCGAAATTAAAGTTAAAAAGTTGTCTCGAGGTGGTTCGTTGAACTTGGGCAGGGATGGTAAAAAACGCGAAGGCTTTCGTTCAGCCAGTTTCAGATCACGTTCAACGACAAGAAAGGAACCAAAACCAGAGGAACCGAGTGAATGTATCAAAAGGTAAATAATAGTTTTTCTTTAATATGAAATGTTTTAAGATTTCAACTAAAAACTTTTCCTTTACACGTTTTTTTAGAACTCCCGTTGTAAGATGGCACAGTTTTCAACTAGAAGAACGTCCCCATATGATTTTTCGCAAGTGTTTCTCACAGAAAAACGATCCACATTCCAATGAACATGGCATATTGTTCGCGGCCATGTCAGCGGGTCAACTACAAATGATAAGAAAATTGGCTCTAGTTACTCTCACCGGCTACATGGAACGCTATTGCCCGACACATCGTTCCGGTTGGAATTGGGAGTTGCCGAAATTCATTAAAAAAATTAAAATGCCCGACTACAAAGATAAAAAAGTATTTGGTGTGCCATTGCTTTTAATTTTGCAGCGTTCGGGCCAAACTTTGCCTATTGCAGTAAGAGCTGCTTTTCGGTGGCTGCAATTAAATGCTTTAGATCAAACTGGTCTCTTCCGTAAAAGTGGCGTCAAGTCCAGGATACTAAAGTTAAAAGAACTTATAGAATATTCGGAATCAACAGCGGAGTGTATGGATGTATTTGATACTCAGCAGGCTTATGATGTGGCCGATATGTTGAAACAGTATTTTAGAGATTTACCCGAATCTTTGTTGACTACCAAAATGTCCGAAACCTTTGCCGCCATTTTCCAGCGTAAGTTCTTTCATTTCGTTAATGCACATATATATATTGAAATTTCCATATAAGCATATATCGCTCCTTTATTGCAACATAGACATATCTCAAGAAATTGGCTTTTCGAGCTAACAATGCAGAATTGTTAACAGTACTACCTTTTACGTTGTGCCAAGAAGTTATTTAAATTACTTTTAAACTGTTTTCTTTAGGAGGTATTTTCTTAAAACCTTTTCTAAGACTTACATGGAAACTAAAAATTTGAAATGCGTTTTTCTCGAAACAAGCTTTTTTTAGTTATGACTATGTTGCAATAAAGGAGCGATATGTGAGTCTTTACATATGTTTATTATTTAATTACAGATTTACCACCTGAAGTACGTTTGGATGCCGTACAATCTGCCGTCCTTTTATTGCCCGATGAGAATCGTGAAATCCTATATGCCTTATTAGAGTTTTTAACGTTAGTCGCTGCCAATTCCCAATACAATCAAATGACTGCCAATAATTTGGCGGTATGCTTAGCACCGTCCCTATTCCACAGCAGCATATCAACTGGCAGCAATTCTGTTACTGCTTCACCCCGACGAAAGGGTAAAGGTTCAGGGGTGCCCGATGCCAAGGAATTGTTTGAAGCCAAAGCTTCGCACGAATGTCTTTCGTTTATGATAGAACATTACAAGCAAATCTATACAGCTCCCAAAGATAAGTTAAGTAAATGCAAGTTTGGCTACATGGAAGAATCTAAGCCGCTGCCTTTGGAGGCCTTAGGCGAGGGCATGCAATTTCACAACTGGAGAGGTTATCTATACGAAAGTACTAGTGCTACAATAAAAGAGGGTAGAGAGAAGTATGAGCGTATTTCTTAAAATCTGGGTCCAAATCACCGTATACGATATCGAGCAAAATTGATCGAAATTTTTCATTTTGGTATCATGACATACGATATCGAATAAATTCTATTGTAATAATATAAAAGAGATAGCAACTTTTATTATTTTTTTTTTTTTTTTGTATTCGTACTTTTAAGAAATTTGTGGTCTTAAATCTATTACATTTAATCTAAATTACGATCCGATACGCACCGTTTGTCATAATCTTCACGTAGCGTAATGTTATTCGATACGATAGTTTTTTCGATATCGTATGCGGTGATTAGACCCCTGTAGGCGAACAAATGTTAATTCCTTTCATCCTTTTCCAGATCACGTGGATGGATAACAATAACTTCCTTGGCGGATCCCAGTGTTGAAATTGCGTATAAAAAAGTTGGTGATGGTCATCCTTTGCGTCTGTGGCGTTGTATTACGGAAATTGAAGGCCCCCCAAAAGATGTTTTAGACTACATTATACGCCAACGTGCCTCCTGGGATCCTAATCTATTACAAAGTCAAACGATAAAGAAGTTTGACGATTGCACTGAAATATTTCAATACGCCATTGATGGCCAGCAGTGTACAGACTTTTGTGTTTTAAGGTAGTATTTGACCATAGTCACAAGAGAAACTCAATATATTTTGTTTTTTGTATGTGTAATAGATCCTGGCGCACTGATTTGCCTAGAGGTGCTTGTGTTATTGTTGAAACCTCTATAGATCATGCGAAGGCAAAGCCAATGTTTAATGCTGTGCGTGGTGTGGTATTGGCCTCTCGTTATCTCATTGAACCCTGTGGTAGTGGTAGATCAAGGGTTATGCATTTAGCAAGAGTTGATGTCAAGTAAGTGTACGAGTAGGACCAAAACTGTATTTACAAGACTTTTAAGTAAACATATTTAAAATTTTATTACAGGGGTAAAACTCCAGAATGGTATAATAAAAGTTATGGCCATATATCATCGCATTACTTAACCAGAATACGTTTGGCTTTTAAAAATGTTGCCGAAGGACCAGAAAGTAAAGTCTAATAATAAAAACCAATGGAATAGCTTCAAATCATGTAAAGGGACAAGTGACTAATTCACCTCCACCACAAATATCCTTAAAATAATAAAATCATCACAAAACCTTAAAACAACATGTTTTTATAAGTATATGTACTCTTATGTAGATTAGACATGTTGTAAACCCAACAAAGTTAACCAAAAGTACTGATTTTAATTAATATAATTTGGATTTTAGAAACTTTTTTTATCAGTCTCAAACAAAAAAGAAACTTGATTTTTTATAAAAAAAAGAAATACAAATAAATGTATTTAATTTTATGATAGTTATTATAAGAGTAGACAAACCATACATTTTTATGCTTGAATGGACCACAATTTTAAAACTCTTGTATAAATAAGACAAATTTAAAAAAACAACCTTCGAAAAGCTTTTTTATTAATAATAATAATTTTGTAAAGATAACAGCCAACATACGTTTTCTCTTTGTGTATATAATTTATTCTTTAAGATTTTTGTATAAATTTTGTTTAAATATTCTCTTCTTTATTTTTAGTAAAACACAACATTTTAAGCACTTAAAAAAAATACTCAAAAAAACGGAAATATCACAAAACAAAAATATTTCTTATAACACTAAAGTGAATTTTAAAAAATAAACCACTTTTATTATCGATTCCTTAGCTTTTACATTATATTTACTATATAAATATATATGTGTATGATTTTATTGTGTACTAAAACCTATTTTTTTATAATTAAAACACAAAAATGCAATTATAAATTTAAAAAGCTCTTTCAAAAGTTAATCAATCGTGTAAAGGAATTAAGAACTAGTCAAATTTTTTTGTTCATATACATACATATGTAAGTTACTGACAAAAAATTACAATATTAAAACTAATACTGAATTGTATAAAATAAAATAAAACTAACCATATTGTTAAGTTTCAAAGTACTATGTTAAAAGTAAAATAACCACACACATACACACACACATAAATATGTACTATTATACATGGTAATCAAGGACTATAATAAGAAAAAAAAGCAACTTTTATTGGTTTCATATAAAGTATTTGCAATTAAAAATAATCTTAACATCACTTTAAATGTTAAACGCCCTTCAAGAAATAATAAAAAGTGTATTAAAAAAAAAACAAATTCGATTGATTTTTTTGGATCAGGAGAGCTGGTCTCAGGGAAACTAAGTAATCAAGCCTTTAAATTCCTTGTATTAAGCGGGGTAGGAAAAAATTCTACTCGTGAACTAAGTTTTATTTAATTCTCTTGTTTTTAAATTTGTTTTTTCGAATTTAAAAATAAAATTCGCAAGCAGAATTTTATTTTGCATTCTTGGTGTTTTTTATTCCTTTCACGAACGAAAAAAAAAAAAAACTGACAGGCCTGTAGCCTGTTCTGTAAACGGCGTGCTTTCAACATGCATGTTCTGAGAAACGCAGATCGCTTAAATTTATACGTATATATATTTATACAATATATACGTATGTAAAACACATGCTGTATTTTTTTGGAAAAAACTACTAAACGCCAGTAAAACGCGCGTTCCTCAGAACACCTAAAAATCAATTAAGCGTGTTTCAAAACGCATTGCGGTTTCAGAGCGCGCGTTCTCGGATCATGGCTGCAAATCACAAACCGTTTTGAAAGCACGTCGACAATTTTGAAGCTGTTCTGTAAATCACGTAATTTTCCGGTTTTCGACGTGCCTTTAATTTTTTGAAAGCACGAGAAAACAGGTGTTTGTTTACGTTTTTGCTGTGTTTGTTTACAGTTTTATATTCTTAACTACAATAAAAAGTGAAATTCAAGTAAAAAGAATATGCCGGGAGCTAGTTTATTGGCAATAATTGCTTTAAGAAGGCAACATTTAAAATATGAGAGAGTTAAAAAACGTTATTAACGGGACTTATCAAGCCCTTTATAAACAATAATAATAAATGACACCATAAAAAGATAATACAAAAATAACGAAGTTGCTGCTGCTTTCATTGCAGAAATTTGCATGCATTTTGTACTTACACATTTTTTAATTTTCACAAAAGTAACGACTGGCAACTTCAGAAATATTATCGAAAAAAATAAACCAGCTGACTGCTAAGGAGAAAATGTAAATCACGACCATTGGTAAACAAGGCAAAACAATTTCTCACAAAACAAGCAGTGTCTATAATTTTATTCAGGCCTGTTCTGAAAACGGAGTGTTTTCAAATCACGAACCGTTTTGAAAGCACGCAGACAATTTGAAGCTGTTCTGCAAATCACGTGATTTTACGGTTTTCGACGTGCTTTTAATTTGTCGAAAGTACAAAAAAACAGCTATTTTTACATTTTTGTTTTGTTTATTTATAGTTTTATATTCTTAACCACAATAAAAAATGAATATTAAGTAAAAAAATAAACCAGCTGACTGCTAAAGAAAAAATGTAAATCACTACTATTGGTAAACACAGCAAAACAAGTTCTCAAAAAACAAGCAGTGCTAATAATTTTATTAATATTTATGTTTTTGTGTGAATAAAACTTAATTTTATTGCAAAAATCAACAAACAACACATCATTTTAAATACATAAAATAGTTTTATTAAATCTGTATTGAAAAACACAGAGAAAATAACCAAGTGATATGAAAAAGACAACCATTTGACTAACCGGTTTAAAATCACGTGATTTGAATATTTTCTGTGTGCAGAACACCTTTTGCGTGATTTGAAATCACTTTGACAAAAAGTGATTTGCAGAACAGCCCTGATTAATATTTATGTTTCTGTATGAATAAAACTTACAGCCAGTTCGTCGATGTCGAAAATTCAATTAAAATACATAATCATTCAAAATTCAATTAAAATACATAATCATGCGAACGAACAATAGTGACATAGACAAACCCAAATTGATTAGAATGT
Source organism: Thecocarcelia acutangulata (assembly GCA_914767995.1). NCBI lineage: Eukaryota > Metazoa > Arthropoda > Insecta > Diptera > Tachinidae > Thecocarcelia > Thecocarcelia acutangulata. The sequence continues at coordinate 112,786,867 of OU612094.1, forward strand.
GAGTGACTAGCTTTCTTTAGCATACATTTTCATTCGATATCGTCGAACAGGCTGCTAATTTTATTACAAAAATGAGCAATAGAGCTGTGCCGGGTCCTTCATTTCAGTGACCGGTCACTTTCGTTCAATTACAAAAGACTGATCCGTTCATTCATATCGTTCAATCGGTCACTTTGAACGAAAGGCACGGTGCCGACACTACAATTTTCCGGTCATTTTTCAACACAGCTCTTTAAAATAAACAAAACAAAATGGCGAAATTAAAAGTGATAAAATTTTATTGTTTTAAAAAAGAGAAAATAATTTTAAATAAAAACCATTTAGCTGGGATCAATTTTGATTAATTTCATATTCTATTTTTGGTTTATTTCAGATAATATAATACAAAAAAAACCCCACTATTGTTAAACAAAACAACAAAAACAAAAGAACATGACATAAAAAGAATGAAAGATATTTGAACGAAAGCTATCCAAATTGCACGGCTCACTATTGAACGAAAAGTGGTCAGTTTAATGACCGGCTCATTTCGTTCAATGAGATGATCCGTTCAATTTAACCCGTTCGTGCATGAACGACACAGCTCTAATGAGCAAACAACAACACATCATTCTAAATACATAAAAATAGTTTTATTAAATTTGTGATGAAAAACACAGAGAAAATAACTAAGTGATATCAAAAAGCCAGCCATTTGGATGACTGGTTTAAAATCACGTGATTTGTATATTTTCTGTGTGCAGAACAACTTTTGCGTGATTTGAAATCACTTCGACAAAAAGTTATTTGCTGAACACCCCTGTTAATTGGTTCGCGAGCAGAATGAAAAATTTACCCAATTTGAAATAGAATTTAAAAACAAAGTTGGTGAATTAAAAAACAGACCTCTTGAGCACAATTTTATAAACAAGAAGAACAAAGAAAGAATAATTCTTTTATAGGGCACTTACACCAAAGCAAAATCTAATAGATTTGAGTGAAAATCTTAAACAAAATCTTAAGCGTGAATTTATTTTGTAACTTATGGCGTTTTCTCTTCTAGAAAAAGTGTAGCATTTTCAATATAGTTTTGCAAAAAAAAAAAAAAAATACAGAAGTATACAGTTTTCTCAACTTTTTTTCAGATATTTATAGTTATTGACAGAGACATCTTCTTTTCATTTCAATAAAAATTAAATACCAGATAATTGGCTGGTATTGTAAGTTCAGTTTTAATTGTCAGATGTATAAAATTAATGCACCTGACAATGGCATCATTGTCAGCAAAAAGTTTGATGGCCAAACAGATAGTTGTTGATATACATAAGAGGTAATGCTTTACAACATGTCGAGCATTTTTTTTTTTCATCTAACAATCTGACAACCGTGTGAACCGACAATTTTTGTTGTCAGTGCCTCGTTTCTGTATTACTCGCATCGAGAAATTTCTCACAAGAAACAAAGGAATTGACTGAGAAACTATGGGAATTGGAAAAAAATGGAGTTTCTCACACAAATGTTTCTGTATCTTTGAAAAGCGAGAAATATCTGTCAAAATAGCTTTTTTGACGTAATTCATTGGAAGCTTGTGAGTAAACCTGTTTCTGTATTAAAATTTTGTGAGAAGTTTCTCGCTAGAACTGTCAAAACTTTTCACAAATAAAAGAGTTGCGGAAGTTATAAATTTAAAAAATATATAATTGACATAATGAATGCAAAACGTGTAGAAAAGGTAAAGTTTTTAAATATTTATACACATATTGTCGTATTCATAAAAAATAATTTGCAATTAGTAAAAGTTTACTTGACATACATATTTGTACACAAAATTTGTCAATTAAACCTTTGTTATGTGTAAATTATTTATTATGAATACGGCAGATATTGAATGTAGTTCATTATTCAGTTCTTCTTTTTATTTTAGAAAATTGAAAGATATAATATAATAAATATATAAAAATTATGAATTAAATTTTTTTGGTTTTTTCTTCATTTCTTAATATTTATGTACATTACATACAGTATGATAAATTAAAAATTTAATGGCAAAATCTTAATTTTAGCCTGTCTCGAATGCGAGAAGCTTCCCTCATCGGTTCAGGAACTAAGAAAGGGTCAGTTGCAGCCCTTAATCTCTGGCTGTAAATGCGCAACATGTTTTGCCGGTTATATTGGTCAGCAACCATCACCACAAAACTATACCTTATTGAAAGTTTTTATGAAATTTATTTATGATTTGAATGTGTTTTTATTTATGCACACGTGTTATTGATTGACACAATTAAATAAACATTTGTTTCTTAAATTTTCTTTTTGTTTGATAAATTTTTCCTATATTCTTCTTCTTATTTGTTTACTTTTTGTATTTTGACAGCTGCTTAATGGAAATATTCCAATAAAGACGTAACTAGTATTGCCTCTTTTCGATTTAATATACAGAAACGCTGTTTTTCTCGATAGTCGAGAAACGATGGAATTTTATGTTTCATAGTTTTCGATGCGATAAACTTTTCACCAATCTTACAGAAACGAGGCACAGATGAATTATTTGTCAGACAATGAAATTGAAAGATTTTCTTACCACCGTCTGAACACACAATTTACTTCTGCGGGACAATTTTTTATTATCACTACATTGTCAGCATGTTGCCAGATCTTACAATATTGTAACATCTGACAACCGTGTGTACATAGCTTTAGAAAAAAATTTTCGAAAATATCTTCTAAAGGAAACCGTTTAAAAGTAATTTGAATAAATTTTTGGCACAATATAAAAGGTAGTACTGTTAACAATTCTGCATTGTTAACTCGAAAAGCTAATTTTTTGAGATATGACTATGTTGCAATAAAGGAGCGATATGTTTGTAAGCACAAGATGAAAAAACTTTAGCGCTAATTTGTAAAAACTTTTATTTTCATCCTTGTGAACTGAGTTTTGCGTACAGCATTAGTTGCTAAGCTGCAACTGGCAGTAACTACAACGCTTATAGAAGTTTTCGTCAGACGCTTGAAGATTACCATGGGAAGGGGTTATGGCAAAGCGATATACATATATTTTTGGCCAAGTTAGGAAGTTCGACCATATATTGTGACATTGCATCCTTTTGCTTTGTGCTAATATTGCTTCAACAAATATTTTCTTACGAGTATATGCTTTTAATTTCAAATATGCACTTTTTTTACTTTTGCGGACTTTAACAACAAAAAATTTCTTTTCGATCGCTGTAGAGCTAACGAGTGTAATTTAAACAGTTGATACTCGATTGCACACTCGTTATCGTACGCTGTCATCGCGATAATCGAATTGCGATAGTAACTGTTCGTTAACGACTGCAGTAATCCCAATAAAAATAATTACGAACAGTTTTACTCGATCACGTATGCGGTAATTTGGCCCCAGGATAGCTTTTAAGCAAAGAAAAAGTTGTTTAAATTCGCTTACGCAACATATTCATGAAGAATCGGTTTTGGTCATATCTCGAGTATATAAGGACCGATATCGGAAATTTGCATTTTCTGTATTTGGTTTTTGTTCTTGCAGAACGATAGAAACTGAGACGTCTAAATAGGTACAAATTTGGTACATGAGTGGTTATTATTTTGTGCAAAAGTATCAACGTTCTTATTTTAAAAAGGTTATCGAAGTCGACTCCATAGATGTTCTTTGAGTAAGCGCTTATAAGTAAGTACCTTCTGTGTGTTTTAAGACCGAAGACATACCTCGTTTTATTATTGAATGCCACGTAAAGTCTTGCTTTGCTTCTGGCAGCACCGTTTGAAAAAAATATTGCATGCGTATATTAAAGTCGATGTAAAGCACGTTTTTGCGAGTAATAATCTTATTTTCTATAGCGTGCAATGTTGTGTAGGCCACAAAGTGCGTAAAACTGAAAACGTCTTTCCACAAATATTTATTATATGGTCGGACCATAAGAGCATATCGTTGAATATAACTCCTAAAATTTGCGCCTTAAGCTCTAAACACTTAGACGACAGCAGACTTCACAACTTCACGGCTACAAATGAAGTTAACTTCAAATGCTGCCGTCTCGTCAGCAATATAATTATTTTCAAGACAGCAGCAGCACTATGTGTATTTAAGCAATGCAAATTTTAGAGGTGCCAGATATATATTTTACATGAATAAAATTAAAATTACTGACTGGAAACGTAATAATATCACGTAAAGTTGTAAAAACTCATCAATTTATTTGTTTACTTTATTTATATGATTTTTATTTCTATTAAAAATATTTCAAACAAATTTTAGTTTTTATTGCTGCCAATTTATATTTATAGTGGCAGCACTGCATTTACTTTTTGCTGCTTACGAAAATAGAAATTAATCTAAGTTGGCAGCAACAGCAAATGCTGTTGTGAAGTCGAGCTGCTGTGATGTCGTTAAAATAATCGTGTGCATTTAAACACATGTATTTTATTTTTGACAGATTGCTGCTTGCTGTCTGCTGTCGTCTACGTGTTTAAAGCTTTATGTACAATTTCTATTCGCTGATTGTTGACGTAGATGTTGGGCGATTCAACTATGCGATCTTTTATGTATAAGAATACATTTAGATTTTCTTGGGTTCAAACTTAGACTTAAATCCTCATTTAATTTTTCATCAAAGTTGCTATGTGTATCGCTTATATACAATTGGACGTCATCCGCATACATTCTAATTCGGCTATGTTTTAGTTGATCTGGTAAGCCATTGTCATAAATTGAAAACAGAAGTGGCCCAAGAATAGAGCCTTCGGGTACGCCTCTGACCAAAGGGAGAAAGGTTGATATTGATGTTGGGCTTATCTCGAGATACGAGACGTTAAACAAAAACGCATTAATCGTTCAAGCTTTTGTTTCAATATAATGTGGTCTATTGTGTGTAATAATACTAGCAACGCTTTATGCACATTATCTGCCGTCCTCGGCGACATCAATTAGAGCAGTGACACAACTATGCTTTGCACGAAAACCGGATTGTTTGCTGGAAAGCAGATTATTATAAATACAGAACATTAAATAAAGAACATTATTTTCTTTGCATTCTAATAGTTATATCCAAAAAAAAGTCTTACTTGAGTATTAACGTATACGTTAGTTAACAAACATATTAACACTACCATACATTTGTTAAAAAAGTTTATGCAAAAACAGTACGTTAACTATTAACTGTAGCAAGGAATTTAATTGTTTTACTCTGTTAATGTTCAGTTGTAATTTTTTGAATAGTGATGCATGAAAACTAATATTCGAAAATCGATTAAAATAAATTTAAAAAAAATAATTATTATTATTACCTTAAATCACAAATTTTTGACAAACGTTTAATCGATTTAGCTTTTTAATAAATGACGAATGTACAATATTTGGTATATTAATAAAATTGAGAAAAATTGACAGGATTACTTATACCTTAAACATTTGTGTTAAGGCCTCATTACTTTTTACTTTCCGTTGCCGCTCTGTGACGTTCATTTCTGTAGCAAATATTTTACAATTACTTTTGCCATGAAAATGTTCAGCTGTTTTGTACAGTGGAGCATAAATATAAGAAAAACATTGGAATGAAGAATAAAATATGTACGTAAATATTATCCTGTATGAAGAAACAAAAAAATAAACCAATTAATAATTTAGAAATGTTTATCAAACAGCCCACTTCTTTCTCACAATCTGCAGAATTTATGATACTTCTTATACAAAATATATTTTTTTCCTGGCTAAAATAATATCCTTTTGATCATTCATAGTTGCTTAATTGATAAAAATGTATTAACTTTTAAAAATCTTTAATTGAAAAAAATTTTTTTATATACATTTGAATAAAAAATTCATGTTTCCATACCTGAAAAAAGTAAAACATACACATATCTGGCCGTCACTTAACGTTGAATTCTATTTTCAACAGATTAGACCGCAACAGAACAGAACAAAAAAGTGAAAACAAACCATGTACATATAATTTATATTGAACAGAAACAAAACAGCTGATTCAGAACGGAAGAGAACGTAGAAACTAATTCTGCCTTTATTCGAATACCGTTTTTCGTCGTATTCGTTTGATGGAAAGTGCATCAGTAACATATTTCTTATTTATATAGGGTGTTTTTTTAAGCTAGATAGAACTTTAAATTGTAAAAAGTAACACAAAAAATTAAATTTTGATGAAACATTTTTTTTATTTGTTTCAGTATACTCTGACAAATCATCATGAATAGACTCACGCTTGAACAACGCTACGAAATTATCCAAATTTACTTTGAAAATCAGTCCCGTTGTTTTATCGCAAAATTGTGTTCAGCGATGAGGCGCATTTTTGGCTTAACGGGTTTGTTAATAAGCAAAATTGCCGCATATGGAGTGAGACCAATCCACAAGAGACCCTACAGACTCCATTACATCCAGAAAAATGCACTGTTTGGTGCGGTTTTCATGCTGGTGGCATCATCGGACCTTATTTCTTCAAAAATGAGGCCGGAGCTCGCGTTACGGTCAATGGAGATCGTTACCGCACCATGATCAATGATTTTTTGTTTGAAAATATGGATGACATTGATCCGGAGGAGATGTGGTTTCAACAGGATGGCGCTACGTGCCATACGGCGAACGCAACCATCGACTTACTGAAATCAAAATTTGGCGATAAGTTGATTTCGAGAAATGGACCTGTCAATTGGCCTCCAAGGTCGTGCGATTTGACACCTCTCGATTATTTCCTGTGGGGCTACGTGAAGTCACTGGTTTATGCTGATAAACCAGCAACAATTGACGCCTTGGAGGCCAGCATTGTTCGTGTTGTTCGTGACATACGGCCAGCAGTGCTCGAAAAAGTGGCCCAAAATTGGACGTCCAGAATGCGCTTCGTCAAGAACAGCCGCGGTGCCCATATGCCCGAAATCATTTTCAAATGTTAATGTCACGTATTGATCTTTCGAATAAAAAAAAATTTTGATTACAATTAAATTTTTTGTGTTATTTTTTACAATTTCAAGTTCTATCGGGCTTAAAAAAACACCCTATATATCCTTTTCAAGATTATTATTTTCAATTCATATAAAATCTAAAGTTCTAATTTACTTATCTACCAAGCATAGTCCATTGATTTTGTTAATATTTTCATTATAATTGTGAATTTAAAGAAAAATCAAAGTCAACAAATCATATGTAATTTTAACGTACAGTTAAAGTGGCTTATTTCAACTTTAAACATATGGTAAGCTAATAATTGTTTTTGGATAGAACATTAGGTAAATTTTCTTAACAAATGCTTACCAAGCTTTGTTAAGTTTTTTTTTTTTTTTGCATACGGCCGTAATAGTAAAACGCATTTGCCACTAATGAATTCGCCTAAAAATGGTTAAACAGAGTGACAATGCTAAATTAAATTAAGTGCAATTAATGATTTGCTTGCCTACAATTAGAAGAATAAACAAATAAAATGTATTAAAATAAACAAATAGTATAAAAAAACACATCTGATCTGTCAGCCAGGTGATCTTTAGTATTGTAAACATAGGACGGTTTATTCGCATTGTGTAATTTGTGTTTGGTTTTTTAGTTTTCTAAATAAAAATGGAAAAAATAATATCGAACGTTGATGTAATGTACGAAATATTTCAATACTTAAATTTGGAGGAGCTGTTGAAATTGACAAAAGTCTGTCCACAGTTTTGCACAGTTATCGTTGATTTTATTTGGAAAAATAAATATAAAAACTTGGAGATTTGTAAAACAAGTCAACATTTCGGACTGCTGCTCACCAACAATGTAAACAATAACTTTGAGGAAAACGAAGTGGGTTTCGAGTCCTGCAAAGAGGATAAAGCGATATTGAACAGAAGGGATGTAGATACTTTTATTAAACTGATTATTAACAACATAAGACTGCTGATGATCTATTCGCCGGTGACGAATTATAAACATGCTGGCCTTGAGAAGGAGGCAGCGTCTTTAGTTTACAGCCCAGCCGAGTTCGGTGTGATGTTTGATGAAAAACATTATTTTAAGAATCTCTCCACGATTACATTTCGACATGTCGTTATAACGGCGAATGACTTGAAACTTTTGAATAAAAGCTGTCAGAACTTAAAGTGTTTATGTTTGGACAATTGCTTTAATGCCAATGAAAGAACTTTGGTGATAGAAGATGATATTAAAATTTCAACTCTACAAAATATGAAAAAATTAAAATGTTTTCAAATCAGTGTTTTCGATACAGTCGATAAGGACTTGTGTTATGATGTGTTTAAGATATTGACCAAACTGAATGTGTTACAGTTGAGCATTAAAGTGCGCAACTTTGCTATAATTGATGAAGATAACAATGAAAATGTTGCAATGAGCAGAAATATTTTACACAATGCGCATATAAATCGCTGTGAGGAATTAGTGATAGGTTATTTTCGATCTCAACGTATTTTTAGAAAATTCAATAATACAATTTTAGGCAATTTTACTAATCTTAAGAAACTTGTGATGGAGTCCTGGGCTTTGGTGGCCATAAATGAGGATTTTTTTAAAAAACTTGTGAAAACGTGCAGTCAACTGGAATATTTGAAATTAAAAAATTTTGAATTTAATGGTTTTGCCGCCATGCCCGCTTTAGAAACTTTGGACTTGTCCAACTGTTCTGGTTTAATATGGCGTGAAGTGATGGTCATGCTAAGGGATATGACACTGAAGAGGTTTTCTGTAGAGGATACTGAGTACATAGGAATATTTGAATATTTTAATGTGGCAGCAAGTTTAAGACATTTGATTGTCATAAATTGTCAGCGCAATCATTTTAAGAATTTACTAGACATTAACAATGGCCAAAATATGAGAAACTTAATAACGCTTGTCTGGCATGACAATTATGCCCAGGTTCCTATTTATGTGTCTACAGGTTGTACCAAGCTGGAGACTTTAATAGCAGAACCATCTGCTTTGCTGATCAACAACTTGTATAGTCTTGCCAGCTTAGAGAAATTAACTCTGAGAGTTGAAAGGAAACTAAAGCTTTCGCGAATTCTTATTATATTAAAACACTTGAGCTTAAAACACTTTACGCTTACCAAACTTGAAGGTCTGGAGGGTTATGATGAGCACAACCATTATTTAATTGATAATGATATATACGAGCAAGAGCTACTGGAGTTTGAAGATAAAAGGATCAGTCTAACATTTATAAATATTTCTTTGAATAGCTATTTTAAAATAGTTCAAGATTTTTGGTTCAATCTGTTAAAGAACAATCCAAAGCTAACCATAATGATACGCTACAATAGATTGCTGCACGAAGATCATACGTTTTTGAACTTTATTATTAATCACCGGAAATTTCCAAAGCGTTTGAAGTCCATTAAAATATGCGGCTACAAATTAGGTAAGCCTACTTTTGGAAATTTAATAAGTCTTGTTTAATTATAATACCTATTTTTTCTTTGCAGAAGTAAAGGAGTTCAAGGACAATTTTGAAGCTACTATTGAAAAAATTAAAGCTTTTTCTAAAATATACAAAGACAAAGAGGATAAAGGATATATTTTATTATAGAGGAAAATATGAGTGTTCGTACGCTTCTTATTCTACATGTTTGGCAACTCATCAACAAGCTTTAGTATTTATGGAGTCACTACCTCATCCGAATCATCGCCATCACTTTCATGTCTTTGGTTTACAGCCACCCGCTATATCAAATTTTTACATAAAATAACACTTAAAAGATTACGATCATTGTTGTTGTTAGAGAATTTGATAAATGTAACAAAATTTCGCTCTTGTAAATAACAAGCACTTGATTAAAAATTTTGGAACAATCTAGTTTACCAACGCAGCTCCAAATAAAATAAAAAGAACATACTCGTAGGGTGATACAAAATTGATTCGGCTGGGCCGAATCTAAAATACCCTTTACAATAGTCACGTATATGTATAGTATATTTAAAAATGTGAACTAAATATGCTCGGTTATATATGAACCGATATCGGAATTTTCTGTTCCGTATTTTAGTAACCTTCTTTTATTATGAGAATTGCAAAAAAATTTTAATGGAAAAATCGGTTCAGGCTATATCTTAGGTATATATGGACCGATATCGTAAATTTTAATTTTCCATATTTATATAACCTTATTTCATTGCCAAAACTGCTTTTGAGCACAAAAAATTTGTTTGTCACTTACGCGACATTTTCATGAAAACCCCGGTTTAGGCTATATCTCGGGTATATATGGACCGATATCGAAAATTTTCATTTGTCATATTTATATAACCTTATTTCATTACCTGAACTGGTTTTAAGCATAAAAAGTTATTTCAGTTCGCTTATCCGACATTTTCATGTAAAACACGGTTTAGGCTATATCTCGGGTATATATGGACCGATATCGAAAATTTTCATTTTCAATATTTATATAACCTGAATTTATTATCTGAACTGGTCTTAAGCAAAAAAAAGTTGTTTCAGTTCGCTTATCCGACATTTTCATGAAAAACCCGGTTTAGGCTATATCTCGGGTACATATGGACCGATATCGGAAATTTTCATTTTCCATATTTATATAACCTTATTTCATTACCAAAACTGCTTTTGAGCAAAAAAAAGTTGTTTAAGTTCGGTTACGCGACATTTTCATGAAAACCCCGATTTGGGCTATATCTCGAGTATATATGGACCGATATCTTTTTGCCTCTTAGTCACCATGCTTAATGAGTGTGTGAAGGTTGAAGCAAAACAAACAATTTTTTTTTCAAAAATTTCCATACAAAATTGCAAAAAAATGGGTTTTTTCGGAATTTTGGATGTATCTCAGCTATATGTAAACCGATATTACTGAATTTCAAACCCATGAATCCATGGGGTAAAAGAATGGTGAAAGAAAAAAGTTTCTAAGTCTAATTGTTTTCTCAGAAACGGTATTTCAAAGGTGGACAGACGGACATCGCTTAATCGAGTTTTCTATTAATTCTGATTCAGAATATATATATATACTTTATAGGGTCGCAAATTAAAATTCTAGAAATTACAAACGGAATCACAAACTTATATATACCCTCTACATTTTTGTGAAGGGTATAAAAATATAGAAAATAAAATTTATTGCGAACTAATTAATCAGTAAAAGGAATCTATTAAAAATTGTAGAAAACTAAATCTTGTCCTCTTGGAACTTAATTCTAAGGCGGGCTTATTACAGGTTTATTTGACAAATTTCTGTACAATATTTGTCAAATAAACCTTTAATAAATATGTATAAATATATATAATTTTTATGAATATGGCCATTGATTTACTATTAAAAAAAAGTGTGTGCAATTTACTTTTTGCACAATCGCTGAGAATAATTGCATGCAACCAAATTGTAATGTAAATATCAAGGGGAAAGCGTAATATAATTGTGATATTTTGACACTATAGTTGTATTAATAGAATTATAAAACCAAAATTTCTGTACATTTTGTGCAATAAATACTATAATAAGTACAAATATTAAGTTCTTTATCGTGAAATATTTCGAACGGCATGTGTGTTTTACTATTAATTAATTTTAACTTTTTATGTGTATGAACACTTGTTGTGTGGCTGAGTACATTTGTATGTGCTTCGACCTCAGTGAGAGGATAGGCACTCACTAATAAGGCCACGAAGCTAGTCGGAATACCCTCATTGGTCACTGCGTTGCTACATAAATAGCTCAGCGCAAGGCGCATTTAGTTAGGTGGCATCACTAGCGCAGGTGATAATTTTTTGCTATACGTACTTTAGCTCGGCTCGATGTCAAAAAGTTGTGTATGTTTGTATAAAGATAAAATAAAAATCTATACAAGATTTTAAAAAGTGAAAAAGAAACCTATAATAAAATAGTTTTGAAACGGTAACTGTAAATGGGGAGCGATATCGTGATATTATTGAAAACTTTTTAACACCAAAACTGCATGCTTTGGGTTTGATTGACATGTGGTATCAACAAGACGGTATCACACCGCATACAGCTAACATAACAATGGAATTACTGCGAGTAGTATACCTTCCCAGGGGACACCCGCTATTTGATGAATTGCCACCAAACATCTTCTCATCTGTTTCTGGTTACCACTGACCCATGGTGCAATTACTAGGAGGCAGCATTATTTGCTTGTTTATGTAAAATGCTATTTGCTATCATAATCGTGGGAGAAAATGATGAAACAGAACCAGGGCATGACGATTTTCTCCATACGATTTGACATAAAATTACGCCAGAGAATGTGTTCGGAAAATAGAATCTATTTTATTTTGACAGCGATTTTTCTTATGCTCTCTCTGTGAAGCAGAACAGCTTTCAACAATATTACCACACTTTTAGTAAATTTCATAGATTTTGTAACCAAAACTTAAGCTTCAAAAGCTATTGCGGGGGAAAAAATTAAAAGAAAAGCTTTTTTTTACCTAACAAAAAATAACTTTAAACGACAGTTTGTGAAGTTGCAGCAGTCGTTTCAATTATGTGCTTGTTTTCACTGAGAGTCATTTTTGCTTGAAGTTGTGGGCGTATTCTGTTCATCATAAAGATAATGAAAATTCTGTAGAAATGCTTAAAAAAACATCAATCTCAAAAGCATCCAAGGTGCTACATGGTGGCAGCGCTACGGCATGTGACAATTTGTTGCCACTGGTAATATAGTAAGCCATTTACGTCAAGTGTATTATTTACATTTTTGAAACTGAATTTAGTGTTTTATTCTGAATTTAAAATAAAAATTATTTTGTGAACACAAGGATATTTAAAATAAAAATAATTTATGATTATGATAATTTATAATTCTGAAAAAAGTTACAAATATTTTTGGTAAACTTAGCTTACCACATATACATATATATATATATATATATATATATATATATATATATATATATATATATATATATATATATATATATATATATATATATATATATATATATATATATATATATATATATATATATATATATATATATATATATATATATATATATATATATATATATATATATATATATATATATATATATATATATATATATATATATATATATATATATATGACAAACAAAAATTTAAAACAGAAATTCAAAGGTGTCTGCAAGAAGGCAATAACGGTGATATAGACGATAAAGTCAACAGTTTAGACGAATGTTTGGTGAATGCGGTAAAAAAATTAAGTAAAAAGAAAACTGTTACAGAAATTATGGAGTGCAAATGGTTTAATGACGAAATAAGTAGATTGAAACAAAGAAAAATTAACAGTTATCAACGAGCAAAGCTCGAAAATACGAATGAAGCATGGATAAAATATAAAGAAATTCGAAATATCTACAAAGTGAAAATACAAAATGAAAAGAATAAATATGTCAATAACAAAATAACTTGTGCCAAAGACCAGAAAGAAATGTGGAGACTTATAAAAAACTTAATTTTAAGAAAACCAAAAAGTGCAATCGAAACTGTAATATTTAATGATGTAGAATATAAGAATAACTGTGATATAGCCGAAAAATTCAACAAATATTTCGTTGACAGTGTAAGATCAATAAGAAGTGTGATAAATAAGGAACTATATGCTCACAACGTTCATGTGGTAGACTCCCAATTCAAATTCAGGGTAGTATCTCCAGCAGAATTAAGAATAATATGCGAAAACCTAAAGAATAAGCCAGATTTTGATAAAATCAATAGCAAAATGATACTGGACAATTGAAATATAATAGGAAGTGTAATACTTGACATTATAAATACATCGCTCCAAACAGGCGTGTTTCCGGAAAATTGGAAAACATCAATGATTACTCCAATTGAAAAGATTGCAAGAACAAAAAAGTGTGAGGAATTTCGACCAATTAATGCGCTAAAAACATGTGAAAAGCTTATGGAGAAAGTAGTTAAAGAACAAATGGAACAATATTTGGAAAATGAAAACTTACTATCAAAATACCAGTCTGGATTTAGAAAAAATTTCTCATGTGAAACGACGGTCAATTATGTAGTTAGCAAGTGGAAAAAAATAGAAAAACGTCGAAAAATAGTTGCATTGTTCCTTGACTTCAAACGAGCTTTTAAAACCATAGACAGGAATATTCTTCTTCAAAAACTTTATAGTTACGGCATTCGAGATAAAGAATTAAAGTGGTTTGAAACATATCTCACCGGAAGAAAACAGATAACAAAAGTAAACAACGTGCAATCGAAATCTATAATTAATGAATACGGAGTACCTCAAGGATCAATTCTGGGAGCTTTACTATTTATAATTTATATTAATGATCTACCAAACGTATTAAAAAAATGTAAAATAATTATGTATGCAGATGACACCCTAGTGTTTGCAGAAGGAGAAACCGATCAACAATGTTATGAGAACTTAACAGCTGATATGAAAAATATAAATTCGTGGTTAAATATGAATAAGCTTAAATTGAATGAGAATAAAACAAAACTATTAGAACTAAATACAAACAGTGACGTAATTCTTAAAATAAACAATCAAACAATAGAAAAAGTAAATGAAATCAAATATTTAGGACTAATAATTGATAAAGAACTAAAATTTAAATCGCACTTGGACTTTACGTGTAAAAAGATTGGTAAAAAAATTAGTTTTTTCAAAAGAATAAGGAAACAAATATCCATCACCACGGCATTAAACATTTATAATACAATTATTAAACCTCATTTTGAATTCTGTTCCACAATTTTATATTCATGCTGCACGTCTGAGCACTTCCTTATGGAAAAGCAAATCGATATAATGTTGATTGCTGAAACTCATTTGACAACCAACAGTTTTTTCAAAATTAATGGCTACATACTGTACGACACAAAAGATCCCCGTGGAAGATCTTGCGGAGGATCGGCAATTCTAATAAAATCCAGAATTAAGCATTATTTAATGAACGAGACACGTGAGGAGTATCTCCAAGCAACTAATATATGCATTGAATATTTTCATGAAAAAATCGTTATTTCCTCGATTTACTCACCGCCCCGATTTTCAATAACAGAAAGCCAATATTCAAATTTTTTCAAATCACTTGGGCCTCGATTTTTAGCGGCTGGCGACTATAACGCTAAACACACTTTTTGGGGATCACGTTTAATTACCTCGAAAGGCCGTGTGCTTTTTGACACCGTTTCCAAAATGGGCTTAGATGTGGTTTCAAGCGGACACCCCACTTATTGGCCGACAGACCGACGAAAGATCCCAGACGTTATAGATTTTGGAGTTGCGAAAAATTTTCCTTTAGAGTGGATGCAAGTGGAGCCTTCATTAGATTTGTCATCAGATCACTCTCCCTCTATAATCTCTATTTCGTTCCCTCAAGAAATTGGCTCACCGTTGACTGTCAATAGAGTTAATTGGTTAAAGTACAAAAAATTTTTGAGCACACATTGTACTGAAAATATCGCCTTGAGAACGCCTGAGGATATTGATGTGTCAATTAACAATTTTTCTGAAAACCTCAAACTGGCCGTACAGCATGCTACCACTAGTCATTTAAGACCTAGGAATGAGAGCAATAGAACTTATTCATCTGAAATTGAGCAACTTCTGTCCGAAAAAAGAAGAGTCAGAAGAGAGTGGCAACTTCGCAGGTCTCCCCAGCTTAAAACTAGGCTACGGGAATGCATAACTCAGCTAAGAAATCTGCTTGAAGTCCATAGAATGGCTTCCCTTAAAACATATTTGGAAAGCCTTGATGGTACCCCTCAATCTGATTATTCCTTGTGGAAAGCGACAAAAGGTTTAAAAAGACCCGTAATAGGTAAGCCACCTTTGCGAAATTCAACTGGCGACTGGGCAAGAAGCGATTCTGAAAAGGGAATGTTGTATGTCGATCATTTGCGAAACGTTTTTATCACAAATGATTCAGAGAATAATACAGCGGAATTACCACCATATGTTGTTAGACCTCCTGTGTCTTTGAGATTTAATTTTCAAGATGTCGAAAACGTTATCGGTAATACAAACCCCAGGAAAGCTCCAGGCATTGATCAAATTACTGGTAAAATGCTTGAACAGTTACCTCGTGTAGCTAGAAGGGTTCTACTTTTTATTTTTAACGCCATTTTACGCCTTGAGTATTACCCTGCAGAGTGGAAGGTCTCAATGATTACTATGATACCCAAGCCAGGGAAGGATCTAACTAAGGTAGAATCATATAGACCAATAAGTCTTTTACCAACAATTTCAAAACTATTCGAAAAATTGTTAATGGCGAAGTTGAGTCCAATATTGAACAATGTGGGATGCATCCCTGATCATCAATTTGGCTTTCGGGCTAAACATAGCACCATAGAACAAACGCACAGACTAGTCAATGTCATAAGACAAACCTTTGAGGCGAAGAAGTACTGCTCAGCTCTTTTCATTGATATTTCTCAAGCATTTGATAAAGTGTGGCACGACGGCTTGATGCACAAAATAAAGCTAAATTTGCCTGCAAATACACACAAGCTTCTGGAAAGCTACTTATATGGGCGGAAGTTTGTTATCAGAGAAGGCGACTTTATTAGCCCAACTCAGCCAATCAAGGCAGGAGTTCCCCAAGGCAGCATACTGGGGCCTACTTTATATTTGATTTATGCCTCTGACATGCCAACGACATCTGGAATCCACACTTCTACCTTTGCAGATGACACAGCGTTTTTGAGTGTTCATGAAAACCACCATTTAGCATCACGAAATTTACAGGAATACATTTCAATATTAGAGAAATGGCTAAAACTTTGGAAAATCAAAGTTAATGAACAGAAATGTACTCATGTTACATTCACACTGTGTAGGCAAACATGTCCGCCTATCCAAATTAACAACTCACCTATTCCGCAGCACAACGAAGTCAAGTACCTTGGTATTCACCTGGACCGTAGGCTAACATGGAAGTCTCACATTGAAGCAAAGGTCACTCAGTTAAAACTAAAAGCAGCGCAGCTAAATTGGCTTATGGGCAGAAATTCGACACTGAAATTAGATTGCAAACTTTTGTTATACAACGCAATACTAAAGCCTATATGGTGCTACGGAATTCAGTTATGGGGCACCGCCTCAGCGTCAAACATTGAAAAAATCCAAAGGCGACAAAACAAAATTCTACGAACGATTACTGCAGCTCCATGGTACGTAAAAAATTCACGAATTCATAACGATCTGAGTGTTCCGCTGGTAAAAGAGGAATTTTCTAAGTACGCGACAAGGTATATCAGTAAACTGGAGCTTCATCCAAACCCTCTTGCTCGCAATATACTTAATTTTGGCGGCCACACTCGGCTTAAAAGAAGGGATACCGCTGCCACCATCAGATTGCTCAATAGGTGATTTTACCGAAATAGCTCCCGCATAATAAAACTTTTTGTCTAGCATTGGCCGGACTTTAGAATCACATTTTTTTTAATTTTAAATTTAGTATTAAGATTTGAATACTTATTGTTAGT
Source organism: Thecocarcelia acutangulata (assembly GCA_914767995.1). Classification (NCBI taxonomy): domain Eukaryota; kingdom Metazoa; phylum Arthropoda; class Insecta; order Diptera; family Tachinidae; genus Thecocarcelia; species Thecocarcelia acutangulata. The sequence goes on from OU612094.1 coordinate 112,804,279, forward strand.
TCATTTTGAAGATTCAATAAATAAAAAACGCTCAAAAAAAAAAAAAAAAAAAAAATGCTGCACGTCACAACAAATCGAGCGCCTGCAAAAGCTTCAAAACAAAGCAATGCGATCAATTCTTCAATGTAACAGATATACGTCAATTAAATTTATGCTACAATCGCTCAAATGGCTAAATACAAAACAGAGGATTGCTTTTAACACATTAAATTTCATCCAAAAACTGAACCGAGGAGAAGCACCACAATATTTAATAGAACAAATTTCATATGTGGGAGAAGTCCAACCTTATAACCTGAGGAATATGAACAATTTCAGGATCGAAAGAGTTAATTCATCAGCCATGCAAAGAAGTTTATTCTACAAGGGATTACAGCTTTATAACACTCTACCGGGCTATGTAAAAAACGAGCAAAATATATTCCAATTTAGAAATTTTGTATCAAATTTTGTTAAATTAAATATACACTAGATTTATTTTTTGTTATTATTAATTCAAAAATTATTTTTTTGTAAAAAGTATTTTTAATACTAATATAGAAACCAAACAAAAAAAAATATATATATATATATATATATATATATATATATATATATATATATATATATATATATATATATATATATATATATATATATATATATATATATATATATATATATATATATATATATATATATATATATATATATATATATATATATATATATATATATATATATATATATATATATATATATATATATATATACAGTACTGGACAATTCAATGGAAACTTTTCTAAAAATTTATTTATTTATTTTTAGAAGTCGAAAATCAAAAATTATTTCTAAAGAAACTTGACAAGTATTTTAGAATTTCATTTTATAGATTCTTTTTGATATATAAACAAAAAAATAATAACATAAAAATAACGTAGTTCTAAAATTATAAAGAAAAATTAAAAGTATAAAATTTTTGGGGTTCGACAAAACAATGGAAACTTTTACACTTCTGCACGAAAGATGACTAAAGCAAAATGTATTGATCAAAAAACGAGGCAAAATGCATAATAATTTACCGTTATTTTTTAAATTACTCTCTTGCCAGCTTCTTTTTTCAAATATTTTAAATACAAGAATCTTGAATACATAATTAGTAAAAATGGCTAGAGTCAAGATAAGTGAAGATTTAAAAATAAAAATAATAAATGATTTTAATGCTGGATTAAAACACAAAACTATTTGTGATAAATATTCGATGAATAAATCAGCAATTTCGAAGATTATCAAGAAATTTCGTGACACGGGTACTGTTAAAACTCTGCATTCAGGAGGAAGACCACGTAAAACTACTCCAAGACAGGATAATTTAATATCAAGAGAGTTCAAAAAAGACCCCCAAATGGCATCAAGAGAGGTTAAAAATGTTCTTGGATTGGATGTTAGCTCTCGAACAATTAGCCGTAGAGCCCGCGAGGCTGGTCTTGGTTGCTTCCGCCCTGCGAAAAAACCTCTGATATCGGAGAAAAACCGTGGTGCTCGTTTAAAATTTGCCAGAGAGCACATAAGTTGGTCTAAAGAGAAATGGAACACTGTCCTTTTTTCAGACGAGTCCAAATATAATTTAAGGGGCAATGATGGAAGATCATTTGTAAGGCGGCCAAAGGGAAAGAGACTAGACCCAAAGTACACAAGCAAGACAGTCAAGTTTGGAGGTGGCAATATTATGGTGTGGGGCTGTTTTTCTGGGCAAGGAATGGGCCCAATTCACATTATAAAGGATACAATGACTGGTGTCGGCTACAGATCCATTTTAAACGACATAATGTATCCATATGCAGAGGAGAACATGCCACTAATTTGGAGATTTCAGCATGACAATGATCCAAAACACACCTCTAGGGTTGTAACTGACTGGTTACAATCAAATGAGGTCCATGTTTTGAAGTGGCCTGCCCAATCCCCGGATCTCAATCCCATAGAAAATCTATGGGAAATTGTAGAACGCAAGATAAGAACTTGAAATTACACATGCAAGGAAGATTTATCCAATGCAGTTTTGAGTGAATGGCAAAAGGTACCAAAGGATACAATTGACAAATTAATTGGGTCAATGCATCGTCGCTGTGATGCAGTAATTAAAAACAAAGGATACCCAACAAAATATTAATTTTTGATAATAAGCCGAAGGTTTTTATTGGAGTAAATTTTAAGTTTCCATTATTTGTCAATACTTCAAAATTTGATACTTTTAATTTTTCTTTATAATTTTAGAACTACGTTATTTTTATGTTATTATTTTTTTGTTTATATATCAAAAAGAATCTATAAAATGAAATTCTAAAATACTTGTGAAGTTTCTTTAGAAATAATTTTTGATTTTCGACTTCTAAAAATAAATAAATAAATTTTTAGAAAAGTTTCCATTGAATTGTCCAGTACTGTATATATATATATATATATATATATATATATATATATATATATATATATATATATATATATATATATATATATATATATATATATATATATATATATATATATATATATATATATATATATATATATATATATATATATATATATATATATATATATATATATATATATATATATATATATAAATATATATATATATATATATATATATATATTCTTGTTTTCAAAAAGCTTTCTCTCTAAAACTTTAAACTTCTCCAAAATTCCCTCTTTTGCCAGTTTTCGAAAAATGAAGGGCAACGCTGTTTATAGCTGTTTGCAAAATCAGAGTAATACTTCAAATACCGTTAAAATTATAGCATACTTTGAGGATGGAAAAGGCGAAATAAGTTAACATAAACGAAAAGCTATGTTCTACTAACACCATACAAAAGCACAGCTGTACACGGCACAGCTTTTTAATGTGCGAAAGCTTTATTCAAAGCTCCTAAAAAAACATTGCCGTTAAATTTAATTTTTATTTCAAATTTCTGTACGATTTGTGCTGTGATATATTGCAATTAAACAGATGTAATATTTTTTCAGAACTAGTAATTGCAATATTAATGTGACGTTTCCACAACACCAGCAAGCAATTTGAGTGAAATATTTGTGTTGAAATTATTTTAAATATTTAGTGTTTTTGACTTCGGTTGCTTGTGATGTGAAAACATCACATAAGACAGCTTTAAAAAACATATTACAAGTAGTTTTTTTTTTTTGTATGTTTGAAATTAAATTTACAGAAACCTTTTTTCAAGTCGTTGAAAAAACCATTTGTTCAAAAGTACATAAACGAAAAGTTACATTAAATTGTATATAAACAAAACAGGAACACAACAATTTTTATTTTCCACTTGTGTGATGAGCAAAATTTTAACAATCCTGAAATAGTTTGTATTTTTATCAGCAAGCTCAAGGTCATTAGTTCTTTTTATAAAAATTGTTTTCAGAAAAAAAAGCTTTTAAGAAAAAAAAATGCGAAATAGATTAGAATCAAAATATGTGATGTTGTTGATTTATTCATTGCTATGCTAGTATTTATCCGCGACTTTTACTGCGTTTATACGTGCAAGTTATTTGCGGATAAAAATACTGGAAATAACAAAAATTGCCGTGTAAACAGTAAATAAAATTTTTATTTCCGATTAGCTAACTCACGAAAACAATTACTGATTAAAAACTTATTTGCAAATAAGACATAAAAAGTTGCCACTTTATTTCACAATTTTAAATATAAATATAATATTGAAAATTTTTCATTTTTAATAATCTTGCTTTAATTGAATTACAATTCTGTTATAATTTCGGTAATCAAAAATCTTTTTAAACTAACAATGCTACCAAATATTTATATTTTCAACATATGCCATACTAAAAACAATAAAGCTTTTCTATATACAAATTGGCACATAAACAGTGAACTAGTTATTTGCAAATGGTTTTTATTTGTGAATAGGATGCATATAAACGTAGTATTTGTCTGCGAAAAATAGTTGTTTTGAAGCGAAAAGAAAATTAAAGAAAACAATTTTATTATTAAATTATAACTTCGTATGTAGAGTAGTACCATTTAAATTCAATAAATTTTGATACACAACGATTTTTGTTTTATATTGTAATTATTTTCAAAAACGTAAAGGTTTTGTAGAAAGTTGACTTTTTTTATATTGGAAGCAGAAATCGGATTAAATCGTAAGTAACTAAATTATGGCATAGTCAACAATATTATATTCCTAACCAATCATATATATGAAGCAAATCGCTGCGTGTGAAACAATGAATTTCTTGAGAAATTATTTTTGTTATTACGTTTGCTGAAATTGACCGTATAGATCGTGCGATGTCACACATTTTGATTATATTCTCTAGGGATATATAAAGTCGCAGGTCTTCAGACATAAACCAACTAATATTGATGCTTTGTAAGCCACCATAACTCGCGTTATTTACGATCTACCAGACGCTATGCTCCACCGAAGGCTCTAAATCAAAACTTAACAGGGATCAATTATATGTTGGTTACTACGAGTATTAATCAATCCAAATAATATAAAACATACACTGAAAAGAAAATTCAATCCAATCGTACTTAAATTAAGTCCAAACAGTGTCAAATAGTATGGTTAACCAAGTGTTCAATTTTAGACATATTAAATCCCAAGTCTGTACTCTAAATAAATCGCAGCAATAATTAAAAATTATAGTTGATATAATCCCGAAAGTGTACTTGAAATAAGCTGAATAAGAGATCTAATAGCACCGACAGAATCATCAGAAAATATATACAGGTTGCATTTTGTGTTTCCTAAATGTGTCTACATGTTTCATACGAACTACCCTAATCGTCAGTGGACTTGGCAATCTTTTAAACATATTTTGAAACTATATATTCTATTATTTTTTTATAAAACACATTGAGAATTTGAAAAGAAAATTATTGTAATAATAATTCACAAACACAAAAAAACTGAATTATTCGCAAAGATCTTTTAATTCCTATCTCTCAGCAACTATTCATATAAATATGTATTTGTGTCTTTGCTTTGGTTTCTTATTTTTTTTATATAATTTTAAGCTCATTTTAAGACACCACTTCATTGAATAACCCCGTTTTTGACTTATTTTTAGTACATTTGTGTGTTATTCGTATTTAGTATGGTGATTGAACGGTTAGTATTCGGCCGGGCTTAATCGGCTGTTTTGGTTTTACTAAAATCGGTTTTTTAAAATGTCTGCTTTATGAATTTTCGGGAATTTAAAATATAAAAGTTATTTAGATACAAAATTTATTTTAATTCCATATTAAAATGCTCTGAACTCAAGTATTTTTATGAGAGTGTGGAGTGAGAATTTAGCCACAATAACTACGGCTAGTGTACAACCGCTAGTGTACAGATAAATATAACACTCTGAGAGATTGGGTTCAAGAGATTAATAGCGATGATTGACAGTAAGATTCTGAAAATGAATTAAGCAATTCTATTGTATTGTATGCAAAAAACAAACACCTCTATTAAGATTAATCCTAGAGAAAACATTTTATAACGCTAAGATTTGAAAAACTGTTTTGAGAAATGCAATGAATAATGCACGATTTTTAGAGAAATATGCTTTTAAATATGTACATATGTATTATATTTAGTACGTTTTGCGACTATATATCCAAACATATACAAACGTATGAGCAAATAGGGGAATCCAACTTTGAATATATTCAACAGAAGTTGTTTGCATCTTTTCATAAGTTTAGCACACTCACCCTTCAGTATCACATGCTCGTATACGTGACGTGGGAATTTTTATAGATACTGATATTGCACATCTCTATCGCATACTTATTAAAATATTAAACTCGTATATAAAGTTTTGATGTAACTATAATTTGTAGGATATAATTTTTTTTTTTTGGTTTGATACACTAAGCAATTATTTAGAAATTTCTTTTTTTTAATGATATTCTCCGCGAAAAATACAAAAATCACCCCATGAAGTACCATCCATCACGTCTACTGCTGTTGAAATGGGTGTCTCGATGGCTGTTTTGGGACAATCTCGAAGTCTCAGTTCGATTCCTGCCACAGAACTTGAATGTTACAGTGTGTAGTTTTTGATTACTTCAATTAATTCAAAATGAAGCATTCGAATGAAACGGTATATAATACTGTTCATAGAATACAGACGAGCAACTCGTCAATAAAATTTGTATGAAAGTTACTCATTTATTTTTTAGTGATTTTCATAAAATTTTTTTTTACATAACATCACATAAGTTAAGTAATAAAATATTTGAAATTTTTGTTTTTAGAAATTAAAGTTTTGTGGAGAATCATCTCCACAAAACTAATGTCACATATACGAGTACATATGCGACATATTTCTTTGTATTCTAGAGCGTAAAAAAATAAATAAATAACAGTTTTATCAAATAACTTATAGTGTAACCTAAATTAGGGCGTAAAGCGCAATGTAAATCATCACTTTGGTTTTATGCTTAACGCGCTAATTTAGGTTGTACTGAAAACAAGCTATATATGATTTTAATATATAAATAAAATGCCGCCTTCAAACCACGCCTTTAATAAATCAACCAGCTTTTTAATAAATGAAAAACTTTCGAGTCATACCATTTATATTCGAACTTAACCTTTTGTAAGAGTTTCTGGTATCGAAAGTTAATAAGAAAAAATTGTTCAATAACATCCAGATACCGGATGTTATAAACTACATGCATACGTATGTACATAAACGCATAATTAACAAGTAAGAGTGTGGTAAAATATCCTTCACGATGGTCTCATATATGTATAGTATATTTAAAAATTTTAACTAAGTATGCTCAGTTATATATCAACCGATATCGGAATTTTCTATTTTCTGTGTTTTAGTAACCTTCTTTTATAACGAGAATTGCTTTTCAGCAAAAAAAAAAAATATTAATGGAAAAATCGGTTTAGGATATATCTCGGGTATATATGGACCGATATAGGAAATTTTGATTTTCCATATTTATACAACCTGATTTTATTACCAGAACTGCTTTTAAGCAAAAAAAAATTTGTTTCAGTTCGCTTATGCGACATTTGATGAAAAACCCGGTTGAGGCTATATCTCGGGTATATATGGACCGATATCTGAATTATATATAGATCGATATCTGGAAAAAAATTTTTTTTGTTGCGTTTTAGTCACCATGCTTAATGAGTGTGTGAAGTTTGAAGCAAAACAAACAATTTTTTTTCAAAAATTTCCATACAAAATTGCAAAAATTCATGGCTTTTTTCGGAAGTTTGAATATATCTCAGCTATACGTGAACCGATATTACTGAATTTCAATAGCAAAAGAATGCTGAAAGAAAAAAGTTTCTAAATCTAATTTTTTCTCAGAAACGGTATTTCAACAGCGGACAGACGGACATCGCTTAATCGACTTTTCCAATATTCTGAATCAGAATATATATACTTTATAGGGTCGCAAAAAAAAAACTGTAGAAATTACAAACGGAATCACAAACTTATATATGCCCTTAACATTTTTGTGAAGGGTATAAAAATATAAAATATATTATTTTCACCAATAAAAAATTATAAATAGCTTGTTTTCTATGTTTCCCAGCTATCTATATGTCGACATTTCATAGGAACTACCCTAATCATCAGTAGACTTTGGAAATTTTCAAAGATATTCTCAAACATTCATTTTTATATCGCAACAATCTAGATAAATTGCTGAGAATTTAAAAAGAAAAATGTTCTAATAATACCTGTCATAATAATTGTTTGAATATATTATTTTCTCGCAACAATTTTCGGTAAAAAATGGCATTAACTTGTAACAAGATCATTATGTAAAAACTTTAAACTTTGGTTTGTTTGAAATGGTGTTTAGGATGTTAAAGTGCCTACTAACATATTAACCCTCGCCAATAAAAAAAATTCAAACTAATTCCAAAATAAAGTTGCACCAGAAACATCCATAAAAAGACGTAGAGGAGAAGTAAACCCTTGAAGGGTTTTAATAAAGTTGTTATACTCCCTAATAAGTATTAAAAAATCCATTAATACTTTTTTGTCGACATGAATCATAAATAGTAGCTTTAACCATTAAAATTCAATTAAAATTTTCATATGATGTAGCTGATGTTTATGAGAATGATGTTGATGAAAATGATTACGTTGCACAGTCAGTCAGTCAGTCAGTCAGTCGTTTGTGCTTGGTTGTTGTGTTTAATACTCTCAGATGGTGTTGGATTTTACTCGTATTATTGCTTGCATTTGATATTTAATGCAGTCTTTTGAATTATTTAATGTTCACACATACTTATGTGTGTACACATAAATTTAAAAACTTTATAATATTTTTTTCTTTTTTAACTGAGTACAAAAATTATTTATATTGACTACTTTAATAAAATTTTCTGGCGAAAGAGGAGTGGGGGTCTATATTTTGATGTTGTGTGTAAAATGTGAATACATTAATTTAAGCCACTGGCTTATTATGTCTGCTACAGCAACAACAAATCCAACATGAATATACAACATATTTTCATCATTTATTTTCGTTTAGTGCTGCATGCAGTTGCTACTAAATGAGGTTTCAAATTAATTTATTAATTAATGCAATCAATTCAGATGACATTTTGCATTTTGAACGTTAATGTTGTCTAAAATTACATCTATTTATATGTTTATTATTGAATAAAGCATTTATAAAAATTGAAAAGAACACACAAACTTTGTGGTTGTATGTTTAAATGACTTATGATGCTCTTAGTGTTTTTTAAACTTTTAATAAATTATTTTTAGATCGAATTTTAATAAATTCAGAAGTGCAAAATATTGAAATATTTATATCTACTCTTGTAATTAAAAAACGATTATACAAAAATAGGATTCGAAAAGATTTAAAGCATTAATTCGGATATGTTGGCACTTTGAAAGTCATAGTGTTATATAGTTTTCCAGGTAACTCTTAATGAAAATCATATAAAGAAATTTTTTGAATGATATTATTCTTTATATTAAAATGTTAAAACCAAAACAAACCCATGATAATATTCATTTATCTAGTATCGTGATGTTCCAAAACTTGGTTTTGATCATTGAAATTATCTGTCAGTAGTAGTAATGTATCTTATTATACATTTATCAACGTTTAAAACATAGTTTTAACAAGTATGAGTGTGGTATATTTAAAATACCCTTCACGATAGTCACGTATATGTATAGTATATGTTACAAATTTGTACTGAATATGCTCGGATGTATATGGAGCGATATCGGGGAAAAAATATTTTTGCCTGGTAATCACCATTCCATAAAAGAAATTTTTCATGGACATTTTTATGGAAAAGTTTGTTTAAGCTATATCTCGGTTATATATGAACCGAAATCAGAATTTTTCATTTTCTGTATTTTGGTAGCCTTCTATTAATACCACAACTGCTTTTAAACAAAAATAAAAAATAAATAAAATGTTCATGGAAAAATCGGTTTATCATATATCTCGGGTATATATGGACCGATATCGGAAATTTAAATTTTCTGTATTTTTGTAACCTTCTTTTATAATCAGAACTGCTTTTAAGCAAAAAAAAGTTTTTTAAGTTTGCTTACGCGACATATTCATGAAAAATCGGTTTAGGCTATATCTCGGGTATACGAGTAGATAGAACAATATCGAAAACTTTCATGTTCTGCATTTTAGTAACCTCCTTTTATAACTAAAACAGCTTTTTAAGCAAAAAAAAAATGGAGTTGTTTTTTCAAGTTTGCTTACGCGACATTTCGTGCAAATATGGACCGATATCGAAAATTTTCATTTTCTGTTTATAAATAACCTCCTTTTATTACCAGAACTGATGTTAAGCAAAAAAAAATTTATATGGTATTCAATTATTTTTTCTGTTTTTCTTTGGTCTTATTGTTTCACATCAATTACTGTTATAATTAAAATTAGTCCCACTTTTTGACTGAAGTTGGACTCGAACTCACAACTAGTTAGTTAATATCGTACATATGTATATAAAAACTAAAAATTCAGATATTAATGATGTGTACAAAAAAATTTAAGTTCGCTTACACGAAAAATCGGTTTTGCCTATATCTCGTATATATATAGACCGATATCGGGAATTTTTTTTTGTCTTGTAATTGTCATGCTTAAGAAGTGTGTGAAGTTTGAAGTAAAACAAAAAATTTCTTTTTTCAATCATTTTCATACAAAATTGCAAAAAATAATGGATTTTTTCGAAATTTTAGATATATCTCAGCTATATGGGAACCGATTTTATTGAATTTCAATAGCACACCCATGAATCGTTGGGGTAGTAGAATGGTGAAAGAAACAAATTTTCTAAATCTAATGGTTTTCTCAGAAACGGTATTTCAACGGCCAACAGACGGACATCACTTAATCTATCAATACTGATTCTATTCATAGGTTCGCAAAAGAAAATTGTAGAAATTACAAATGGAATCACAAACTTATATATACCCTTAAAATTTTTGTGAAGGATGTAAAAAGGAAGTATGTATGCCGCTGTAAATGGGATCCACAAAAGGCTTCGAAAACAAACTTTAAATCGTCAAATCGTTAAAATCGCCAAAAAAAAAGACGATAATTTGTCTAATATGGCAAACTTGTTTATGATAGTGACAGTGGTTCTGTACTAATTCAAAATAGCATTAATAATAACCCAACAAACAAACAAAGGTTTGATTTCAAATTGAGAACGATTTGAAATCAAACGTTTTCTCAAAAGACAAACGGTTGATACTGATTTTAATTCAAATTGAAAAACATAGTATTCTCAACAAAAAAAGGAAACTATTTTCAAATTGAGAAATTCATTTATTCTCAACTTGGTTTCAAATGTAATTTTCAAATGTTTTTCAAATGTGGATTGTGAAGTGGTATACAAATAAAAACAAAGTTTTGCTTTGCAAATTCGTTTTTCTTTTGATTTATTTGTGGTTTTTAATTCAAATTTTCCATTATTATTATTTATTTTATTATTTTCCTTAGTCTTGAAATTCTTGAAAGGACGAATTAGTTGGTTCCTTTTGGCTCTAAATCGCGGTCAAACCAGACAATCTCATTATTTCTTTTTATTTCACTTTTTCATGTTTTATTTCATGCGTTTTAACTTATTAAAACTAATTTTTGCTGACATTTAATTAAATATTGGTCACAAACAAATCACATTTATTAATTTTTTCGGAATTCTTAATTTTTTTTTTTTTTTGTAAATAAATTTAAAATGGTGATATTTTTTCAGAAATTTCTGACACATTTGTTTTATGACTAATTTATGATTCAAAATCAAATTGATAAAACATTGAGTATCAAATGTTTACATTCAAATGATTTTTAATTTAAATACAAATGTTAAAATCAAACCATTGGAAAAAGTTTGAAAACTATGTTTGATATTAAATGATAAAGTCATTTTATATCAAATGTTTGATTTGGTGTTTGTTGGGAAAAAGCTAGATAAGCTTTGTCAGTGTCCCAAACACATAAACGATATAATTTTATATTGAACTGATTTGCGTGTTTTAGTGATGATGCTAAGAATGCAATTGCAGTTACGTAGTAGAATTTTTTTTGGCTATTTTCGACTCTCTCCGCCCAGTTTTATTAACGTGCAGAACATGCGTTTCAACAAATTCTGTGGGCAAAAGAACAAAAAGAAGCGAAGAAAGAGCTTATGTGCTCCGTATTTACTTTCTCTGAAAGACAATTATAAAAATTCTTTGTTTTTGCTTTTATGTAAATATTATGCACGTAACTTTTATTTAAAACCTTCTTTATTTTTATTTCTTCTATCTTAATAATTATTTTATATGTAAGTGTATTTACAAATATTCTAAAGCTTGAAAGTTAATTTAAGATGAAATCAGGTTATATAGCTGTGATTTGGAAAACATGTTAAGTTAACTTAAAGAAAACTAAAACATTAAAAAAATTTTAGGGTTTAATTGATTTTAGCCCTGAGTGTACTTTGTAAGCAATACGCTAGCATTCCATGGTTCCTGTTAGACATTTATATGCATATTCATAAAAAACTAAAATGTATTTGAAATGAATTTTAAGAAAATTTTGTAAGGAATTTTGAGTTAAAACACATTTCAAATTCATTAAAATTTTTATGAATATTCCATTAGTCCTCAATTACCTCAATTTAAATTAAGCTCAATAGCAAATCGATACCATGAAATATTTTAAAATAATTTACTACCTGGAGTTTCTTTTCATTTACTCATGTACACATTTTAAAAACTCAAGTGTCATATTTAAATAAGTATGTAATTTTTTAATGGCGTGCCAATAAATCGTTTAAACGCAGTGAAGATTTTTATTTCTTGGCTTAGAGTTGTTTAACGTTTTGGCTGCAGCTGTTTGAATATTTGCTAAATTACCGGCTTGTATTGTTTTCGCTGTTGCTTTTTCTGTTGCATTGTCGTATTAAATACTGGAAGCCTTTAAATAACACAATTCATAATGGATTTTCGTTGTTATGTTACATTTTTGGTCATTGTTCATTAGGACCTGATGGTACATAAAAAGGGTCAAACATTTAAGTGATACAAATATTGTAATAAAACATGTTCACGGTTGTTTGCTGCTCTTTTTTTCTCTGTGACTTTGTACGTTTTGGATCATTTAAGATAAATTAAAGAGTGTTTAAAAATTATATGTAAAAAAAATAAGTGAAAAAAGAATTTTTATAAAGCTTATCTAATATAATTTTGTTTTATCGGCTAATTTTGTTTTATTCGGCAGTACCCATTGAAAAAATCGACGTCGTAAACGCATGTTGTAAAGCATAATTTAAAAATAGTATATGTATGTATTTATGTATACATTATGTATTTTAGCAGCAAAACTTCATTGTAGACATTTATTTTGCATAATAACGGCGTTACTGGGGCTCTCCATTAGCCATGAACATGGTATGAGCATCATGGCGAACATCGCAAATGGCTAATGTGGACCGCTCAAGTTCATGTTTCGTTTATGCTCTGAGCATCGATGTTCGCCATGAAGTTGGCCATTACGAACCCAAATACACAAAATTGCGCCGAACTGACAGTTTGATAAGGTAAATCGGAACATACGTATACGCCACATCAAGAACATGAACTTATTTTTACATTCGCTCTGCCGACGTGATGTTCATGTCATGTTCGTCGATGACACGTGAATACGAGGCGTTAGAGAGCGCGACTGTGAGCACATACAAAATCAGTCTCATTGCAATGATAGTAATATACTTTTGTACCCAAGCTCTCTGATTTTATTTTACTATGCCATTTTAACGCCCACAGATCCAAATTAAATAAAAAGTATATAAGGTGATAAACAATTGAAAAATAATAAGAAACTTTATAAAAGTTGCGGAAACGCATAGTTTTCGAGTCAAAAGTTTTTCTCCGGATTGTCCGATTTATCTTGGAATGCCCCATATAAGAAATCAAGCATGAGAATTGCAGGTTGCTTTTCAAAATATTCCAGTTTACATTGTACAATTTTTGTCACAACATTTATTGTCGTTTCTTTTTAAAATTTCACTTGTGCTTTTAGGGCAGTACGGAGTTCTTACGGAAATTCAGGTTCCCATAAGAACTGTGTGTAAAAATGTTACGGAATTTCAGGTTGGTTAATTCCTTATGTAAATTTCCGCATACCGCATACTTAAGAAAAGTAAACGAAATTTTTGATATATGTTTATTATTACAGGTATGTTAAGAGTAAACGTAGAGATTTTTCCATTAATTGAAACAAAACTTACTACCACTTCCTCTATTTGGAATAAATATTTTCATTCGCATAAATACATTTAAAACAAAAACAAATTTTCAAATTTTGTTTTTGTTTCAAATGTGTTTATGCGAATGAAAATATTTATTCGATAAGCGGCCCATACACTTTTCAATTCAATTGTAAATTGAGTCTTTCAACTGAATTGAGTATTGTCCACACACTTCATAAACTGAATTGAAAGATTTTCATTCAACTATTAAATTCAATGAAATTATAGACAATTTTCAAAATATATAACGTTCTCTTTGCAAAAACACTATAAATATAAATTTTGAGACCTGCAGCCGTATTCTGTAACTCGCTAAATCTCTATCACTAAAAATCTACAAAGATGATTTAGCGATTTTTGGCCACAAATGCAATTCTGTAACGTGCATAGCTAAAGTTGGCAATGACAGAAAAATTTAATTCGCCGCACTTTTAGCGATTAATGGCGTCGCTAAAATGTTTAAATTTTGTATTCTCTAACGCTAAATAAGTAGTTGTTGTTGGCTAAAACGCTAAAATATTAGCAACGCAAATTTATAAGTGCTAAAATGTAAGTAAATTACAAATGTTATCCTTTTTCTATTGTTTCTTGTTAAAAAAAAATATTATTACAGTATAATGGAAGAAACAACAAAAAGAATTACATAGGAGTAAAAATATATGCTTATTCAGTACTTGGAGGACCACAAACAATTTTCCCATGATAGGTAAAAAATTAATTTTAACTTAAAGTGAAGCAAAACACAAAAATTCGTTTTTTTCAAGATTTGTGAATTCCACAAATGTTTCTGGTTCACATTTAGCTTATTGCGTTCACTACGAGTAATTGCACTTAATCGGCCATGTCGCAGAATTCACATCCATTCGGAAATGGAATTGAATCGGTTTTTAATTCTCAAAAAACGAAAATCTAATGGCGTTTTCTTTTCTAGAAAAAGTGTAACATTTTCGACATTGTTTTGGCAAAAAAATACAGAAGTATACAGTTTTCTCAACTTTTTTTAGATATTTATAGTTATTGCGACATCCTCTTTTCATCTCAATAAAACTTAAATTTAAAAACTTGCATTTTAAGAAAAAAAGTGCAGCATAAAGGCAAAACTTTTTCAGAAAAGAAAACGGCATAAAACTTATTTCGGAATGAAATCTATGCTATAAGACAATACTAGTCTTATTCTTGCAATTAAAAATTATTTCATTCCGAAAAATTTTCAGTTCTTCGTATTTTGAAGAAGTAAAAAAATAATTCAATTCCGTTTCCGAACGGAATTAAACTGAGTTCATTATATTACGACGCCGATAAAAGCTGCTCATTTTCACTTTTTTAAATATTTATTATTATAAAATGCAGACAATTTTTTCTAAACCTTATGAACGTTTTTTTGTTTATTTAAAATGTAAATAAACAAATACTTTTTTGTGATGCCGTATTTTGAAAATTTTCCCATAAATTCCACATTTGGTAGTATCATAAAAAAATATTGCTTATAATTTATCGACTTAAGTGCTGTTTAAGTAATAATGGGTGATTTTATAAGAACAATCGGAAATTAAAAAAAAAACATAAAATTCAGAAAAATGCATGAAATATTTATTTGGATCGATAGTTGGGTCGATATAATTTAATGTTTGAAGATTATTTCATGCAAATGTTGGCCGCGGCTGTGCCTCAAATGGTCCATCCGCTTAGTCCAATTTTGGCATACTCTTTCCAACATTTCGGCCGGTATCTCACGAATAATGTTGGCAATGTTGGCTTCCAGTGCGTCAATCGAAGCGGGATTGTCGCTATAGACATTAGCCTTAACATAGCCCCACAAAAAATAGTCTAGGGGCGTTAAGTCGCACGATCTGGGCGGCCAATTGACTGGTCCCAAGCATGAAATAAACTGTTCACCGAACTCGCCTCACAATTGGTCCATTGTTTCGCATGCTGTGTGGCATGTGGCACCGTCTTGTTGAAACCACATGTCATGCAAGTCAAGCTCTTCCATTTTGGGCAAAAAAAAGTTTGTTATCATCGCACGGTAGCGCTCACCATTCACAGTAACGTTGTGATTCGCATCATCTTTGAAGAAATACGGCCCAATGATGCCGCCAGCCCATAATCCGCACCAAACGGTTGTTTTTTGTGGATGCATTGGTAGCTCTTGCAATGCTTCTGGCTGCTCTTCACTCCAAATACGGCAGTTTTGCTTGTTCACGTATCCATTCAACCAGAAATGAGCCTCGTCGCTGAACACAATTCTTCGATAAAAAAGTGGATCTTCATCTAACTTTTCAAGAGCCCATTCACCAAAAATTTGGCGTTGTGGTAGGTCGTTTGGCTTCATTTCTTGCACCAGCTGTATCTTATAAGGCTTCACACCCAAATCCTTCCGCAAAATTTTCCACGTAGTGGAGTAACAGAGGCCCAATTGCTGCGAACGGCGCCGAATCGATAATTCACGGTCATCACCAACACTGGCTGATACAGCTGCGATATTTTCTTCAGTTCGCACTCTACGTAAGCGTGTTGGTGGTTTAATGTCCAACAATGTAAATTGGGTGCGAAATATTTTTACAATAGCTCGAATAGAAGCCTCAGTAGGTCGATTAAACTGTAAGACGATTCATGATTAAATTATAGACCAAACTGAAGATGTTTGACAGTGACACAAGATACAAAACGTGCGTGAGCTGTCAAAACTAGTGTTGCCAAAAAGATAATAGCAAAAAAATCAATCGTTATTTGTCAAAAACAAAATAAATTTTGAATGGATCTTTCACAATAACTATTTAAAATCTTTATTTCAAAATATATTTTACAACGTTATTGAAGAGAAGTTTTAAGAATATTTACGGGAAGCACAATATAAAGTAAGGTAACACTATCTCTTTTTAACAGAAGTTCATTCAAGTAAAAAGAAAGAAATAGTATACAGTTAGCAAATTAGCTGCGGCGAAAATATAAAAATTTAGCTAAGCAATTTAGCTTACAGAATACAGATTTAGCGACATCGCTAAAATATTTGCCCTAATTTTTTTTAGCATTTTAGCGATCGAGTTTTAGCTTTAGCTAAGCGAGTTACAGAATACGGCTGCTGATCAAGAGACTCGAACACACACAACACAATCGAATTGAAAGACCTGCTAGTCAACTTGAAAAAATCAAAACGTTTTAATTTTTCTTCAACCAACTCGACAACTGACAAACTAATCAACTGACAAAGCCATACACGCTTTGATTTGGAGAACAACCGACTCAGTTGCCAACTGAGTTGAAACGTGTATATGCTATATGGGGTGCTATATAGTGGAAGTGGCAGTTAATGTCATTCATTTATTTGTCTACGAAATTGTTGACAGTTGACTGTTATTATTACTTTTAATAAAAGGATTTAAAAAAAAATAACACATGGGCTGTAAAGTCCCGGGCCTAGCAAAAAAAAAAACAGTGTTTTTGGTTCAAAATTAGCTTTATTCATCAACGTAATCTTCCTCAGGAGCAATGCAATAATTTCAGTGCCGCTCTAACCTTTCAATATCATTTTGGTAGAACTTTGCCTCAAAATATACCTCAGTTTCAGCGATAACCTTTCATTCGTGCGAAATTTCTCACCGGCGAGCATTTTTTTCAGGTTGGCGAACAGCTAGTCGTTGCTGGGGCCCAAATCTGACGAATACGGTGGATGTGGGAGCAATTCGGAGTTCAATTTATGTAGTTTTGCTATTGTTTTGATTGACTTGTGACACGGTGCGTTCTTAGGTGAAACAAAATTTTTTTCTTTGCCATATGCGGTCGTTTCTTTGCAAGTTCGGCCTTCAAACGCTCTAATAATGCTTTATAATATTCACTGTTAATTGTATTTCCTTTCTCAAGATAGTCGATGAATATTACATCACGCACATCCCAAAATACTGGGGCTTTTCAGAGAGTTGCTATCGACTCAGACAACGTTCGTTTTGATTCCGGAGTGAAGTGATGGATCCATGTTTCATCCATTGTCACATATCGACGTAAAAATTTCAGTTTGTTACGTTTAAACATGGCCAAACACTGCCCAG
The DNA here is from genome assembly GCA_914767995.1 of Thecocarcelia acutangulata. Classification (NCBI taxonomy): domain Eukaryota; kingdom Metazoa; phylum Arthropoda; class Insecta; order Diptera; family Tachinidae; genus Thecocarcelia; species Thecocarcelia acutangulata. The sequence continues at coordinate 112,822,106 of OU612094.1, forward strand.
AATCATCAACTCGTTCTCGTTTTTGGACTCCACTGCGTTCTGCATCATGGGTGTCTCTACGACCACGTTTGAAGTCAGTAAACCAACGTTTTATTTTTGTTTTGGATGGAACGTAGTCCCCATAACACTTTTCAAGGTATTGCTTCGCTTGAACGCTATTTTCCCCCATCAAGAATCAGTGTTAAATTAAAGCACGTGTGTTTGATCCATTGTTTTGAAAATAACAAAAGTAGAGTCACTCTTAGCACAACAACTCACAAACTAATAAATAGAATTTCATGAAATTTTAATAGCTGTCTTTTGAAGGTTAGTATTAACCGAAAAAATGGACTTTTCAGCCCATGTTGTATTATAAATTGACATGATTGTAATTTTTTGTTTACAAACAACGTTTTCTACACCAATCTACACAACTTTTTCCCCCGTGTAGAAATAAACGTATATTTCCAAACGAGTGTTTCCGTAAAAATTCCGTACCGGCCTTATATTATGAAATTTTTATGGTAGCAATGTTTTACTGATATAAACATGTATATTAGGGTGGGCCACTGATGTATGAGAAAATCATACATCATTCGAATCATATTCTAATAGCAATTTGTTTTTTGTCTTGAAAAAAACCATTTTCTTTATATTTAAATATTTTATTTGCAAATTAAATAAAAATATATCAACAATATTTTACTGGGATCTAATGCAGACAATATTACAACATACTAACGCTATTAGAAGTCGATATGAGAAAAAAAGTTGACCGACCCTAATGTATAAAAACAAATATCAAAAAAATTCAGCTCTCTACATATGAAAAAAACGAATTGCAGGAGTACAGATATATGCATGGTGCAATTAATCAGGTGGCATCAATAGCGCAGCTGATAATATTTTGTTTCAAACGACCGATGGTGTCAAATGTTGTTTATGTTTGTGAAGTAAAAAATATAATTTATTAAACAGTTAGTGCCTATTTCCACTATACACAAAAATAAGATTGCAATTTTTCATTTTCTTCTTTGAACTTTCTTTGCCGTTTCCACTGTACAAGTCTTATTGCTTAAACTGAACTGATTTTAGCTTTTTTTTTTATATATTGGACCAGTACTCAGGGGATGACCCCTACATATGCAGTGCGTTGTACCAGAACTAGGAAAATAGATTGTGAGGAGGGGGAAAGAGGGAGTAGTGTTTGTGAACATTTAACTTGAACCTTCCAACGTTATAATAGACAGGAAACACGTCTGCAGGCAAATTATTCCTCCTATTCGGCTGGAAAACGAATTCTCTCTGTAATGCGTAGTGCGATACCCCGGGCAATCGACCACAAATGGATGAGCTCTGGACGATGAGCGCGTGCTACGTAAAAATGTGCGAGTTTCGGGTACAAGATCCCTAATCTCGTCAGAGCAAAATCCATTGTAGTAACGATAGAACAGAGTAATGCACCCCACACTGCGTCGATGCTCCAGTGAGTCAATAGAGTTGGATACTCTACTGTCACCGATGAGCTTCTTCGCCCTCTCCTGCACACGGTCGAGTAACCCCAAAACAGACTTTGAGGCACAGGCCCAAACATGAGAGTTGTATTCCATTTTCGGTCGGATGTAGGTGGTATAAGTAGTAAGGAGGTCGGATGGAGTGAAGTACATCTTACACCGTTTCAAAAAACCAAGATACTTGAATGCTTTTTTGGAGACATGAAAAATTTATTCAGTCCAGCGAACATCACACTGTATCTTCATTCCAAGAACATCAAGAGCATCCGATTCCTCAATATTTATACCATCCATGAGTACAGATGAAGCAGCATTTGCGGTCGTTTGCTTGTGTGTTAATAAGCAACATTGGGTCTTATGAGCGTTGAAGGCGACTCTGTTTTTACGACCCCATTCGAATAGAATAGAATAGATTTAGTGAATCATTCATATTTAGCCTCTTGGCAGCGATCTCTGATAGGCAGGGCCTATAGCTAAAATAGTACGAATGGCAAATGCTGCTGTCATCTGCGAAAGAGTGGATAGGGTTGGAAGTTTGATAGAGAAGGTCGTTGAGGAAAATAAGAAACAAGGTAGGAGAAAGAACAGAGCCTTGCGGCACCCCTGAATTAATCTTGAACTCGTTTGATGAGACCCCATCTATAACAACTCGTATAGTGCGGTCTCTGAGAAAACTCGATATACACCGAGAGAAGTCATCACCGACACCAAAAGCAGTAAGTTTTGCCAGTAGTGCACCATGCCACACTCTGTCAAACGCTTTTGAAATATCCACAGTCACCACCCTACTTTCGCCGTAATGATGGATTGAGTGGCACCATTTCTCTGAGAGATATGCCATAAGATCGCCAGTAGAACGACCCTTACGAAATCCATATTGACGATGTGCTTGAATAGTATACATACGAATATGAAAACAAAACGAATTGCAAGTACATGCAAGTATGTACTCGTTTACTGGATGAGGTAAAATACCTTACCCCATTCTCTAAAAGTTAATCAGTTCAGCAATAAGACTTGCATAGTGGAAACTGGGAAATTGAAAAAGTGCAAAAAAAACACAATAAAAAAGTTTTCAAAAATATTTTAATTGCTTAAAATTCGTTGAAAACTTTTAATGAAAACTATTATACACAATTTTCTTTGTTTATTTTCTTTATATACACTTTTCTTTCTTCGTTTTCTTCTGTTTTGTAAACATGTTTTTGGTGGCATCCGTAGTTTTTGCAGAAACAAAATATTATGTATGTAGTACAGCAGCTCTACATGCTGCCACCTAATAATTGCACCATGCAAATATGTGTACCCCTTTAAATTTCTCTCTCCCTTCTCACCACCAACTACAAATTGCAGCGACAAAAGTTGTACAAAGTAAACTGGGAGTAATAGTCTCAATAATGCAATAATTTTTCTCTCTCTTTTTATCTTTATCACTAGCTCGATCGATTTTCACCAAGAAAATATATACGACCCTAATTTCGCTGACTCGGTATAGATAGGTTACTTGGCTATAGCTTGTTTCTTTTTCCTTTTTTTTTAATTATATAAATTTTCAGCCTTAGCTATTGAATGTGTTTGATGAACAGCAATAATGATGTTATTAAAGTCATTTAAGTAATTTTCTGTTTTAAAGACTTTGACTGTGTTAAGGAAAATTCATTTAAACATTGTCCACAAAATTTTATTGAAATTTATAAATAGAACTGAGTATAAAAGTATAAGCGGTGTGCATTTGGCTCGCTAGACATGTCGTGGAAAGAAAAATTCAAACGAAGGGGGGTTGTTAAACAAATTTTAAATCAGGTGTAGATGGGCGCCGAAAGATGAAATGAAATCATAACACTTAAGACGGCTGATGAAATGAGCAAGATTTCACGCTGAATTTAAAATTTAATAAATTTCAAAATTAAATTTAAATTATAATAAAAATAAGAAGATTAAATGTCAAATCCAATAATTTATGGGGAAGAAGATATCAATGAAAAGAAAAACTGATAATTCTTTACCAATCAGTTTGAACACTTAAGCAAGAGAAATTAATTTACACAATATAAATACTCATAACCGCAAGTCCCGCCGAAAAATTTGTTGCAATGAATTTGAAAGCGCCCTATCAAAGGTCAAAGTGTTCAATATTAGAAGCTAATAATAATTGAGTTTTATTCACTATATTAGCTTGATACCAATCAATGTTGTTCATTTGTTTGAAAACTGTAAAGATAAGTACAGACGTGTATAAATCAAAAAGCTTGTTTTTTGTGTTTTGACAGGTATTATTAAAGCATTATTCTATTTAAATTCTCAAGAATTTTTTTAGATTGTTGGTATATAAATTTAAATGTTTGAGAATATCTTCGAAAAATTGTCAAAGTCTACGGATGATTAGGGTAGCTCCTATGAAATTTCGACATATAGACAGCTGGGAAACATAGAAAACAAGCTGCTTATAATATTTTGATTATTTTTGAAGATTGATTTTAAAGCTTAGGCGAATCTTTTTTCTGTACTTAGAGCACAAAGGTGGGTAATCAAACATATTTATGTATTTTCTAAAGTTTGGCTATCGTTAATTGTAATTAATTGCACCATGACTGTAAGAAACAATTAGCCAACGTAGAAAAAAAGAATCTTTAATAATATCTTTATGCAAATGCTAAACAGGAAATATTTACGTTGAAATTTTTCAATAAACCAACGGAGAAATTTTACTTTGCTATGAAAAACTTGTTTGAAAAACAGTTGTAGAGAGTGTATTTATAGAGGTATGAAACTTTATGCTGGTAACAGTTTTTATATGGTGGGCACTTAAATGATTTATGCTTAGTTTGGTTTGGAATTTTAACACAAATACACTGAAGCCTCAACAATATTTCCAAATTGTGTAAATGTGTCCAAAACAAAATTTGGCGTTGATACCGATATTCATAAGCGAATTTGTTTTTTAGCGATGGAACTCGATTTGTTTTAATGGACACGTCAAGAAGAAGACTGCCGTAATTGGAGTGATGTTAGTTCTCAAGTATATGTTGAGACATCCAGAAAAACTGACTATACCAAACAGTCAGCAGCTTCATTCGCTGAGAGAATCATTAGTTCGTACTTTCTTAAAAACTATCACAAGGTTACAGTTAATGGTGACGCAAAAGACAAATTTTCGCCCTTTAACTGAAAAACCATGATGTACAGGAGCTATGCTTTCAACAAGGTGGCGGCAAATGTCACACAGTTAATGCCATAATTGATTTATTGAAGTCAAACTCATAGTTTCATGTTACAGACCAGTAAATTGGTATCCCATATTGTAAGATTTAACGCTACTATACTATTTTCAGTACAAATACGTGCAGTCGGTGGTCTACGTCAATAATCCCGAATTGATTGACCACTTGGAGGACAAAATTCGCCATAATTTTGCCAATATATGGCCACAAATGTTGGAAACAGTTCCAGTTGTGGTGGCACCAAATGTCAGACAGATAATACCACAATTGATTTATTAAAGGAATCACTTGGTAAACCCATAGTTTCACGTTTCGAACCAGTGAATTGATCTCCCAGATCGAAATATTTACTACTGCTAGATTATTATCAGTAGAAATATGTGAAGTCACTGGTCTACGTTGGTAGTCCCGAAACAATTTACCACTTGGAGGACAACACTTACGGCATTATTGCTAATAAACGGCCACATATGTCGTAAAAATTAGCTGAAAGTTGAGTCTCCAGATTAGGCTATCTCAGATCCGCGGTCATCATATTTTAGTAATCATATTTAAAATATACTGCCAGAAAATTATCTTTCGAATAAAGTAAATTTCATGCCAATTTAACAAATTGATATTTATTTTAATTCACTTCAAAGATTTGTATCCGTATAAAATTACACTTTACAACAACATGAAGTCATCTATTATTAACATGAAAAACTGTAGTAACATTGCAGTTAGATGCAATATTAAATAAAATTGTTTAACTTTTTATTATATATTTTAGAAAGATTCTACCACTGTTATGAGGCAGAAAAGACAGAAAAACGCTTCGCTAAGGGAATGAAACCATTTCGTTCGCCATTCTTACGTTAATACAACGAAAAGTTTTATTTCAGTTATGAAAGCTTCATGAATGTGGGTACAAGTTTTGCATAGCGCTACTTTATTATCATTTGCTATTGCGTTAATGTTACAAAAATTAATTTATTTATTAGTTAATTATTTATTTTATATAATAATAAAATAGCAAAACTTCTTACATATTAGAAAAAAAGTTATTGCACAATAACGGCTCTGCGTTATATCTTAATTTTTGTCATGACTTAAAAAAAGTCGAGTGAGGGTTAAGATACCAAGAACTAAAGGAAGACTATTAACAAAAACCTGGAATATAACAGAAAAGAAAAAAAACGACAAAAATAGTAAACAATTTTTATAAGATAAAGAAAAAGAATTAGTATTCTTGGAATTACAATGGTTGAAATGTTTATAAGTGGGTTTTCAGAGGTTACGAAAATTGTTTCACTAGTGTTACGAAATACTTTGCGTGAAAATTAAAGAATTTCATTATAGCTACAAAGCCAGGTAGTAAATATAATGAAAATTTTTCAATGTATTAGGCCAGAACCGATTCTGAAGCCCTCTTCAGATAACTATTTGAGAATCGCTTTTACCACAAATGATACAAAGAATGATACAGCTGAACTACCGCCTATGTTTTTGAGACTTAATTTTTACGATGTTCAGTAACACAAACCGCAGGAAATCTCCAGTTACTGCTAAAATGCTTGCGCAGTTACCTCGTGTAACTGGAAGAACTCTTATTTTTATTTTTAGCTCTATTTTACGTCTCGAGTATTATCCTGCAGAGTTGAAAGTATCTATGATTACAACCAAGCCAGGGAAGGATCCGACTAAAGTAGACTCATATAGGACAATAAGTCTACTGCCAACAATTTCAAAACTGATGCTTCCCTAATTTACAATTCGGCTTCCGGGGTAAACACAGCACCATAGTACAAAAACACAGATTAGTAAATGATAAAGTGTGGCTTGATACACAAACTAAAGTTAAACGTGCCTGCAAACGCTCACTAGCTTCTGGAAAGCTGCTTATGTGGTCCAAAAAATTTTCTAGCATAGCAGGCGAGTTTTTGAGTCCACCTCAGGTAATTGAGGCAGGAGTTCGCCGAGGTAGCATACTGGGACCTACTTTATATTCGATTTACGCCTCTGACATGCCACCCATATCTGGTATACACACTTCAGCGTTTGCAGATGATCAGTATTCCTGACAGTTCATGAAAAGTCTTAATTAGCTTCGCGAAAAAATTGGTAATTCTAATTTAATGAACAAAAATTTGCTCACAAGTGTTCTTATGCCATTCAGCTGACAGTAATCAACATAGCTTATAGAAGATATGTAGTTTTTGGTGGAACGGGTATAATTGTAAATAAAAATTTGAATAAAATGTTCGATTATTTTGCTGAAATCACCATACAAAGAAGAACAGTGCAGTGAACATTAAAATTTTTTGCTCATTTTGTCTCGAAATGTATAAATATCATTTTTTCTTGATTTATTAAATTCTGGTGTTAGTTATTATGTTCCTGTCTTCCCAACTATTTCACCTACTAATAGTCTGCACCGTTGCTGAATTTGATTTTGTCTATTTTATAAACATTTAACTGCACTTCTGATAAAGTAAGAATACAACATATCAAATTAGGGTATAGAAAAAGCTATCAAAGTAAATAAATCAATTTATATTTAAAGTGCACAATAATACAAAAAAAAAGCCAAACACTGAACTCCCTGCTTAAAATACCAAAATAAAACAAAAATGAACTGATGTATTCCATCAATTTTTTTAAAATGTTTCTTAAGGAATGTAAGCGATTTGTTGTGTTAGACATTAGAGCATGACACCAACCCATACAACAAAAATATATACAAGAGCAACACATGCATTAAATTGCATGTTCTGCTCTTTCAGTGAAATCAAAGGACCCCTCCTTAGCGACAGTCTGTAAAATGAGACAGAGCAATAAAAACAACACTCTTCGGATGTGTGGCAAATATCTTAAGTAATTGTATTCATGCACAATATGCATCGTTTTAGAAAACAACAAATGCTTATTGTCACTATTATAGAAGAATTTTCTTCACAAATATGACAGCAAAACTACACAGTAGTATTACAAATTATTTTACAATTTTTCTTTTCAATAAAATTACGCATTTGTATATACTTGTATGTATGAAATATTATTTTTAATTATGAATTGTGCGTACTTATCTTTAGCTATATTTCATTAATATTTATGTAAAGTTGAAAGCTCTGTATTCCCTCAAGTATAGTTCCTCCGATTTTCCATTTATTTGTTTTAAAAGTAATTCCCCGAGAAGTTTTGAGCTAATTTTTTAATAAAAATGTATTCTAGACTTAAGCTCTTGTTAAATAAGTTGATTTAACTTATTTAACAACAGCTTTTATCATTTCTAAATGTGTTATTACTCGAATCTTTAGATGTAATCGTATTATTAGGAATTTTTTCAAAAATTTTAGTTTTCTGATTTTAACCTGATGTGTTTTGCTTTTTACTGAATACTCTTATAAAGGCGGGTCGCAATATAATGCAATATATTAATTGTGAGTCCCGACATTTCTTTGGTTCAGTGTTTGACAAGTTCAACCATGGAGAGGTATACAATTGAGCAGCGTGTTAGAATTTACGAAAGTAGGCGTTCAATTCAACGTTGCGGGATAGTTGGTCAAAAATTTCAGCAAATCGAGTCTGTACACAGAAAGAAAAATCTCGCACTAAATTTAAGTATTTTTTACTTGCTCTTAGTACCAGACATACTAACAAATTTAAGTACGAACAACACACAGGTGTACTTAAAGTAAGCCGAAAACGCGAAAACCAATCATACATAGTCTTAAAATAAGTTTTAAATTTTTGAATCAAGTGCAGATTTCTTGAACCGAGTAAAAACCAAAATGAAGATACAAGTACGAGCAGATAGTTTTAATTGCTACTGATTTAGTTCTTAAGATTTATTATAATTTGGGTTTCTCGATGGCTGATTTGGTGGATTACTCGACTAAAAGTCTCGAGGTCGCAGGTTCGATTCTTGCCATAGACTCTGCGCGTTACTGCTTCGCAGATTTTGTGTTTGTAAAAAAAAGTACTTATAATTGTTAAATAAATATATATACACACATTTGGTGGCTCTCGATATCTCCAAAGCGTTTGATAGAGTGTGAAATGCAGCAATGCCGGCAATACTTATTGTTTTTGGTGCCGGTGATGATTTCTCTCGGTATATATCGAGCTTTCTCAGAGACCGCACTATACGAGTTGTTATAGGTGGCGTCTCATCAAATGAATTCAAGAATAAGTCAGGGGTATCGCACGATTCCGTTCTTTCTCCTGCCTTATTTCTTACTTTCATCAACGACCTATATCAAACTTCCAACTCTATCCACTCTTTCGCGTATGACAGTAGCACTTGCCATTCGTACTCTTTCAGTTATAGGCCAAGCCTATCAGAGATCGCTGCAAAGAGGCTAAATATGAATGATTCACTGAATAGTGATTTTATATTACTCTCCAAATGAGGTCGTAAAAACTGGGTCCCCATTAAGACCAATGTTGCTTATTATCACACAAACAAACGACCGCAAATGCTGCTTCATCTGTACTCGTGGATGGTATAGATATTAAAGAATCGGATGCTCTTGTTGTTCTCGGAATGAAAATATAGTGTAATATTCGCTGGATTGAACTCATTTTTCATGTCTCTAAAGACGCATTCAAGTGCCTCAGGTTTTTGAAACGGTGTAAGATGTACTTCACTGCATTCGATTTCCTTATTATTTATACAACCTAAAACCGACTGAAAATGAAATACAACTCTTTTGTTTGGGCTGGTGCTTCAAAGTCTATTTTGGAGTTTCTCCACCAAGTGTAGCAGAGGCTGAAGAAGCTCATCGGTGACAGTAGGGTATCCAACTCTATTGACTCATTGGAGCATCGAGGCACTGTAGGGTGCGTTATTCTGTTCTATCGTTATTATAATGGATTTTGCTCTGACGAGTTTAGGGTCTTGCTCCCGAAACGCGCAAATTTTTACGAAGCACGCATTCATCGTCCAGAGCTCCCCCATTTGTGGTCGATTGCCCGGGGAATCGTTCTACGCATTACAGAGAAAATTCGTTTTTCCGCCGTACACTTCGCCTGTGGAATAGGTTGCCTGCAGACGTGTCTCCTGTCTGTTATAACGTTGGAAAGTCAAATGTTCACAAACACGACTGCCTCTTTCCCCCTCCCCACAGCTTGTGGGAAGGGGGAATCCCACAGCTTGTGGGAAGGGGGAATCCGCTGCATGGGTTATCCTCTGAATACTGGTCCAAGATAAAACAAAAATTAATCAGAAAGTTTTTCTAAGGGAAAATGCTGCTTTTGTTTTACTTGTGAATTGTTAATTGAGCTTTTTTTTGAATTCTCATTAATTTATTTAAAATAATGTAATATAATTGTCGTCCGTTCTATACCTGTATTTATGTTTATTATTAATTCTTAAAAAACGAAACTATACCGGAATAGGTAGAGTTTTGTTTTGCATCATGTGTGCACAAGTCTTTTTTCTATTATTTTACTTTATTTATTGCCGTTTGTTTTCTCTCTATTTGTTATTGTTAATTTCCTTTTTATGTTCCTCCTATGTATTTTATTACTCTACGGTGTGCGCGTTGTTGAACTAATGTTTGTTAGTCTGAGCAGTGTCGAAGGTATATACACTGGGCACTGTTTAGTTTTAACTAATTTAATTTCAACATTTTAAATGCTGTGATAATGTTTGTTTTGGTCTTTCCGTGTGTTAAGTTCACAAACATTACTCCCCCTTTCCTCCTTCTCCTAAGATATTTTCCTAGTTCCAGAACAATGCACTGCATATGTAGGGGCTATCCCCTGAGTACTGATCCAAGATAAAAAAAAAATATATAAAGTTAAATACTTGAAAATATTTTTAAAGTTTTCCAAGTCTACCGTTTATTCGGAAAACTGCTATGAAGTATCGACATATGTATATACAGCAAGGATACACAAAAACAAGCTGTACTGGTATAAATTTGTTTATTTATATAAATATTATAATAGAGTGAATAATAATAAACACAATTGCTCTTATTTGAAGAATGGATTCAAATGAAGATTTTTGGCCTACCAATTCAGATTTTTTAACCTTTTTAACTTGATTTTCCTTTTTTCCTGACATAACTACCGCGAGTATCTTTTGTATAGTGTGTGTTAGAATGATAATATCGAAAGCTTTAGAGTGATCGAGGAGAATCAGGAAAGATATCATATTTTGATCTACCTTATATCTCAATTTCCCAGCGACATCAATTAAGTTTGTTTAGTCCTAAACCCCGATAGCCTACTGGTTAGCATAGAGTTGTTGTTCAAATGCTGAATCAGCTGCATGTAGATCAAGCGTTCGCAAGCCCTAGATGAATATGGAAGTTGAGTTATAGGACTATAAGTTTTATCAGCTTTTGGTGTGCGTATAATTTTAGCGTGCTTCCACATTGAAGGAAATACTGAAGTTGTAATCATAGTGTTTAATAAGTGAGTAATGTAAAATATAATGTACTTCAAAATAAGTTTTATAAATTTTGGATGTATTTCGTCGCAACCAATCGAGTTAGATTTAATACGTTAAAATGATTTGTAATCCTCTTCAGCTGTGACATTATTGAACTGAAACCCGATGATATTTTGGTGAGCAGTCGTATTTGCATAGTTTTAATAGCTGATGTTACTCACAGGCATTGGAATGTTTAAAAATTGGGAATTAAGTTGATTTACATCTAGCTCACTGTCATGAATAGGGTTTTTATTTATAATATCCATGTCGCGAATCGCTTTCCAATTTGTTTTTGAAGATAATGCAGTTGTAGACTTACTTTCGTACAATTTACTCTTTGCGATTCTAATCTTAGAATTTTCTTTTTTCCTATGTGATTTAAAAATGTGTTTAGTTTCAGGTGTTCTGAATCTTTTCCATCGTTCATACGCTTTTTTTCTCTCGTTATTTTTATTGTTGAAAAAAGTTTCTGTCACCCAGTTGTACAAAATTTTCGTTTGAATCCGCGAATCATTTCAAAGGCTTTCGCAGATAATAGCAGCATTTGCCACTCGTACTCTTTTAGCCTATCAGAGATCGCTGCCAAGAGGCTAAATATGAATGATTCACTGAATAGTGACCTTCTATTAATCTCCGAATGGGGTCGTAAAAACAGAGTCGCCTTCAACGCTCGTAAGACCCAATGTTGCTTATTAACACACAAGCAAACGACCGCAAATGCTATTTCATCTGTACTCATGGATGGTATAAATATTGAGGAATTGGATGCTCTTGATGTTCTTGGAATGAAGATACAGTGTGATGTTCGCTGGACTGAACACATTTTTCATGTCTCCAAGGAAGCATTCAAGTGTCTTGGTTTTTTGAAACGGTGTAAGATTTACTTCACTCCATCCGACCTCCTTACGATTTATACCACCTACATCCGACCGAAAATGGAATACAACTCTCATGTTTGGGCCGGTGCCTCAAAGTCTATTTTGGGGTTACTCGATCGTGTGCAGGAGAGGGCGAAGAAGCTCATCGGTGACAGTAGGGTATCCAACTCTATTGGCTCACTGGAGCATCGACGAAGTGTGGGGTGCATTACTCTGTTCTATCGTTACTACAATGGATTTTGCTCGGACGAGATTAGGGATCTTGTTCCCGAAACTCGCACTCGTAGCACGCGTTCATCGTCCAGAGCTCATCCATTTGTAGTCGATTGCCCGGGGAATCGCACTACGCATTACAGAGAGAATTCGTTTTTCAGCCGAACGCTTCGTCTGTGGAATAATTTGCCTGCAGACGTGTTTCCTGTCTGTTATAACGTTGGAAGGCTCAAGTCAAATGTTCACAAACACTACTCCCTCTTTCCCCCTCCTCACAACCTATTTTCCTAGTTCTGGTACAATGCACTGCATATGTAGGGATCATCCCCTGAGTACTGGTCCAATATAAAAAAAAAAAAGAGGCACCGTATTCAAACAGTATATTAAAAAATAAATATAAATAATAAATTTTTTACAAATTATTTCTTTTTTCAAGTTTCGCTTTGGAGTTTTAGAAACACAACAAATTGAAGCAACAAAAGCTCCAACGTAATCTACTGCACACTCATTTTAATTAGTTGTGGCAACATGCTTTACTTCCAAATTGTTTAATTGTTTTTGTATTATTTTAACTGTTTCTCTTCTAGGTTTTAATTAAGCTTATAAGTACATATCGCTTTTATATTTATACGAGGAGTAAAGTGTTTTGGGGATTGTTAAGCATCTTTTGAGTTGACAGTTTTAAGTTTGGTATTTGGCTCTCTGACAAATTAAATGTATATTTATTTTTTTTTTTCTGTTAAATTTGTGTTTTAATTGTTTGATTTTTTTTTCTTATTTCAACGTCTGCCACTGCAAATTCATGCTCCTGTGGGCTTTCTTCAGCTGCAGATGTTTTATGCACTTTAACGATAAGTCTTGAAAATTGCTCGTACTGTTTGTTCTATTTATTGTAGTTTATAGAAAATATTGTACATACAAATGTTTATTTAATTATAAATTCAATTACCCACATTTTAATTAAATTAACGCTAAAATGTTTTTTTTTTTGCTTTCGAATCCATTTGTTGTAGCAACAAAAAGAAGAAGCAATTTCATTGAAATACTCGTAATATGTTTTAGTTGCTGCCTCTTACGTTTTATAAATATACTTTGAAAATGTTTATCAAAGCATTTTTGGCACAAATTTGTCTGCTCTTTGTTTGGTTTTATTTTTTTATATTATATGTATTGTGTATACATATGTATGTATTGTGTATACTAGGACTATTTATTTATTTATTAATTGTTTCAGTTTATGCTTTTCAAGCGAATTGGTTTCAGTTTTAAATGCCATCGCAATAAATGTGGTCGGAATGGATGTATGAATGAGTTTTCTGTAATCGAAAACCCTTTAATGATATGAAACACGTTTAACACGACAACAATGACTGTGACCATGAATATGAAAATTTGACACTTTTTCACAAAGTTAAACTCCAAAATAATTTCAGTGAAAATGAAATTTAAACTGAAAATATAAGAAAAAATTACTTCATTACAAAACAATTAAAAAGAAAAATTCAAAATATGCTTTGTGTTCGTTCTTTTTTCAAATTAATTTAATAAATTTGCACATGTTTTGATAATGTTTGGCTTAAATGTACAAATGTATAATGAATATTCGTTTATATTTGTTTCTGCTGGCATTAATGAGAAATTTTGCAATAATTGTCATAATTCGCAGAATTAATGGGGAAAAATGTTTAATTTAATCCCAAAAAATTATTGAATGTTTTAAAAACAATTACACTTTTGAATTAATGGCTGCTATAACAACAGATTTATCAATAATTAATTTGTAGAAAACTATTTATTCGTATTTTTGTAAATGTACTGCAAAATGGTACATCAAATTGCAGACATAAATATACAAGAAAAAAAAAATATTTTTATTGTATTTGCACTGCCAGCTAAAAAAGTAATAATAAAAATAATGCATTCATGCCACCAATTTCTTATTGAGAATATTTTATACAACAAAAAAAAAAATAATTTCGTATTAAACACAAAAATCGCAGATCCAATTAAAGAAATTTTTCAATTTTCAACCTATGATGATTTTTGTTATCTTATCAAAAGGCTAATTATTACCGCCTGGAGTGTTGCAGCGGGAATTGTCTCAATTAGTTTTCTTTTGTAAACTTCTTGCTTGCAGTAACCCCGCAAACAAAAAAAAATCAGGTGCAGTGAGGTCAGAAGACCTGGGAAGGGCCATCAGAATGTGGAGTTTCTTGAAATCAGTCTAATGGGAAGGTTACGTTAGGTTAGGTAGGCAGGACGCTGGATACCCCGGAATAGTATAGGTTGTCCAGCTCACTTTGGTCCTGAAGTCGTTCCCTTTGTGATTGCCTGAAAAATGCGATAGTGGAGTGAAGAAAAGAAGTTATAGGAACATAGTGTTTAAACATCAATGATACGGTTCATTGTAGATCTTGAATTTGGTTGTCATTAAAGGAAATAGTGTGCCCCAATCTTTTATACATAAGTACATATTGTGAATGTATTTATTATTTTTGAACGAAAACGTAACTGAACGAAACCGCTGGTTCGATGATGACTTTTGAATTTATGACGGTGATTGTTTTTCGAACGCTCAACTAGTACTGATCGACACGAGCAGCTTCCTCAGAGGTTTTCCAACTAATTTGAAGATTAGCGCCTTTTAATAAATATTATAAATTTAATGTAAGTGGTAAAGTATCTTTATCAGGAATTCCCTCCTGCAAGTAAGTTTAAATACATTGGATTATTCCCAATTCACTTTCCTTATCTACCTACGAGTAGCGTTATTCCAGTTTGGTGGCCATTTAGAGCATATACTTGTATCTAACCACAAAACTGTTCACATAGTGTAATGGGAAATTTTTGCCTAAATTCTGTCATAACAGGCGTGGCTATGTGACAGAGTCGAAAGGGATTTTCTTTCGGCGTAATCCTAGAAAAACTCTTTCCATATCTTTAAGTAAGGGTCTCCATTAACCGTAACAGTAAGACATATTTCTTCGAAAAAGTAAGTTCCGACAGCACACAACACTATGATGCAAAGTTTATGTAATTGCATCTGATGGGTTATCTGTGGGATAAGATTACTCCATATTCGACAATTTTGTTTGTTAACATTCAGGTTCCCATAACAACTGTGTGTAAAAAAAACGTTACGGAATTTCAGATTGGTAAATTCCTTATGTAAATTTCAGCATACCGGTACGGAGTTCTCAAAGAAAAGTAAACGGAATATTTAATATTTTTTTATTATTATAGGTATGTTAAAATTAAAAGTGGAGACTTTTTTCCGTTAACTGAAATAAAAATTAATGTTCATACATTTATTTGCCTACGGAATTGTTTACTTTGACTATTATTATTAATAAAATATATAAAAAAAAATGCTATTAATAAAATGGAGGAAGAATTGCCATATGTTTGGACAATAAACATAGCACGAGATAAGTTTTTACATATACCTCGTCTACACAAAACTTATTATTATTTTCCATGTAGAAATAAATTTATATTTCCAAACGTGAATTTCCGTAAGAACTCCGTACCGGCCTTTAAATCAAAATGTGCCTCCTCAGGCATAAAAAAACAATTCTAAACGTTTTCACCCTCTGCCACCATTTGAATGATCTCACAAAATTCCAAGTGAATCGGGAAGTCTCTAGGGTTCAGTTTGTTTGTTAATTGAATCTTATATGGAAATAAGTTTAAATCCTGGTGCAAAATTGTCTGCAGTGACTGTCTGCTGACACAAGTTTGAGCGAATAAGCTTCTTGTCGAAACTCTAGAATTGGGATGTATGCCAGCAGTGATAGTTTCTTGTTGCCGAACTGAGGGATATCGATGATAAGACCTTCTTGCGATTGTGCACGCTCGCAAAATTCTTCACATGCCTCATTATAGTCCGTCTGCTGGGAGAAGTGGCACCAAATGTTCGCCTATATTTACTTTCGACGGAAACAACGGATTCTAAAGCATGATAGCGTTGCACTATCCAAATTCTGGTTTCATTGTCCCAATTCTCAATTTTAGTTAAACTTAAAGATCAATCTATAAAATACAATAAAAATGGAACAGTTTAGTTACCCAGAAAATAAGTTATTATGTTTTTTTTTTTTTTTTTTGTAGTAGCTTTCATAGTCACCCTGTATTAAAACATAATCAATTTAATGTTGCTAGTTTTTAAATCATGTTTATCTTCTGGTCATAAAACTGTTTGGATATAATACTTTCAATTTTTTTAAAGTATTTTTGCTATTTAGACTTTGGACGAGTACATCAGATGGAATATTGTAATATTTACTTCATTCTACGCCCTTATTTTGTATGAATCATCAGTAGACTTTGAAAATTTTTGAAAGATGTTCTCAAATATTCAACTTTATATCCCAAAAATACAAATAAATTATTGAGAATTTAAAAGAAATAGGCTCTAATAATATCTGTCAAAACACAAAAAAAAACAAGCTTTTTCATTTATACACGTCTCTTACTTTTCTTTCTAGATATAAATAAAAAAGCTTTTTTTTCGTGTTTTGACAGGTATTAATAAAACATTTTTATTTTTAAATTCTCAATAATTTATTTACTTTGTTGGGATATAAAGTCGAATGTTTGAGAATATCTTTCAACACTTTCCAAAGTCTACTGATGCTTATGGCAGCTCCTATGAAATGTCGACATATAGACAGCTGGGAAACATTGAAAGCAAGCTGTTTATAATTTTTTGATTGGTGTCAATGTAGTAGCTAATTAGTGAATAAAACTCAATTGTTTATACCAAATAACAATATTCTTTCAATACAATATTCTTTGTTTAGTTAATAAACGGATGACCGATTTGCAAGCCGATGAAGTAATATATTCAAACTCAATTTGTCTGATTAGATAAGCTATTAGATAAGTGTAGTAGTACTTAAATGGATTAAGAAACACATCGAAAAGATAAAAAAGATAGCAAGCAACATATGTTTGTTTTCCAGTATACTCGTACGTTGTCATCATAAAACTTTTTTCGTTTAGTATGACAATATCATTTATAGAGTAATAAAAATGCCACAAGAGTATAAAAGTATGACTTTAAATAAAATATAAACTAAAACTTTTAGAATCGGAACACTATTTGCGCCAACAAAAACAGCAGCAAAGACAAAAATTAATATAAAACTAAAACAGTGAACCCCCATTAAAATTGTATTATTTACGACAAAAATTTGTAAATGTATGCTTCTATTAGTGATGTTAATTTTATGATCTATTTAACAGTAATTTTATGACTGAAAAGATTAAAATTAAAACAATATAATAAAAAAATATACAATCGCTTACTCAATAAACCTGTACATAAAATTATTTTGAATCATTTGTTCCTTCATTGAAGTTGGGCTGTTTGCGCAACAAATATTTCATTTCGAAAGACGAGCGGATGACAAATAACAGTGGCATAATAAGAAGACAAGAGCACAAACACATACATACCCGTATGTATTTAAAAATAAAAAATATGACTAAATGAGTGGATGGATGAGTGAGTAGTGTGTTTGGCGGCACTTAATATTTGACGAAACATCAACAGCAATGCAGCCAAATTGAAAATATTTAAGAAAGAAAAGCAAACCTGTCTAAACACATACGAGTATGAAGAAAAAAAAACCATATTACCAGGACGATTTAAACATGTCGATTTAATTGCATTTTTACAGCTTTAAAGATTCGTGCTTCAAACAACATTTGGTTTCAATTTATAAAGTGTGTATCATTACAGTAGATGTGTTTCAGAAGTAACGAAGAATAAAATCTCGTCTTGCGGAATGTATTTCACAACTTTAAAAAAAACATAAACTTATTAAGCTTCCGAAATATGGAATATAAATTTGTTTGTTGTAATTTTTGTTTAGAGCAAATTTACAAACGCGACAGCCATCGGAAAATGTTTTACCTACACACTCTTAGTGTTCTTACATAAGAGCTAAAGAAGTTTGCTTAAAACTTGAACTGATATTTCAAATTATGGTACGATTATACTAGTTTTGAAATTTTAAGAAAAAACCGAATCAAAACCAATCATTGTAACTCTTTACTAATATAATAAATGTGAAAGTAACTCTGTTTGTCTGCGGCCTTTTCACGCCAACCAAACCAATTTTGATGAAATTCGGTATTCAGATACTTTGAAGTCCGAGCATCAACAGAGGGTCGTTTTTATTCTTAAAGTAACCCAACAAGGGGTTCAAAGGGGCCAAAATTACCATTCAAAAGCTTTTTTGTAATATTTGCGTAATTTATAAACCGTTTTTTTTTTTCTTTTGAGAGGATTTATAAAAAGTCCGTCAATAAAAAAAGTTTAGATATCGGGCATTTACGAACCGATGTTTCCTTTGGAAAGAGTTTGTCAACGGGCTAAAAATTAAAAAAATATATATTTGGGCTCCGAACAGATAGATGAAAAACAAATTTTTTAGTAACTCCGGTATTTATGAATCTATATTAATATCTTATTCTAAAAGAGTTTGTAAACGGACCCAAAAAATTTTTTTGGACATCGGGCAGAAAAAATTTACATCCGAAGAAAGATTTTAAGTACATAACTCCGCAATATATCAATCGATTTCCAAAACTTTTTACTTCTTTTGCAAGAGTATGGCGAAGGCCTGAAAACAAATAGAAAAATTTGGATATCGGATAAAAATAATGTCTTTCGAAAAATAAATTTGTGGTTAACTCAGCCATTCATAAACCAATTTTCACTATTTATTCTTCCTTTAAGAGTTTGTCAATGAACTAAAAATTTAAATTTTTTTTGGACACCGAACACATAAAATGTCCGTCGAAAAAAATCAAGCACTATGCTACAATGAACACATTTTCAATACTTTTTCTTTTTTGTAAAAAAAAAATAGGTTTTGGATGCCGGACAGACCAAATGTCCATCCGGACAAACATTTTTGAGTAACTCCACAATGTGAACCGATTTTCAATACTTTTTATTGTTTTGAAAGAGTTTGTCAAAGAAATGTTTTTTGAAGTATTTATTGAATCTCCAAAATGAACTAATTATAAGTGTTTAAATTTTAATACTAACTACGAAAATAAAACAAAATAATAAAGGAATATGAATGCTAGAAAAAAGTTTTATTAAGCTGGAACTATATCGGTAAAATCACCTATTGAACGCTCTGATGGTGGCAAAGGTATCCGTTCTTCGCGACCGAGAGTGGCAGCCAAAATTAAGTATGTTGCGCGCAAGAGGATAAGGGCTCCCTTATCCTCTTGCGCGCAACATATTTACTGACATACCTTATCGTATACTGACATACCTTATCGTATACTTAGACAATTCTTCTTTTACAAGTGCAACACTCAGAGCTGCCGTAATCGTTCGAAGACCTTAGTTTTTTCACCTTTGAATTTTTTCAATGTTTGCCGTTGAGGCGGTGCCCCATAATTGAATTCCGTTGCACAATATAGGCCTTAGAATTGCGTTGTAAAGCAAAAGTTTGCAATCTAACTTCAAGGTAGAATTTCTGCCCGTAATATTAATTTTAATTGCAACTGACGTTAGCCTACGGTCGAGGTGAATGCATAGGTACTTGACTTCATTTTGCTCCGTAATAGGTAATTTGTTGATTTGGTTAGGCGAACAAGTTTTTTTACGCAATGTAAATGTAACATGAGTACATTTTTGTCCATTAACTTTGATTTTCCAAAGTTTTCACCATTTCTCTAACACGAGTATTACAATATATTCCTGCAATTTTTTGAGACTAATTGATGGTTTACATGCACGCTGCAGAATGCTGTGTCATCTGCGAAAGTTGAAGTGTGGTTTCCGGATCTTATTGGCATGTCAGAGGTGTAAATCAAATATAAAGTAGGTCCCAGTATGCTACATTGGAGAACTCCTGCTTCGATAGGCTGAGTTGGGCTTATAAAATCGCCTTCCGGCCGCATAAGTAGCTTTCCAGAAGCTTGTGAGTGTTTGCTGGCAAGCTTAACTTTATTTTGTGCATCAGCCCGTCATGCCACACTTTATCAAAAGCTTGGGAAACGTCAATGAATAAAGCTCAGCAATACTTTTTGTCTTCGAAAGTCTTTCTCATGGCATTTACTAGTCTGTGTTTTTGTTCTATGGTGTTGTGCTTAGCCCGGAAGCCGAATTGTTAATTAGGGAAGCATACTACCTCACTTCAATATTGGAGTCAGCTTCTCCATCAACAATTTTTCGAAGAGTTTTGAAATTTTTGGCAGTAGACTTATTGCTCTATATCAGGTGTGCCCAGGCCTATGCGATGGATGCTCAATTGTTTTTGTAAAAGCGCTTAGTTATAAGGCTGTGCTCTTTAATACACACATGCTGCGCTCAGTACTATCAATGAAAATTACACAAACAATTTCATCTTATATATTTTTTGTTGTTCTTCACTGCACATACACAAGAGCAAGGCAACAACACTTTCACATGCTTTGGTGGTAAACATTGACGACACCGATTATCAGTGTAAATTTTGTTTTTGTAGATTGTTTTCCTTTTTAGAACAAAAAATATTAGATAAAACTAGTTTTTCTTAAATGTATTGGTGTTTGCTCTTCCATGTAGAACTTTTGGGCATCCCAGCTCCATATGATTCTAATTTAGTGGCTTCCTTCCCTTAAAAATGTCGGCTTTTCATTGGCCTTGAGTTTTTAGGATTCGTATATACATACGAGTATGTGAGGAAAAACCAATAAGTCCCTGACTTTTTGAACAAATCACAAATTTTTATATAAAAAGTTATTTCATTTTTCATAATAGTCCCTTTGAGTTTTATACACTTAAGTGCTGTTCATAGAACACAGACGAATAACTCGTCTAGAAAATTTGTATGAAAGTTACTAAATTTTTTGAGTAATTTCCATATAAAATTTTTAAGACGAGTGCTCATCTGTGTTTTATGGACAGCAGATTAGTCCAAAGTTTCTTCCAATATGTTTTGTCTAGGTCATCAGAATACACATTTGTATCTCACAAAACCAAAGGTCAATGGTGTCAAATCTTTTCCGACGAGCCATTGGATGAATGACAAAACAATTTCTAGCTCAATTTATGGATTTGGCGTAGAAACTGCGCGTGTGGTTGTGGTCGAAAAGTTTTCTTATACCCAAGTAATCTTTCAATATTAAAACAGCTTCAAAGCTCCAGAGGCTAAAACCACATCATTATTTTTTCCAATTGTTTTGGATGTGAAGACCTCAACGGAGCGTCCATGATGTTCGGCAAATTCTATGTTTGTATGGCCACATCAAAACATGCGGTTGTCATGTTTTAATTTAATGATCACATTTAATGATGTGGCTGGTTCAAATTTAAACAGGCGACAATTGACAATTGTCTTTTGACAGTAGTACCGCTGCTTTTTGATGCAACTTAAAATGTTACGGAGTTATTCAAAATCAGCTAATTAGAGATGATAATTTATTTACGCTGTGTCACAGCATTTCAGCTATTTAAAGGTGGTTTAACGTTGTATATTGACGATAGCTGAAATAAGTTAAAATATCAGTTTTTCAAAAAGATCCGACCTGTTCAAACAAAATTTCTGAGCTAATTAAAAAGGTTAGTTTAAAACAGAAGTTATTGTCATATCAGCAAACAAAACTACGACATTCCTACTATTCAGTCACTGCCGACCAGAATCAGCTGTTGCTTACATTTACAAGTATTATCATTAAAATTAATTACACTATCGTTATTACTAGCGATGAAATATGTATGTATGTATTGTAGAAAAACGTCATAGAATCACACGAAAATTTTCTTTTAAGTAGCTGCCTGAATTTGTTTTACCATAAACAAAATGGAGATAATGATGATGCTGCTCCCATGTTGCATGTTAAATGCTAATGTTGTTATGCTGATGATGAAAACGATGAAGATGATAGGATGAATATGATGATGTGCTAAGACATCGCTGAATGCTTTTAAATAAAGCGCAACAAATGTCATTATCAAAATCAAAGAAAAAATTCAGTTTATAGCAAAAAGAAAAAAAATCCCTTACAAATAATATCATAAAAAAATATTTATTGCATATAAGCTATATTAACAAGAGAACATGAAAAATAAAAATATATTCGACTTTATACTGTTTGCAAGAGCGAGCACCGGTAGGATACATATGTACGAGTATATGAATGGCGGTTTTATCGTCTATTGTTTAACAACTTCTTTTAATGAAGAAATGAAAATGCAGCAACAATTGCTTCTGATTAGTGGAAGGAACAGGCCTCAACATGATGAATCCGATCTTCGTTGCGATTACTAGTGTTCTTTACTAACAGAGTGACTACACTGCCAAAATATTACTGGAAAATGTACAAAACAACAGCTAAAATAATTTTATAGTTAACTATTTCCATATTTATTTTAAACTCTTTAAAATAAAACTAAAACAATTATTGAAGTAAAAGCATTTTTATTTACTTTATAGCGAATTTCATCTGACACCGACTTGTGTGAATTTCGTGTACTCAAATGTATACGTCAGTTGTTCCAGTTCTGTTTTGATATAACTCGTAGTTGCTAGTATAAAAAAGATCAGTTTGAAGAACATTTAAATACGAAATTGTGTGGAAAATGAAAATTGTGGCAATATACAGAGTGCTTTTTATAGAGGTATGCAAAATTGAAATAATGTACATAAAACATATAAAGGGTGTTTTTTTAAGCTAGATAGAACTTTAAATTGTAAAAAGTAACACAAAAAATTAAATTTTGATGAAACATTTTTTTTATTTGTTTCAGTATACTCTGACAAATCATCATGAATAGACTCACGCTTGAACAACGCTACGAAATTATCCAAATTTTCTTTGAAAATCAGTCGTCGATTCGCGCAACTTATAGACGACTTCGTCATTTGTATGGCGTACATAATCGTCCATCTGAACAAGCCATTCGTCGAACTGTGGATAGATTTCGTACCACATACTCTCTAGAGGATGCAATAACACCAGCACGTCGAAGGAATGTGCGTACTGAAGAGAATATCGCCGCTGTAAACGAAAGTGTGGAAGAAGATCCAAATTTATCGATTCGTCGTCGGTCGCGTTACGGTCAATGGAGATCGTTACCGCACCATGATCAATGATTTTTTGTTTGAAAATATGGATGACATTGATCCGGAGGAGATGTGGTTTCAACAGGATGGCGCTACGTGCCATACGGCGAACGCAACCATCGACTGAAATCAAAATTTGGCGATAAGTTGATTTCGAGAAATGGACCTGTCAATTGGCCTCCAAGGTCGTGCCATTTGACACCTCTCGATTATTTCCTGTGGGGCTACGTGAAGTCACTGGCTTATGCTGATAAACCAGCAACAATTGACGCCTTGGAGGCCAGCATTGTTCGTGTTGTTCGTGACATACGGCCAGCAGTGCTCGAAAAAGTGGCCCAAAATTAAACGTCCAGAATGCGCTTCGTCAAGAACAGCCGCGGTGCCCATATGCCCGAAATCATTTTCAAATGTTAATGTCACGTATTGATCTTTCGAATAAAAAAAAATTTTGATTACAATTTAATTTTTTGTGTTATTTTTTACAATTTCAAGTTCTATCGGGCTTAAAAAAACACCCTTTACGAATTTTTAAATTGACATGAAATTTACTTTAGTCCAATGATAATATTCTGCCATAAAAATATATATGTATAAATTCTGGCATATGACCGCCACGGATGACTTTTTCCACCTGCCCATAAGCACATCAAACAGTCAATTTTTTTGTATGTTGCGGTGTGTCAACATTAATGGCGTTTTCTGTTCTAGAAAAAATGTACCATTTTTCATATTATTTTGCCAGAAAATACAAAAGTATACAGTTTTCTCAACTTTTTTCAGATATTTATAGTTATTGCGACATCTGCTTTTCATCTCAATAAAACTTAAATTTTAAAACTTGAATTTTAAGAAAAAAAGTGCAGAAGTTCAGAAAAGAAAACGGCATAAGATTTATATTTATAAACTTTATTAGTTAAAAATTAGTTTATTCTAAAGCAGTTTTATTAGGATAGTGGTATAAGCACAGTTGTCTTTCGTTTCCTTTGCGGAAATTTGTCAAAGGCACATAGACTTGCTTGCTTGATCAAGCAAAATTAAAACAAAATTTTTCTAACTTTTCGTAAATTCTACCACCAAAATACATGTGATGTTTTTTGTCGTTGTATTTATTGTAATTCTGTCACTACCTGTTAAAGCTGTCTTGGTTTATTCCATTCAAATATTTCTAGTTAAATAATTGAAGGTACCAATGTAATTTTTTCTAAAGTAATATGGACCCTAAGGGTGAATTAGAGCAAAACTTTTAGATTTGGATTCGTTAGAGCCTTTTATTTTGTGGAGTTTGGTAAAAACAATGCATGACTAAAAAAAAAAGAATGGTAGGATGAGAGTTTAGGTCTCCTCATCGGAGTCGAGGCTTCATAACTGCGCCTGAGTAGCTTTTAGAAGGGTAAAGTTTAAGACCGATCATCACTAATATTTCTCCCTCTTCTCACTGCTCTTAACAACATATCTTCACCCTTACTGCCCTCCTTAAGGGGACTTCCATACAAAATATTAGTTTTTAATATTTTAGAGTTACCAGCCCTAACTATCCACAGCTACTAAAAGTGCTGAACGTATGACTGATTGCAAATTTCTTTGTAAATCTAAAAATTTTGTAGAACATACCTATAAAACACAGTTGTGCAGCTGCTCTGGGCTGAAGAACAGATCCCGAGTGATCGTAATTATTTGTTAAGTGTGGTCAGGCTTGTTGTTTTTATTTTTGTCGTTCGGCTTTCGAGAGTTTTGCGTCTCGCTTGCATTGTATAAAGCTGAAATTCTGTCAAAAAAGTAAAATCAGTGCAATTTTATGAGGCAAGTTACATATCAAAACGCATAGGAAGCAAAAAGTAGGTTTTCTTTCTACTTTTGTACGCGTGTTATAAAAACTGTCAGTCATTTTTGATAGCCGCAGATCCCAATTCATTTTATTTTTTAAATGTCATTGCCAAGAATATTTATGCCCTGGATTGTTATTTTATGGTTTTGTGTGAAAAAAAAGTTTGCATTTAAAAAATACTTCAAATACAACAAAAAACTTATCGCATTGAAAGCATTGCATATAACTTAATTTTGCAAAAGTGTAGAACTCGCGTTTAAAACGCGCAAAAAGCGACAACGAATATAACGCGTAGTACGGACCTTCAGCTTAACAGTTTACTTCTACTAACTGCAGTGTGCCCAATTTAGCATTTTCGATGCTAGATTTAGCACTTCTTTTGTTGATTTAGCTGCAACATTTTCGATTTAAGACTTAGCATTTTCCAATTGCTCATTTAGACATTTTTTAAAAGATCTATGTTACCAAATTATTTTAAAAAGATAACATTTTGGTCCTTTAAGTTAGGTAGGCAGGCTGTTAGATTCTCCAAAAAAATTGTTTAGATTCTCCAGCTCACTTGGATCCTGAAATCGTTCCGTTTGTTCTAGCCTGAAAAGTGTAGAAGTGTGGGTGAAAATTAGAAATTATTGTGTTATAGTGGGTGTAGAGAGGGAGGGGGCAGGAGAGGAAAGGTGGGAAACCTCTTTCTAGTGTGGCGTTACATGCTCATGACCACGCTACTCCTTATGAAAGATGCTAGTGCCATTAGATTGCCCGAGGCCAGACATGATGGGATACTGAAGCTCCTTCCGCCTAGATATCTTAGCTCCAATGCCCGGCATGTTCCGAAGTGATGAAGGATTGTCTCCTTCTCTTCCTCGTCTTGGCAACTTCTGCACATATCATTATAGGGTAAACCTAGTCTCCTGGCTTGGTTCCGAAACGACCAATGTTCAGTGATGACTGCTACAGTGACTCTCAGGTGAGATCTGGGCAGTTTTAATAGCTCTCACGTTCTCTTAGAGGTGATATGCAGCCACAAGTTTCTTGACATAAGGCATGTGGGCCATTTTTCTTGGGCACTTTTCAGCGTTTCTTTTCCAACAGGCTGATAAGAGTTGTCCACAAAAGGGATCTATATCATCAGCGACGTTGTTGCCGTTGTTGGACCCGTGTCCAAGCATCCATTTTCTTTAATTCTTGTTTAAAGATATCCGGCATTCTTAGATCACACAGGAAGTAGTGTATATTCTAATCAGGGAGTTGATGGCGACCTTGTTGCCCGGTAAAATCATGACATCCCTACCGAATACTTTGTGAAACGTCAGCCATCTGGCCGTCTTATTATTATTTATATTTTGGTCCCTTAAAGTCATGCTTAGAAGATTTCTTTGTGCCAATGCCGTGTTTTAATTATAATTTTGAAAATTTTCTTAAACTTAAAAAATGGAGAAAGAAATAGGAATTGTCTGTCGCAATTTTATTGCACAATTTATAAGTTACGACAAAGTTTTCCAAAACATTTTCTAAGCTTCAACAATACAATTTTTTAAAAGAAATAGTTTAAAATTTGATAAGTGTAAGTTACACTAACATTTTAAGAAAGAAAGGCTAGATTATACGGTAGAGAATATAATAACTTTGGAACAATGTATGAGGGTGTGGTTGTGGTATCCAATATAGAATTGATCTTAGGTACTATGAAGTTTTGATGTTGATTTGATACACATCCCATATTTGAATCAGTTGGTTTCACGTATACATTGTAGTAGTAAATTATCATAAATTTGTTTAGAACAACGAAATGCCAGACTTGGAGATATCTAAAGCTGAGTCTATAGATTCACTTACTAGTTTTATTCTAATATATGAGGGCGGATTGATATTGAAGCTACCTAAGTAGGAAAAAACTTTTTTTTTCCAAACCATTCATTTCTCTACATAGTCTCCTTTTAGCTCAATACACTTAGTAAGACGATATTCCAACTTTTTTATATCATCTGAGTTATACGATTTCCGGAACCCCTCAAAATTCCCGTAATCACTTCCTTGTTTCGGATGAATCTTTTTGCTGCGAACCATTTTTTAAGTTTGGGAACAGAAAAAGTCTGTAGGAGCTAAATCTGGACTATAAGGTAATTTAAGCATCGTTTTGAAGAAATGTGGCCATTTTGTCTTGATTGCATCAGCCAATTGATTCAATTATGCACGATAATATTTTCCTGTGATTGTGAATCCTTTTTCAAGATAATCAATGATCAATATTCCGTATGCATCCCAAAATAATAACCTTGCCAGCCGATTTCACTGTCTTCGCCTCCTTCTGAGCTCTTCCACCAGCTTCCACCCATTGCTTCGATTGATTTTTGGTTTCAGGTGTGTAATGGTGGACCTATGTTTCATCAACAGTTATTAATCGACACCAAAAAATAACAAAATTATGCTTAATCATGTCCAAACACTACTGTGAAGTGGTCTGTCGAACTCGTTTTTGTTCGACACTGAGCAAACGCAGCACATATTTTGCCGATAGGTTTTTCATATGCAAATGTTCATGTAAAATGTTGAACACACGTTCATATGGTATGTTTACAATTTCAACGATCTCAGGTAACTTGACACGGCGGTCATCCTTCCTGTTGATGGTTTTGTTGCAGAGCTTATTCGACCGCGTTTAAATTCAGCAATCTAATATTTCGGCATTTAATCTGACAGAGCTTACTAACCGTAATATTTATCGAGCTTTTCTTTTGCCTCCTTCGCCGTTTTCTTTTTCAAATAATAGTGTTTAATAATTCCACGAAATATATGTTTTTCCATTTTTCAAGAAACACAAAAGTTATTTACTTCAAACAACTACAACAAATAAACTAATCAATGCATTTGGGAGAAATTTTAACAGCTGACGTTTGACACATCGCAATTTAAAAAAAAAAACATTTTTTTGTGTTTGTGCTGCCATCTAGCGCTAAGTAGCTTCAATATCAATCCACTCTCGTATATTTATCAAAATTATTTTCAACAATACAAAATGCTGATATATTTATACATTTTATTAGTCTATAGTACGACACAGACCATTAAAACAGTGTTGTCTAAAACTCAAAGCATATTTATTCAGCTATAATTTTATTTCTACAGTATATAAATTAATATTTATTTACGGTATTTCCAAATCAAATTTGTTAAATCATTTCTTTTCGTTGCTTTCTCCTGCCATTAATTGAGCGTTTAAAAGTTTATACTTTTTTTCATTTTATGCGAACGCTTTGAATGCAAAATTTAAAATTTTTCCAAAGACATTATTTGTAAAGATCAAAGATTTGCCATTTCAAAAGTAATTATAAATTGTTGCCACATCATAATAATGTTTATTGCAATGATCTGTCAATTGCCAGCTGTCTACCATTTTATTCGCTACAAATAAACTAAATAAAAAATTAAAAAAAAACCAACTTGTCAACACACTTCTAAAAAAGGTGGTATACACTTAAAGCAACAAACTAAAAAGAAATATTTTAAATTCTTATTACAGAAATGAATGACAATCCTGCATAACTTCATTCCTAAACACCTTTAATTTTTCAATTTTTATGTCTTTTAGTTGGCTGCTTATTTATGCGCTTCTTCAGCCATCTGTACGAGTATTGGTGTATCTCTGTGTCTGCGTGCACTTTTGTCTGCATTTAATTCAGTTTTGATGTCTTCAGCAGCCATTGCATGTCGCAAACTCACTTTTAACGGCAAAACAACTAAACGACTGGCTGCTTGTTTGAAAAAATACTGGCTGTCGCTTGCAATTAAGCCAAGTGATATTTTAACTTAATTATTATTTCATTGCAATTAAATATTAAAGGAGGAAATTCGAAACTGTTTTATGAAAATCTAATCATAAAATATTAATTTATGTTAAATAAATATTTATGTCGTACGGAAGGTTTACTGACAGTGTAAGATCTTTTAAACATTTTGTTAATATGAAACTCACACTGGTACATGAAAAATATATTTTGTACACGGTGAACTAGTTAGGATCTTAAGGAATATGCAGTTCAACCAATAGCCTGCTTAAATAGAAAATTGCCGCACATAAAGAATACACATGAACAAAAGTAAAGGGATATTTGCCGGCTTTCAATAAACATGTTATTCTGTTCTGCCTGTGTACTTTAAGAATATAAATTCTTCTTTGCTGCTTGAAGATATGACGAAAAGTCAAATCTATGCTGCTATATCAGTTGTCTAAAATTTGTTTTAGAAACTAAGAATGGATGTTGTTTCTCTTTACAGACTATCACATACATAGATGCCAGATAAATTTGCTTTAAAATCATCAAATTCGACGGAAAAAAATCGTCAATATGGTTATTACAAATCGTCATAAAATCATCAGCTATTAAAATTAATTATTTTTCAAGAAAAAATTTAACTTAACGGCGTAAAGTATAGAAAAACAAGTCATGGTTGCCTTTAATAAGAAACTACAGCATTTAAAGCTTTACCAACAAATATATACTCCTACAAACATGAATTTAATTTCATAAGTACCTGTAGCATTCATTAATTTTTATGACACAGGTATTAAATTTCTCGTCTTTCGAATTCTACGATGAAATAAGAAAACTCTTTCATTATGTTAGAAATTAACAACTCACCTATTCCGCAGCACAACGAAGTAAAGTACCTTGGTATTCACCTGGACCGTAGGCTAACATGGAAGTCTCACATTGAAGCAAAGGTCACTCAGTTAAAACTAAAAGCAGCGCAGCTAAATTGGCTTATGGGCAGAAATTCTACATTGAAATTAGATTGCAAACTTTTGTTATACAACGCAATACTAAAGCCTATATGGTGCTACGGAATTCAGTTATGGGGCACCGCCTCAGCGTCAAACATTGAAAAAATCCAAAGGCGACAAAACAAAATTCTACGAACGATTACTGCAGCTCCATGGTACGTCAAAAATTCACGAATTCATAACGATCTGAGTGTTCCGCTGGTAAAAGAGGAATTTTCTAAGTACGCGACAAGGTATATCAGTAAACTGGAACTTCATCCAAACCCTCTTGCTCGCAATATACTTAATTTTGGCGGCCACACTCGGCTTAAAAGAAGGGATACCGCTGCCACTATCAGATTGCTCAATAGGTGATTTTACCAAAATAGCTCCCGCATAATAAAACTTTTTGTCTAGCATTGGCCGGACTTTAGAATCACATTTTTTAATTTTAAATTTAGTATTAAGATTTGAATACTTATTGTTAGTTCATTTTGAAGATTCAATAAATAAAAAAATGCTTAAAAAAAAAAAAAAAATTATGTTAGAAAAAAGACACTTTCTTCTTTTATAATATTGTAAGGACTTGTAGAAGTTGAAGTTTCGAATTCATCTTCAAATTTAGTCTCCTTAAAATATGAACACACGCGTTTACATACAAATTTGCACAATTTTTAGCTTAAACGCTTTTAAGCGCTATTCACATATGATATTTTAAATTCATCTCTAACATACAATATATGTGTACAATAAATAATGTTTCAGTATTACAAACATACATATATATTTACATATCATAAATATTACTTTCATTTCATAAATTAACTTTAAAAAAGGAAGTATGCATTTAGTTGCTTGAAAGATATGACAGTAAAAATGTGATCTACAAAAATCGTCAAAAACAGACCTTAAATCGTCAAAGTGCTATTTTCAGCAACCAAAATCGCCAAAATGAAAATAAATTGTCAAATATGGCAACTATGATCACATAATATAAACTATCCCAATGAATACAAACTCTACTCTACTTTGCATTTTAATATGATATAATGAAATAACAATGGAGCTTTATTTACTAAAGGGTGTTTTTTTAAGCTAGATAGAACTTTAAATTGTAAAAAGTAACACAAAAAATTAAATTTTGATGAAACATTTTTTTTATTTGTTTCAGTATACTCTGACAAATTATCATGAATAGACTCACGCTTGAACAACGCTACGAAATTATCCAAATTTACTTTGAAAATCAGTCGTCGATTCGCGCAACTTATAGACGACTTCGACGAGGCGCATTTTTGGCTTAACGGGTTTGTTAATAAGCAAAATTGCCGCATATGGAGTGAGACCAATCCACAAGAGACCCTACAGACTCCATTACATCCAGAAAAATGCACTGTTTGGTGCGGTTTTCATGCTGGTGGCATCATCGGACCTTATTTCTTCAAAAATGAGGCCGGAGCTCGCGTTACGGTCAATGGAGATCGTTACCGCACCATGATCAATGATTTTTTGTTTGAAAATATGGATGACATTGATCCGGAGGAGATGTGGTTTCAACAGGATGGCGCTACGTGCCATACGGCGAACGCAACCATCGACTTACTGAAATCAAAATTTGGCGATAAGTTGATTTCGAGAAATGGACCTGTCAATTGGCCTCCAAGGTCGTGCGATTTGACACCTCTCGATTATTTCCTGTGGGGCTACGTGAAGTCACTGGTTTATGCTGATAAACCAGCAACAATTGACGCCTTGGAGGGCAGCATTGTTCGTGTTGTTCGTGACATACGGCCAGCAGTGCTCGAAAAAGTGGTCCAAAATTGGACGTCCAGAATGCGCTTCGTCAAGAACAGCCGCGGTGCCCATATGCCCGAAATCATTTTCAAATGTTAATGTCACGTATTGATCTTTCGAATAAAAAAAATTTTGATTACAATTTAATTTTTTGTGTTATTTTTTACAATTTCAAGTTCTATCGGGCTTAAAAAAACACCCTTTATATTAGATTCTAACATTGATACCAATCAAAAATTTATAAATTATTTTATTATATACATAATTATCATTTGTTTGAAAGGTGCAAAGATATGTAGAGACGTGTATGTAATAAAAATGTTTTTTTTTGTGTTTTGACAGATATTATTAGAGCATTTTTCTATTAAATTCTAAATAATTTATTAAGATTGTTGGGATATAAATTTAAATGTTTGAGAAATCTTCCAAAAATTTTCAAAGTCTACTGATGATTAGGGTAGCTACTATGAAATGTCGACATATAGACAGCTGGGAAACATATAAAACAAGCTGTTTATAATTTTTTAATTGATTCTAATTACCATTTTTATAAATTAAAAATAATCCTGAGCATATAATCACCACAAAGTAAGAACAATGTATACAAAAACTGATTTCTTATTGTGCCTAGCGATCTTCAAATATATTAACTACCAGCCATGTTGCGGAGTTCAGATCCGTTTCGAAACGGATTTGAATCCGTTTGTTGGTTCTTCAGAAAATGAACATAAGAACAAAATGCCAGATTCAATTCCGCTTCCAAACGGATTGAAATCTGTGAAATTTTCGAAGTCTATAATGTGTTTATCGTGACTACTAGTATTGGCGTTTTTTTCAGGACATTTTATCACAAGATGAGTGGGAGCCAGGACAGTTTTGGTTAAGTTTTTGCCGTATCAAAATGTTGAACTAAATCTCGCATATTATATATATTTAGTTTGTTTTGTGAATTCAATATCCATTAGTTTTGACCTATAACTTAAAAAAAAACGTGTACGAAGTCTGATAAAAAATAACCGTTATTAAAGCCCAATCATGGTAATGGAAGCATCCAGAAGAGCCAAGGCCGAAAAGAGCAAGTCAAGTTCGGTCTAATGTGAAGGTTTTGCTCACTGTTTTCTTCGACTGCAATGGCGTGGTGCATCATGAATTCTTGCCACAAGGTCGTACGGTTAATAAGGAATACTGCCTTGAAGCTATACGCCGTTTGCGGAAGGAATTGTGGAAAAAACAAGCATGGATTTTGCACCATGATAACGCACCAGCTCACACATCGATGCTTGTGAGTGAGTTTGTGGCCAAAAACAAAACCGTTATCATGCCTCAACCACCGTATTCACCGGACTTGCCCCCGCTGGCTTTTTCATCTGCCAAAACTGAAGACACCGATGAAAGGCAAGCGTTTTGCTACGATTAAGGAGATAAAAGAAAAATCGAAACAGCAGCTGTTGGCGATACCAAAATTGTCTGGTGGATTGGAAAAAACGCTAGCATCAGTATGTTCTATCTAAGGGGGATTACATTGAAGGGGACAAAATGTTAATGATGAATAAATAAATACTTTTTGAAAAAATTTTAAATAATTCGATTTTTTGATCAGACCTCGTATACTAATTAATTCCATGCCACATGCTTCGTTATTATCTCTTATGTTAAGACTTCAAAGAATTTTTTGTTTTTACTTAGAAATATATTTAGCCCCAATGTGCCTACATATATTAACGGAAGTGAACAAGATCTGCACAAATCTTCTTCGGAGAAGAGGCATATAAGGATTAAAAAAAATATTTGAAATATTAACAAATAAATACAATTATGAAAAAGACAAGAAGTGGAAGCCGGTTTCCCAACACAGCAACAATGTTTAAGATTCTGAACCAAGGCAAAGTTGCCAGACTAGATTGCTTTAATATCGTCAACTTTTAAGAAGCATATCTAAAAAAAATTTTAAATTTTAATAAAAATTATTTATATAGTTTAATAAAACATGTTTTATTAGCTACATACACATGGTTTTGTTAACTATTGTGGCACACTAGGATATACAATAATTTTAGTTTCCAATACGGGAGCATACACAAACATCGATTTGATAAATTCAAGCCACAAGTTTGCAGAAATTGACCTTGCGTTTTATTAATTGTGATTGCAAACGCTAATTGAATAGGAAAGTGTAATGTTTTGAAATCAAATGGGAAATCGGTTGGAACTATGGAAATACGTGGTAACAGCACATTTATATCTTTATATTTGTCCGTTGTAATGGAAATTGCGATTAATATGTTTCGCAGTTTTTTTTACTGCAAGTCGAGTACCATTGCAAAGACATGGTTCCTCCAATTTTTTTTTTGCTTCTAAAATCCTATAACATGCGACCACGAGTCTCTAAAGAGTTTTTGTGGGCCATTGTGCATTCATTTCTTGCTATGATCCTACAAATTTTCATTTCTTTACCTATTGAATTTACCTTAGAATTGCGGCTTTAGGGTTAATTTATATGCCAAATGTCCTGTTCTGCCCCCATACAAAAGTATTGCAGCTGTCCCGGACGATGCAAGGGTTAGTGAAGCACATTTATATGTACGTATTTTTTTAGTTGTAATTCAAACGTTCGCCGTCTTTGTCAGAATACGTTGCAAAACTTTTAGGTAAGAGATACAAGAAAAATAAAACATTTAGTGAAAAAAGAAAAGAGTGCAGTAAACAAAAAACATAAATTTATTTAATGGAATATTAACAAAAAACTGAAGTGCGCAGTACGTCTTCAACCTACTTACAAATAAAGCGAGATTACGTTCGAGCTGCCTAGTGTCGGCTAAGAAAGTATGCCAGATTGTATCCGAGCTTCTGTTCATTTGTTTGAAAGGTGTAAAGAAATGTTAGAGACGTGTATAAATGAAAAAGCTTGTATTTTGTGTTTTGACAGATATTATTAGAACATTTTTTTTTTTAAATTCTCAACAATTTATTTAGATTGTTGGGATATAAAGTTGAATGTTTGAGAATATCTTTTAAAAAATTTCCAAAGTCTACTGATGATTAGGGTAGTTCCTATGAAATGTCGACATATAGATAGCTGGGAAGCATAGAGAACAAGTTTTTTATAATTTTTTGATTGGTATCAATGTTAGAAGCTAAAATAGCGAATAAAAAACTTTATTGTTTAAAAATAGTTATAACGATACACACATATAATCATGATTTATTAAAACACCCTCTTTCTTTGGTTTTACGCTGAAACTCCAGTTCTCCGCAGACAAAATCGTGAGTAAAGGAGCATAGCACGGTCAAAATGCTTCCTGTCAATTTCGTGCTTGAAAAAAATTTCATTCTTGATATCCATCAACTATTCATTTTAATTTGGATTTGCGATGTGAGTCTAGTAGAAAAAAGTCAATAAATAATGAAATTTTAATTGCAATATTTATTTTTCTTCTTAATACCTTTTTAAATTGATTCGCACTACTTGAAATTCAAAATATTATATTTTGCCGCTTTTTCATTAAATTTTTTTCTTCTTCTTTATATTTCTTGCCAACCGTACACAACGAAAACAAAATAATAACAAAAATCTGTTCGGGCTTGATAGCTTGCACCAAATTGTTGGAATTTTCGATGTTCAAAAATTTCAACAAGTTTGATAATTTTTGCTATTTTATCGAGCGTTGTCGGTGTCACATATACTAACAAATTTTCGCACATACCTGTGGTACATGCAGAAACCATTGCCAAATGTGGCAAGCGAAGTGGTAGGTGTGTTCTGTCTATGCACTAAAATCGCTAACGAAAGGATATGCCTCTCGTATCTGTGCCTATTCACCAGTAGTTGTAACAATTGTTACCCACTATTCGATAGCTAATACGCTATCACTATGTAATGCATAACGCACGTATTTTTCTGCTGCGCATTTAATGTTTGTCACTGAGAGCAATTATGTTAATGCAAAGCTCCCGTTGTTAAAACAACAAAAACTTTAGGATCATAACATTATCTTTGCTAAAACAAACTTTAGTAGCATTTTAAAGAAAAAACACTTGTTTTTTTAGAAAGTGTGCAATTTAGTAAAAAGGTAAATAAAGAGCGTCCGTGGCAAGACAATATACAAGGTGGAAGCGAAACTACAACAAACTAACAATAAACAAGTGTGTAGTATATTCGGCTGGACCACATCTAAAACACCCTTTACCATAATCACGTAAATATATAGTATATATATTAGAAATTTTAACTGAATATGGTCAGATATATGTATATGGACCGACATCGTGGAAAACTATATTGCCTCGTAATCGCCATGCCAAAAAGGTAATCTTTGCAGGAAATTTTTATTGAAAACCTGTTTAGGCTATCTCTCTGGTATATATGGACCGATATCGGAATTTTTCATTTTTTTGTATTTTAAGCAAAAAATTCATAATAATAAAAAATTTTATGTAATTTGGTTGTTTACAAAACTTAATTGTTTTCATAGCGAAGGGATATAATAATGGGAGTGATAGAATTCACCAGCGAAGAGGGGTGGCGAATGTGGTAGTTTTCTGGGGCTAGTTTTTTCGATGGCTACTAGTGACTAGCATAAGGATTGCACCTTAGGTTTGGTACTTTATGCAGAAACTTGTAGCTAACCCTTTAGGTGGCTAAAGGTAATGTAGAGACGGGTCAATCGCCATCTCCAATGACAAGCCCATGTTAAATTCGACACTCAAATACATGTGTGGTAGATTGCAACTGGGCTAGCGGTAGTGCAAAATTAGCTAGCGAATCAACACGTTCAGAGCTAGTCCCTTATACCACTGGGATGTTAATACGTATTCAAATTCAACCAATACATACATACGTATGTATAACGCATCATTTTCCTTCACTTTTTTTTAACTAAGCGAGGCTTTAAAGCGAGAGTATGGCTACTATTTAATTATGTAAAAGCTATTGTCTTCATAAATTTCAAATAAGGAAAATCAATAGAAAATTTTTTCGGAAAATTCTTACGTGTGTGTGCACAATTTTTTCAGCTAAATTGTTTTAGAAATCACCATAAATAAATTAAATTCCAAGTAAATTTAAAATTTTATTTGAAAACGTCAAAGTTACGATAAACTTCAAATATGGCAGCCATGTACAAATGAGTACTAGGCATTTAAAATGTTTATCAACATTAAACTGTTTTTCAAACTGCAGCATGTTGACAAAACTATAAAACTGTAATAAACTTGTTGGATTTTACTTTTTTTCTTGTTCTTGTTAGCTTTGTGAGTAAGAGTTATTTAATCTTTTTCAATTATCATGATGAGGTTTTATGACTTCTCTAAACGAGTATGAGAAGGATTGTGAATGTTGCTACATTGCAACCACTTGCTTGTTGTTCTTGTTGTTGTTTCTTAAATAACAATTTTACGACTGAGACATGCGTATTTGAACATTATAAATCCCCCATCAGCCATAAAAGCTTTCTGTTCGTCAAATGATTTTGAGCATTCGTATATGTGTATATATGTATGTTTGTATGTATGATGATGATGGCATATGTAAGATAACATTATAATCCGAGAAATTGATTCAAATAGCAATTTGGTCGGAATTATTCAATGTCATCGTACTTTTGACGACGAAACAGTTATTTCATTTCGTTTTTTTTTTCTCATTTTCATTTTGAT
Source organism: Thecocarcelia acutangulata (assembly GCA_914767995.1). NCBI lineage: Eukaryota > Metazoa > Arthropoda > Insecta > Diptera > Tachinidae > Thecocarcelia > Thecocarcelia acutangulata. The sequence goes on from OU612094.1 coordinate 112,859,449, forward strand.
TTTGTGTATAGCTTTTAATTATGTTATTACAGCAGTCATTAAATTAATAAAGATTTGGGTATCTGGATACATACGTGCGTATAAACATTGAACAGTGGTACAAACAATGAACGTGCAAATGTATTTTAGTATGTATTTTTAGTGCTTAAATAATCATAAAAAATTAATATGGACGCAAAAAGTATATTTAAATAGATTTAAGTTTATGATAATATATACAAATCGAAATACGTAACTGATTATATTCTTTGTCTAAAAGATGCTACGGAAGCTAAAACACAGAAAGCGGACTGCTCTGTTTTTTGTTTTTAGAGTAATTTTTTTTATAATTTTCATTGACTTTTTTTATCCAATTGATTATAATTTTAATTATTTGACCATATTTATAACGAAAGCCGGAAACCACACGGCAAAAGATATTTTTTTATTAATTCTTAATAGTATTAAAATTTTAATTAATACCTTAAATTTTTGATTAATGCATTAAGATACAATATGGACTTTCGGGGTTTGTGTTACACTGTCTCACAGAAATGAAGCTTTATATTATCGATACGAATGAAAACATTAAAATTAGTTTGACTTTAATTATAAACAGCATGTTTTTATGTTTCGCAGCTGTCTATATGTCGACATTTCATAAGTGCTAGACTAATCATCAGTAGACTACATACACACATTCAACTTTATAGCCTATTTACATCAAAGCTAAATCTGCTCATTCGAGATTTCAAGCCAAATCTAGTAGATTTTGAGAAGATTTCCCATACAAAATGAAATCTACTTTATGAGTAGATTTCGACGAAATGTCCTGAAATCTACTCAGTACTAAGCGATGCAACTGTGATTTCTTGCAAAAAGTACTTAAAAATACTGCGCTTCATCAAAAATTGCACTATAATGTGGTGTATGCAGTCTCTGGGCACAAAAAATATACACTTTAATGCTGGTGTATTCAGTCTCTGATAATATTGTATTGTCAAACCCGCATGCATAAATTGTTTTTGAGCAAATGAAATCTTGCTAGATGTCAAAAAACGGTAGTGTAAACGATATAGATTTCGTTGTAGATTTCAATTCAAATCTACTAGATTTTGAGTTGGTGTAAATGCGCTATTATATCCCAATAATCTAAATAAATTATATCACAGTAAACCAGGTGCAATCGAAGCACCTAATTTCTACGAGTTAACATGCATCAAAAATGGTTTGCCAAAGAGATTATGGCAATAGCTTTTTGATATACACATCAATTACCTTCAAAAAAGTAAATTTACTTGTTGTTCCATCAAGAGATCACAAGGGTTCAGTACCTTTAATTGGGCAATAATCTAACTCTAGCTCATTCGGCATATTTTCCACATTTAGCCCCTAGCGGTGATATTATTGTAGCAGCACGTTTATAATAAAGGAAGAAGTGAACATAAGGTGCGTGCAAGACAAGCAGTCTCGAGGTCGCAGCTTCCATTTCTACCACAGTAGGTTGTTCCTAAAGGCAAGGAAAAATCTTCGTCAAAAACAAGGGCTCAAAAAATTACATTATTTGAAACGAAAAAAACTGAAATAAATCAGGACTAAATTCTTAAAGCTCTAAGAAATAAATTTGATTTTCTGCGGTAAAAACTTCGATTACAGAAGCGATGATCCGATGTACCCATCTAAAAAAGTAATATTCATTTCATTACAGGACAATATACATTTTCAAATACACTGCCCCATTTGTACAAGTAGGAAAAAAATGTGGTTGATATGACAGTATTCTAAGGGCAAAATACCATTGTTGAAATATATAGTTGAACACAACCACATAATATGGTTTCAATCTGAAAATTAATAAAAAAAACTTAGTGCAGCCACGAACCAAAATTATACGATGTAACCATATATTTGGTAATAGTTACAAAACTTGTATAACACTGTTATTGTAAAGATTAAATTTTAATAGAATTCCAAGCATTTTATTTAAAAATGTTAACTTCTATGCTAGTACTAGTATTGAAGACCACAATATAATATGATTAGATAAATACTTACATAACCACATGCCCTACTTTATAATTAAAAAAAATATTTTAATAATTTATTTTATCTAATTTTCAAACAATATTAATATAATATAAAATAAAATAAAATAAAATAAAATAAAATAAAATAAAATAAAATAAAATAAAATAAAATAAAATAAAATAAAATAAAATAAAATAAAATAAAATAAAATAAAATAAAATAAAATATAATAAAATAAAATAAAATAAAATAAAATAAAATAAAATAAAATAAAATAAAATAAAATAAAATAAAATAAAATAAAATAAAATAAAATAAAATAAAATAAAATAAAATAAAATAAAATAAAATAAAATAAAATAAAATAAAATAAAATAAAATAAAATAAAATAAAATAAAATAAAATAAAATAAAATAAAATAAAATAAAATAAAATAAAATAAAATAAAATAAAATAAAATAAAATAAAATAAAATAAAATAAAATAAAATAAAATAAAATAAAATAAAATAAAATAAAATAAAATAAAATAAAATAAAATAAAATAAAATAAAATAAAATAAAATAAAATGAAATGAAATGAAATAAAATAAAATACAATAAAAACAATTAAGTTTTTTATTCTCTATTTAAGCTTCTAACATTTATACCAGTAAAAAAAATTATAAATAGCTTGTTTTTTATGTTTCCCAGCTATCTATATGTCGACATTTCATAGGAACTACCCTAATCATCAGTAGACTTTGGAAATTTTTGAAAGATATTCTCAAACATTCAACTTTATATCCCAACAATCTAAATAAATTGTTGTTTTTTGTGTTTTGATAGATATTATTAGAGCATTTTTCTTTTTAAATTCTCAACAGAACCGGGTGGCTCTGTTTGCAGTTCAACCCGGGCTGATCATGGTTGAGGTGCCTACCTTGACTGAAACGTTCTGGCTGTGGTTGAAACCTAAAACGCAGGAAGAGAGTGTTAGTATCCTTGATAATTATATTGTGTGAGGCTTTTTTTCGGGGACTAACAACCTCCCGAGGTCCTGTTGCCTTTATAATAGATACTTGTACTGTAAGGAACCAGTGGTGATGATTAACAGCTAAATTGGTTTAAGGGTGGGCTTCGGTCTACCAACTAATTAAGCCTTGTCTTTCATTGATTGCTGGGAAATTGCTTACAGGAGGGATTAGAAAGGCCGAACTTCTCAACAATAAGTTGCTATATGGTCACAAACATATGTCATAAATTGCTACCTGTGTGAGCCTAGTCAGCCACATGGGGGCGCTGGTGGATTGTGAATAATTCACTCCGTGGAACTGGTCCATCATCAGATAAAGCCGCAAGACAGGTGCTGATGGAAATCTTTTTCACAACTGCTATGTTTATAGTGGACAAAATTATATGAAAAACGATAATACACTGGCTAGCGGTAACAAATAAAATTATAACAATAGAAATACTAACGTTATCCCAATAATATTGCAAATTGATTTTTCTTTACCCAATGTTTATCGTTGGTCTATTCTATCCGGAGAATAACATGTGATTCGCTAAACTAAAACCGCAAAATAATTTGTATAAAATGCAATTATAAAACTTAACTTTACAAATCATGCTGGAAATTATCACCAGAAGCACTCTTAAAGACAATACACCTTTTGTGCATGATTATATCCATCGCATGATATAATCACACAAATTTAATTTCTCTATGGAAAATGTAATTAACTTTTTCGATTATCAATTATATCAGTCATGTTTTGTTAAAATGTTTATAAAAGTTATAATGATAATAAATCATATTATTTATTGTTACAAACTTAAATATCAGATAAATTGATACGCATAAACAAATGTATTAATGTTTGACTACGGGAGATACTCGTATTTTAATGTATTGATGATGACGTTATTATTGTATTAATTTTGTTGATAAAATATCTCTTTAGGGGTGACAATAATATACGAGTATGTGGACAAATGTACTTATTACTATTTGTGTGCATGCATAAATTAACGAATGTGTACACTTGCTAATGTGCATGATTTTGAGTAAATTCATAATCACTCTGTTTATTTTATGAGTCTCAATTAAATGTGTTTTGTATACATATATAATCGTATACGTATACACAAAAACAATTAATTAAATCACAGACATTTACTCCCACCCACACACACACACATCAATATGAACATATCAAGTTAAAAATTAACAGATTGGAAAGTTATTACAATTTCATATTTTTGCCCAAAAATAATATTATCTTAACAGCTTGTAAGTACAGGTTGTCCAACCACAATTTACAATGTTAATTGTGAGTGACATTTTAACGTCCAGTTTTCCGCACAACTTCATTTGACATTTCTTTCGAAAAATTCAACCATGAAGGTGAAATTGTTGACGCCTTTTAGGAAAATTTGTGATTTTGTGATTATTTAGGTCAACATAATCGACCAAATGTGCACACAATCGGGAGAAATGTGCGCGAATTTAAGCGCAACGGGAAATTTGAAAACACTGGCTGTGACTGTTTGGCGTGGTTTATGGGCTGGTGGCATCAACGTGCCGCACTTCTTCGAAAAAGTGTGTCGCCAAGCATTTCCGTGAATAGCGTTCACTATCACGAGAAGAAAACGGACTATTATATGCACCTGGAAGATATGTGGTTCAAACAGGATAGTGTCATTTGTCACACATCGAACATAAAACAATGGCTCTTCTGCACCAGAAATTCAATGGCTGTGTTATCTCATGCCGCAGAGTTGTTTGATCCCATTTAGCAAAGGAGGGATGCTGTATGTTAATCATTTGAGAATCGTTTTTATTACAAATAATACAGGCTGTTAGACCGCCTTTGAGATTCAAATTTCAAGACGTAGAACACGGTATCATTAACACAAAAATTATTGATAAAATTACTAGTAAAATGCTTCAGCAATTACCTCGTCTAGCTAGAAGAATTCTTCTTCTATTTTACGTCTCGAGTATTATCCTGCAGAGTGGATTACTATGATACCCAAGCCAGGGAAGGATCCCAGACCAATAAGTCTACTGTCAACAATTTTAAAACTGTTCGAAAAATTGTTCATGGAGAAGTTGACTCCAATATTGAATGGTGTAGGATGTATCCCTGATCATCAATTCGGCTTCCGCGCTAAACACAGGACCATAGAACAAACACTCAGACTAGCAAATGCCATAAGAAAGACTTTCGAAGCCAAAAGTATTGTTCAGCTCTAATCATTGACATTTCGAAGCTTTTGATAAAGTGTGGTACGACGGTTTGATGCACCAGATAAAGTTAAACTTGCCTGCAAACACTCATAAGCTTCTGGAAAGCTATTTATGCGGCCGATAATTTGTTATCAGAGATGGCGACTTTGTAAGCCCAACTCAGCCAATCAAGGCAAGAGTTCCCCAAGGTAGCATACTGGGGTCTACTTTATATATAAGTTACGCCTCTGACATGCCAACGAGATTCGGAATCCACACTTCAACTTTTGCTCATGACACAGCATTTTGCAGCGTACATGGAAGCCATCAATTAGTCTCAAAAAATTGCAGGAGTATATTTCCATATTAGAGAAATGGTTTGGAAAATTAAAGTCAACCAATAAAAGCGCACTCACTTTACATCGCAAAAATACAAAAGCAAAAATTATTGAGTTGAAAAAATTGTTGTTAATATGTAAAATATACTTAACAAAAAAAATTGTTAATGAAACAACAACTCTTCACTGTTATATGACAACCTCTTCAATTTATTTATTGAATAACAGTCAATAATTCGGAAAACTTTTTATTAATTGCATTTTATTAAGAGATATTTCCAAAAATTCATTATTAATAATAATTTAATTAAGTCAATGCAAATTTTATTAAATTGATGGTTTTTTATTATTATGATTGAAAAAAAATCTCATCTATTTTTTTCTGTGTACGATCTGTTTCGTGCAAGAAGAGGAAGCATAATATTCTATCAAAAGCGCTCTCATTTGCCCAATTTTAAAGTACGGGAACCAGGGTTGCCAGAATTTAAAGAGGTAAAATCTGCAAAACTCAAGAATTTCTCATGAAAAAATCTGCAAAATCTGCACTTGATTTTCCAAATCTTCAAAAAATCTTCAAACTCTTATTAATATGCCTTTTTTATAAATAATTTTAAAAATAGTAACAACATATGGAAAGAAATTATGCATTTCAGAATATTGAAATGCAAATAGATTTAATGAGAAACACATACATATATGCAAGTTGTTCAAATTCTTTAATGCCTAAGCACGTATACCGATGTACGAGTATATTCGAATTTCTGTGTAGTTAAAATTTACCTAGCTGAAGATTCTCTCCACATTTGCTGATGAATGTGGTAAAATCATTATATATTTAATAAACTCTGTTTGAATTTGAAAATTATGTCAGAATTAGCTGGTTTTATTTTCGAAACAGCTCTGGGCTGGAGAATAGTTCTCGCGTTATCATAGTTATTTCTTAAGTGCGGTCTGGCTTGTCGTTGTTGTTTTGCCTTCAAAAGCTTTGTGTCTCGCTCTCACTGGTTAACTCACTGTATTAGTTCACAGTTTTCTTTTTCAGGCATTCCTTCATTAACCACACAGCAGCTTCTTATGTGAAGGCATAAGTCGTTATAGTTAGTCACAGCGCCGCTGCAAATTACTGTTATTACTATCCTGGCCATAAGCTCTTCGTTACTCCACCCATGCTGCGCATCCTATACTTTACAAATTTATTTGCAACTGTACGAGTATAGCTAAATAAATATTTTAGATAGAGCAGATTTTCAGGATGGTTTAAAGCCATTTCTAAACGGCATTTCCTTTTTTTGTCACAACGAAAAACATTTTTCATGTTTTTTTTATTTTCATTTGACTGACATCGATATTAGTAAAAGGATGAAAATAGGCAAAGGAATTTTTAATCGACAACTAAAAAAAAAAATTTTAATTAAAGAAAAAGACACGATTTGAAAATCGTCGTAAAAACGTAAATTGATTTTGGTGGCAACTTTAAAAGAGTATTATAAAAAAAAAGACTCTAAATTATCGTATAAATAAGCTCATATTACTTTCTAGCAACCTTGCCAAAGTTGCTTTAACAAAATAACATTTTAAACTTTGAGTCCAAAAACAATCAATTGCAGGTAGATTGCAACCTTTATAATTGTTTCGAAACTTCGCTTAATTTTCTTACATATCATTCAAACATGTGCATTAGTCATTCCATGTTCGTTTTGTCTATGTTATAACATGAACAATTGATATTTTCGTTTTAAAGTAACGTAAATAAATGGTAGTAGAAATATAAGGGGAAAAGTACAAAAAGTTACTCTATTATCAAAAATTTTTAACATCTGCATTTTTAGGCCAAAAATATTCATTTAGTGTTTTTAGAGAGGAAAAATCTGCAAAATGAAGATAAACCTGCATTTCTGGCAACCGTGACGGGAAAGCTTTTCGTGCAAATTGTGATCCCGCGAGATCCCAAAATTGAGTTAAGAAACACATCTATTTTCAAGATTCAATAAATAAATTAAAAAAAAAAAAAAAAATGGCATGACAAGCTAATTTAGTTCGCACTGTTACATGCCAAAAATGCATTTAGCCTAAAGTCTGTATACCTTTGATCATGATCTTTGATAAATTCTGGAAACAAATATAATTCTGGCTTAATTAAATCGTCATCTGAAACATTTTTCAATTGAAAAAGAAAATAAAAGAAGTGAATTTTAAACCAATTTCACAATTACTTTAATTCCAACTTATCGATTTACCGCCATTACTTCAATAAATCATTAATTATGTACGTGTTTATATCCACTTTAAGCGATTTTGCAAAATTAAACATTTAACAAATTCATTTTTGATTAACCATCATTTAAGCAAACACACAATCACTAACAAAACGTCTGCAAATTGATTCTCATAATTAAAAAAAAATGACAAGTCATTTGGCGAATACTATTGGGAAATGTTGCTTGTATGTATTCATGCTTGCGCTACTACTGTATTCAATATAACAAACATCTCTCCTATATTTGACATATGCCATGCAGTAAATGAAAAAAAAAAAACAAAGGTACGAGCCGACCAACCAACCAACTAGCAATTCAATTCAATTTCATTGACTTCAAATCGATTCCACACCCACTCAAACACTCAGGCGCACGTACAGACACTCAGACAAATAAAACAGAAACGTTACCTTATTTTATCAATGGCACAGACTATAAAAGAGATATAAACGCATTTTCCTATTAATCACTTGTGGTAAACAATGCTAAATGAATCGATGTATACATACACTTCCACATACAAGTTCATACGTATGTATGCATGAGTATGTGTGTAAATATGTATGTACGTCTCTATGTCATTTGCATTAATTGTGTATGCAACAATATGAAATAAAATGTCTGTCATTTCCTCACCCCTCGCAGACTACTAATAATTGTTTTTTTCCCGAGCGCTGCTTTTTAACATTCGTGTAAATTGTTTGGTAGCTGCATTGCACGTTCAACAATTTCAATTTATAACAATTAACAGTTGAAAATATAAAACTGCAAAATGAATAGGAACGAGTATGTGTGTGAATCGTAAAAGCAAAATATGAAAAACAATGTGGAAGTAAATTGCCCGCAAGCACATCCAGCACAGAACAGTAGCAGTTTCCATGGTATTTTGCGTATACAATTTTGTTGCAAATAATTGAGGAGTCAGACTGTAAAGGTCAAACGGATAACAATTTGCAAAAAAAAAAAAAGAAAAAAAACATGCAAGCACATATGCAATAAACGCAAAATAAAAGGAGAGTATTCAACCGAAAGCGTATTTCGGAAAGGGGAAAATTTTGTTTCGCACAAAAAATATTTAAAGAGGATAGTACCGTAATCAAGCGGCATAGATCAATCTGAGTCTTCAAACTTGGCTTTTTTTATTGTGTTAGTGAGAATAAATTCACACGTATAGTTTGATGCGAGCTTAAAGAAAAACGAAATAATTTAGATTGCAACAGAAGTTTAAAACTGGTTTGATGCGTGTGCGTGCAATTATTTCAAATTAGATTTTTGTGTGCTTTTGACAGTGGTAACATCAATGTTATTGATGACAAAAATAGAAGAAAATGTAAACAATTGAGTTTTATTCGCTATATTAACTTCTAGTATCGATACCAATCAAAAAATTATAATCAGCTTTTTTATGTTTCACAGCTGTCTATGTGTCGACATTTTATAGCAGCTACCCTAATCATAAGTATATTTTGGAAATTTTTGTGGGATATTCTTAAACATTCAACTTTATATCCCAACAATTTAAAAAAATTATGGAGAATTTTAAAAGAAAAATATTTTAATAATACCTGTCAAAACACAAAACACAAGCTTTTTCTTTTGCACTCATCTCTACTTTTTATAAAAAAAGCTGATTTGTTATCTCACGATAGTGAACACCATTCATTGCCTGACCGGCCTCATTTTGGAAAAAATGCAGGGCAATGTTACCACAAGCCCATAAAGCGCACTAAACCGTCACTCTTAGTGGGTGCATTGGTTCTTCGATAATCACTCTTGGATTATCATTAGACCAAATGAGGTAATTCTTCTTTTTGACGAATCCACTGAGGTGAAAATGTGCCTCATCACTGAACATGATTTGATTCGAAAATTTGTCATCCACTGTATTAATTTATCTTCCACTGACGACGCTTGGAATGGTCAAGAGCAGAGTTGCCTTTTGTGATGCTAAAGTGTCAATTTGACCCTTTTTGTATATGAGACTTTTTATGACACTCTTTTTAAAATACCCTTTTTACAAGCAAGGAACTTTTTGTTGAGAATGATGGAACAGCTGTGTGCTGTATGTTCCCATTAGTATTTGGGCAAGGTTTTATATTAAACTCCTCTTATGTAGGTATTAACATATTTTTGTTAAAAATAATTGATAATTTGTATAGTTTTTATTGTTTTTTTATTATTGTTTTTTGAAAATAACCTTTTTATGACGCCTTTTTTTCAAAATACCTTTTTCGTGCCAGTTTTTGAAAATTTCGAAGGCAACGCTTTAGTTCTCGAGTCAATTGCTTCTTGTAAGCGTAATGTTCATCGACGACAAGCGTATGAGGTGAAATTGTTGGGCAAGACGACCAGTTGAGGTGGACGGCTCTTCAGCCATGCTATCACGATCAGCAGCAATATTTTCTGCAGAACGAACTATACGTGCATACACTGGTGCTTTCACATCTCTTACAGATCCAGTTTGCCCAAATTTTTCCAATTCTACACACATTTGAATTAAATTCATAAAAGTTTAAAATTTCTGCAGTCGTTAACAAGTCTGTAACATAATTTAAAAATTTGCTTAAAAAAAAAATTAAAGTTGATATTATCTATTACAAAATCATCAACGGGTTATTTTAGTTCACTGAGAGACTTTTTTACTCGTATATACATTTTAAGTTGATGATTTTATAACGCTAACAAGGAAAGATCGTTGAAAATGTGATAAAATAATGCCTATTTATTTTAATTATCCTGGAAAGTTGTAGTATCTACTATTTGTGGGCTCGAGGAAATAATTTTTGATATTTATTTTTACCAAAAACTAACACTAGATGAAGCTGCAATACAAATGGTACTATTTCTTGTAGATTTTCATAGAAAAGAATGTGTATTTGCTGCTTTACTGCTTCAGAGATTATATTTAAACCCTTAAAGAATTTCTACAAAAAACAAGACAATAATGCAATATAATTCAATAAATTGTAAACAAGGCCACAAAGAAACGTAAGCACATAATAACGAACAATAATTATAGTTCTACAAGAAAAAGCACCATTTGTAAGACAGCGCCACCTAAAAACGTTATCCCGCCTTATATATGATGGCTGATCAAAAATAACCGTTATTTTAAATTAGTTCAAAAGGTGTTTATTTCTTCATCAATAACAATTTTGTCCGCTTGCATTCTTTAGTAATGCATGTAACAGCGCAAACGAAATTAACGCGTCATGCCTAATTTATCTGGCATAAATCCTCGTGCAGGTACGAGCTGTGATAAAAAATAGCCGTTATTTTCAATATTTTAAAAAGTGTTTATTTATTATTTACCCGCTTCAAAATAATCCCCCTTAGATATAAAACACTTAGGCCAGCATTTTTTCTCATCATCGAAACACTTCTGAAACGCGTTTTCTTTTTGGTATCGCCAACAGCTGCTGTTTCGATTTTTCTTTTATATCCTTAATCGTAGCCAAACGCTATCCTGTGTCTTTAATTTCGGGAAGAGGAAAAGTTAGCAGGGGCCAATACGGTGGTTGTGGCGTGATAACTGGTTTGTTTTTGGCCAAAAACTCACGCACTAGCATCGATGTGCGAGCTGGTGCATTATCATGGTGCAAAATCCATGATTGTTTATTTCCACAACTCTATGCGTTTCTGACGAATTGCTTTGCGCAAACGGCGCATAACTTCAAGGTAATATTCCTTATTGAATGCATGATGCACCACGCCATAGCAGTCGAAGAAAACAGTGAGCAAAATCTTCACATTTGACCGAACTTGACGTGCTTTTTCGGTATTGGCTCTTCTGGACAATGCCATTGCGATGACTGCCCTTTGGTTTCAATGTCATAGCTATACATACATGATTCGTCACCAGTTATGACCTTTTAGAAGAAATCTGGATCGTCGTTGATGATGTTTAACAGTTTCTGAGCGATGTCCATGCGATGTTGTTTTTGCTCAAAATTTAGTAAAAAAATCGAAGAGCACACCAACACACGACTAACCTTTTTAACTGTCAAAAAAAAAAAAACTGACAATCCGAAATAGCTGATATTGCCAACATATTATTTATTAATAACAGACAAAACGTAACATACAAAAATGCGAAAATTTAAAATAACGGCTATTATTTGATCAGACCATGTACATTGGCTGGAAGCACTGTTGTCAGCGCCAAACCAGGCATCAAAATCCGCCAAAATATTTTTTTATGTTCTTAAAAAGACAAGATATGTCTAAAAGTTTCCCCAAATGAATTTTCATAGTTTTGTAGTCATATGTAATTGTTATTCTTTTAATTCATTTATATTATATGATATTTATTTAATAGGATTATTGGCCCTATGGGCTTATTATTACATATTATAAATGAATAAAATAAAATTCTTATTAATGCATTAAGAAGTTTGTTTCGCACTTTATTTTGTGAACGTATTTTGGTATAATTCGTATATAAATACTCTTTCCATGCAAGCCTTGCTAGTTGGAACCAGCAACATATTCAATATACCCGCTAAGACTTTGTAGCTATAAACATTAGGCCAAAAATCAAGTAAATTAGTAGTTATTTTTTCATTGAAATAATCTTTCCAATTAATATAGCACAACTTTGCTCATTGAATCTCATACTCACCTGTTGAAAGTTTTGTGCTCATAAAGGGGAAAACTTTGCTTGGATTAGCGGAGTACCGCATTTTGCTATTGAAATTTCTATAAAAACCTTAAATAGCTTCAAATTTTCAGGTAAGCAGCACAAAACATTTCCTTCTAAATTATATACATACATATATAAGACAATTTTCTTTTAAATAATTTTCTTTTTCTGACGTTAAATTCTTCCTGTATACTTTAGCTCCCCCCGGGGAACAGGTTTTGCCTTGGCGTATTCCTAGCTTAGGCACTCTGTTTTTCGGGGAAAAGAGGGGAAGGGGTCCCTCGTTTGGTGCGGCAAACAAAATTCTAGGAAGCCACATGACTTATGTTGTGTTGGCTTCCGAAACCCTTACTAAGGGTATAAATTGGCAGAACGGGGATCAGCATGGCCCCCAGGAAGTTCTGCTTGCGGTTCGACCTTGGCTGAAACGTTCTGGCTGTGGTTGAAACCTAAAACACAGGAAGGGAGTGTTAGTATCCTTGATAATCGTTTGGTGATGGCTTTTTTCGAGGGCCCGAGGATCTGTTGCCTATACAACAGATACGTGTACTGTAAGGAACCAGTGGTGATGGTTGACGGGTGAGTTAGTTTAAGGGCTGATGCTCTTAATGGGCTTCGGCCTACCAACTCAATAAGCCTTGTCCTCCATTGATTGCTGGGAAATTGCATACATGAGGGATTAGAAAGCCCGAACTCCTCAACAAGAAGTTGTTCATATGACCGCAATCATATGACAAGAATTGCTACCTGTGTGAGCCTAGCAAGCCACACGGGGGCGGTGGTGAATCGTGAAAAATTCACTTCGTGGAATTGATCCACCATCAGGTTAGGCCGTCAGGGCAGGTACTGATGTAAATCATTTTCACTGTTGTATACTTTAGCTGAGCTTGCAATACAAAGCTATAACCTATTGCATTTAATGGTACAAAAGCGTCCAATCTATCAATAGCTGTATGTACCGTAAGCAAGAAACTATCTGCATTTTCAAAATTATATGAAAATAACGTCTTTAAAATTTTTGCGGAAAAAACTTGTGCAGTAGGAATTAGTTGCTCACGCATGCATATAGTCATACTTTATTTAAGGTTTGATTCATTTTGATAGCTATCGGACTTATGAATATTAAAAACAGACGATTTTTTCGACACATAGACAACAAAATATTGGATCAAATAGGAATGCCAGATTTAGGGCCATATTTCAAAAAAATTCTTACTTGAGTATTAACGTATACGTTAGTTACCAAACACATTAACACTACCATACATTTGTTAAAAAAGTTTATGCAAAAACAGTACGTTAACTTTTAAATACAGTAAGGAATTTAATTGTTTTGTTCTGGCAGTGCCGTTGTGTTCGAATGTAATTTTTTGAGTAGTGATGTAAGAATATCAATATTATATTATATTATTATATTAAGATTTGATTATTATTTTTCTTGTCTTCTTCAATCAAAAGAAGAAGATTGTAAAAAATACTTCTTAAGAAAGGAAAAACTTGAACTAAAACCCGATGTACAAACCAAAAATTTTATTTAAAAATTATATTAACCAGAAAATAAAATAAAAAAAATATTATTTTTATTATTGTTACATAAAATAATAAATTTTTTACAAATATTCCCTGTATATATCTTTTAAATAAATGGTGAATATATTATGTGTAGTGTACTAGAAAAATTAATGGCGTTACTTATACCAGAAAAATTTTTTTTATTCGAATACCGTGTTTCGTTGTATTCGTTTGATTGAAAGCGCATCACTAATGCATTTCGTACACGCAAAGAAAAGACAGTTTGATATATGGTTGCGACAGCATTAGTATATATTCTATGACTTTGTGTACTCCTGTTAAACACAGCGTATTATCGGTTTTGTTCCTATATAAACATGTCACTGTTTGCATTTCAGCAATTTTATTGTTACCATCTATAAACTTCAATATATGATTGCATACAATAATAGCAATTGTGGAAATTTTTTAAAAACAACAATAGCTTTTATCACATCCAATACAAAAATATTTGTTTTGATAATATATATGATAGGCTTATTCATATGCAACAAAAAAGTTTAAAAAATAAATTTACTATTGTTGTCATTAATAATATTTTTCTTGTAGTCACTGACATATAATTTTGTTTCAGTTCGACTTTGTCTTTGGAAAGAAAAATTATTTTTTGTGCTTTTAATTTAAAATTTTTTATATCAAATATATTGAATATATATTGAATAGTCGCGAAAATACAAAAGTAATATGAAGATATAAACATATGTAACAATACGTGCAACCATATTAATATGGCCACATATGGCTGTTAAAATTGCAGTCGAGGACGGAATTTTAAATAAATATTTTTGTTTTATTGCATCAAATGGATATTTCAACATCGGAGAGGAGATGCAGTGCAATTATTTTTTACTAATTTATATTAAACATAGTACTAAAATATATTATAAGCTGTTTTTTTTTTGTTGCAATTAACTATCATATACAAAAATATTGTTCTATTACAATAAAGAGATTTGAGATATTAGTATGATTATTTTATGAAATTAACATGGTTACATATGAGAAAAGTATGTGTGGTTAGTATAAAAATATGGTTGAGCATGATAATTAGTTTAAAACTTTAATCAATATTATGGTTACTTATTATTATAACAATGTTGAACAGATATATAGTATGGTTATTTATAATATTTTTTTGCAATACTATGGTGTGCCCTATCAATGGCGTTTTAAATGTAACTATGTAGTAGCCATATAATTCAACAATAGTATGTTGCGCTAGAATATTGTCATATCAACCATATAATTTTTTCTACGTGTATTTTTATTATTATTTCAAAATTAATGTTTTCAATTTGTCAACTATTTCGCCACATGATTTTTAAATCGCCTGTCGCTAAACCAAAAATTAGTTAGATAAATATTCGACACGTATGGCAAGAAATCGCCGTATCTGATAACCCGGCCTGGAAGGGCGATAAAATCGATTCTCTCGCTATAAGTTTTGCGGAGCCTTTTGTGTAAAGAAATATGTACTAAATTTTTGCTTTTATGAATAAAAATGCAACTGCATACAAGTTTGTATGTACATATACTTATATGAATGTATGTACATATATATTTCTTTTTTCATGTACATATATACATACATACATATATTTGTTGCATACTTACCGAAAGTAGCAACCGAATATTTGTCAAAAATTTTAATTTTTATATCGAAAATTCTCTAAATTTGCTCACAAATTGTTTTTATAAATACAAATTTCAACTTATTAAAGATTTAGAGAAAGGTGGAGACTGCTATAAATTCTTTGAAATTATTAATCGTTTATAACAGCTGACTAGTGCTATTAAGTGTTTATAAATAATGTTTTTTCGATTTCTTCTTATTAATCCTTAATAAAGCAGTAAAAAATTATTAAAATAATAGACTATCATTCAAGGCGAATTCATACCAGGTATATGCAAGAGCAATAAATACAACACTACAAAAAATAAATCTTTTTCAAACGTCAAGTGAAAAATATAAACACAAAAAGGAATTAAAAAAAAATATAATAAAAAAAAATTTACAAAAAAAAGATAAACTTTTAGTTATTTCGTGAAACTTTTAACTATTTCGTGAAAACTAAAGTCTCAGATCATGGAGCTCGGAAAGGTGAAAAAGGCCAGCCAGATTGTGGAGGATTCTGAATGATAGTTGCAATACATAACTTAAAAAATTGTTTCAAAAAATTTTTTTTTCAAATTTCTTTTAAAAAAGTTTACAATAAAAGAAAAACTTAATTATTTCGTGAAAGTTTTAATTATTTTGTGAAATTTAAAGTCTCAGATGATAGAGCTTGAAAAGGTGAAAATGGCCAGCCAGATTGGGGAGAATTCTGAATGATACATGGCGCTCAAGATACAATAATAATTTAAAAAATTGTTTTAAGTTTTTTTGTTTCAAATTGGTTTTAATTATTCCATTGACATCTGAAAAAGATTAAAATTAAAAAAAAGTTATCAGCTGCGCTGTCAATTTCACCTGTTATGAATTCGCCTTGCTATCATTGCTTTATTTAGTTAGACTATCATTACTTTTTCTTTAAATAATGAGATATGTAGTGAAATTAAATGCTTGCAAATATTTTTCAAATGTTTTCAAGTCCACTGATGATTAGGATAGCTCCTATGAAATGCCGATATCTAGACAATTAGGTAGCATAAAAAACAAGCTTTATATATTTTGTCATATTTATTCTAAGAGTAAATGTTTTTTCTCTATCGAAAAATCTATCTTGAAAAGCGTATTTTTAGAACGTGTGTACACAAATTGCGTAGTTAAACCTCTGGAATAAGTTAATATAAAAGCCACAAATTATCCTGTTAATGTCATGCCATTAATAAGCTTCAATTTGCCAGTGCTATAACATGAAGAAATTTTTCTCACATTTTTAACACTTGATAATTTTTCATATAAAAATTTTAAAAATGTGTCAAAATAGACACCGTTATCAAATAAAATTGTAAGATGTACACTGAAAAGAATTCCTTCATTAATATAATGAATTTTGACATTAATCTAATGAAAATTTTCATTATTTTTCGGCCAATGATGGCCCTCATTGGACTAATGAATCTTCTTTCATTAAAAATTCTTTAATGAATACATTCGCTAGATTAATGAAAACTTCATTAAGTTAATGAAGAATAAATCATTACATTTATGAATACTTTTCATTAAAACAATGAAAAAATTCATTAGGCTAACGACTCAATTTCATTAGTTTTATGAATTAACATTAAGTAAAACTTTCATTTCTTTAATGAATCTTTTTCATTATTGAAACGTTATTTGTTCATTAGGCCAATGAATGTGTTACATTATTTTTATGAAATATTTTCACTATTTTAATGAATACATTCGTTGAACCAATGATAATCTTCACTAATTTGGTGAAAAATTTTCTTCATTCTAATGAAATAAAATCATTAGTTTAAGGAGGAGTTTCATTATTCTAATGACCTTTTTTCATTAGCATTGTGCTACTGAAAATAAACTAAACAATTTTTTTATATTACGCATAAAAGAATTTTTTGTTGTTTTAATAATAATGGAAAATAATATAAAATTAATAATACTAATACATTTCATTTGGAATGATGGTTAAAAGAAAATCAAAACATTTTAATTCAAAACAAAATAACTTAAAAAATAATATGTAATGTTACATATGTAAACATTTTGGATAATTAAATAAGTTTAAACAATGGTTATGCTTTTGGAAACTTGTGATGTTTTGCTTTTTGAAGAACAAAAAAAAGTCCCGTTGCGTGCAAAAACAAAACGTTTGCTTTGGGTATAGATACATAATTGTTCACAACGAACGCTAAGGAAAAAATTAAGTGTGACTTTGTTGTTGTAACGGAATAAATATTCTTTTAACCAAAAAACGAGAGAAAAGCCCATCTCTTTGCTTTTGATTTCAACTATGTAGGTATTAAAAATGAGGGTAGTTTATGAATTCTAATGAAAAGTTTAGTTAATATAATGAAAATTTTCATAAGAACTAAAAAACTATTGAAATTTTTATTAAAATAATTTTTTACACAGTAATTAGTGTATAAAATAATTTACTTTGTCATTTAGTTAGTAGTTATAATATATTTATTTTCTCACTTTTAATAAATCTCTAAAATTTTGCACACAGCCTTCAAAAATTTTTTATAACAAATCCAATGAAATTTTCTAATGAAATTATGAAAACTAATGAATCAATTTTAGTGAATATTTTCATTAATGCTATGAATTTTCATTCATGGAACGTAATTTTTCATTCCGTTAATGAAAATTATCTAATGAATGGGGTTCATTGGAAATATGAAGCAAATATTTTTCAGTGTAAGTTCTCAAAATAGTTGTTGCTGTACTCGTAACTTTTGCTAAAGTTTCGTTAGAAATGTTAATTCTGAATAACTCTAATAAATGAATCAGTAAATAAATATGTCAAGGGAGTTGGGGAATTTCAAACAGACGGTTGTTGTTCACAGGGGCTGTTTTCAACTGGGAAGTAGAATGAAACAAGGAGATGGAAGCTGTCAAATTTTGCAAAGAGTGGGGTAAAATGTGATTTGTTTGCATTTAAGAAGAGTCTGCCATGTTCATCTGTGAGCACGTATATACCACATACACAAAAAGTGAGTGTTTCGCCCATTCTGAGTTGTTTCGTCAGTCAGATTACTTGCAAAATGTGCCTTGTTTGTAAGAGTTGAAGAACATACGTCGCCCTTTTTACAATAATAATTGTTGCAATTGGCATTGTTTGCTGCAGGCCTTGAATGTTTTGTGCCAGTGTTTGGTTTGTTTGCAACATTTAACTCTCATACAAATTTCCAACTGGTTGTTTTTTATTTTTCGAAGCAAAACAAGTAAATGTCGTATATTTTTTGATTAAATACTTTATTACAATATAAAAAGGAAATATGTATAAATGTATGCACCAATAGTATGAGAAGTGTTGCAGGCATTCAGTCTGTCGTTTAGCAACACCAAGTTATGCAACTTGATTCGACATCATTTATTTATTGTCAAAGTAATTAAAAATATTATAGGTAAAAGTGTATGTGTGTGAGAATTTTGAGTGTCAAAGTAGATTGGCGGTTTCTTTTCTTTCCTTGACTCAAATGATTTTCATGATTTTTAGCTATGTAGAATCAGTATCCATTTGTGATTTGGTTAGCTGATATTTGTTTCGTATTTATTTTAAAAAAATATATCAATTTGCATAATTTTTTATTTAGCCATAATTTTTTGTATTTTGTTTTTTATTATCTTAATGTTGAAGTACTTTACGAGTAATTGTGTGAATGTTTTCAGCGGAAGTTGTCATATTAAACGTTTGCAATACATGAAAAAAAATATATTTTCCTGTTTACGTTGCAAATGTCAATGATTTTTTATTAAAATAATCGTTTTTTTATTATTTAGACTATTTACCAGTTCTGCGAATACATTTTTCTTTGAATAAAAATTTGTCTTGGCATTAATTTTATTTAAAAGACGAACTCATATTATTACGTTATTAAGGAACCTTTAAAAGCAAGAATTCAATATTCTCCAACTTTCATTAAGCTGAAAAATATCCCTAATTCTTTTTGGAAGAATTAAACAAATTATTAGGTGAAGAACTTTGCTTCCACCGTTTTACACTAGATGGCTATAGAGGTAAGTGGTTGTCGAAATAAAGAAATCGTGGATGTCATACAATAAGTTTAGGTATATGCAAACATAATGCCATGGAAATATTAGTCGATTTGTGTCTGCATCACAAAGTTATTAAACATGTCAGCTTACGAGTCAAAATCTCGTCATTTGGGAGAAGTTTTAATTTTCTGCTTTAATATGTATGAAGCAATCTGCAGCTAAGGCTCTTCAAATGCTTTCAAATACTTATGGTAAGACCGCCAATAGTGAAAGAACGTGCTGAGTGTGGTTTCAACGCTTCAAGAAGGATGATCTTGGTTTCGAAGACTAGCACGGCGGTGCAAGAAAAACGGCTTTCGAAGATGCGGAATTGGAGGCATTACTTGACTCGTGACAAACGCAACAGAAATTTGTAAGACCATTGGGAGGGACGCATTAAGCCAAAATTCCTGAAAGTCGTGGAAATGATTCAGAATCAAGAAAGTTGGGTGCCGAACGACTTGAAGCCAACAGATGTTGAACGGTGTTTGTTTGCTTGTGAGCAGCTGCTTGCAAGACAAAGACGAAAAATACAACAGAAATTGCTAGGACCACTGGCTGTGACGCATCAAGCCAAATTCCTGAAAGTCATGGACATGATTCAGAATCAAGAAAATTGGGTGCTGAATGAGTTGAAGCCAAGAGATGTTGCAAGACAAAAACGGATGGTATTATGACCGGGGACGTAAAATGGGTTCATTACGATAATCGCTAGCACAGAAAATCAATGCTTCCACATTAAAGTTTTGAAAACCAGAGTTATTCAAAAATTAATTTTTTGGACAGACATTTGCGTGTGCGATGTCCAATTTTTTTTTTATATCTTTGATATAAAAAATAAAAATGTTTGAAAGTATTTTATTTTATTTTATTTTATTTTATTTTATTTTATTTTATTTTATTTTATTTTATTTTATTTTATTTTATTTTATTTTATTTTATTTTATTTTATTTTATTTTATTTTATTTTATTTTATTTTATTTTATTTTATTTTATTTTATTTTATTTTATTTTATTTTATTTTATTTTATTTTATTTTATTTTATTTTATTTTATTTTATTTTATTTTATTTTATTTTATTTTATTTTATTTTATTTTATTTATTTTTATTTTATTTTATTTATTTAATTATTTTGTGTTTGGACAGTCATTTTATGTGGAAAAACATTTTTATTTTCAGATCGTTGACGATCTCTTAAAATAAGAGAGAATATTGAAAATTGGTTTATAAAAAGCGAAGAATATCAAATATTTATTTTTCGCTTTCGGCAGTCTGATGTTCAAAAAATATTTTTCGGACGTAATTTTCGTCAGCTCGAAGTCCAAAAATATTGCTTATTTTTAGGCCATTGACACATCCTTGCGAAAGAAGAAAGAGTATTGAAATTCGGTTCATAAATGGCAGAGTTTCTAAGCATTTTTTTTTGGGCGAACAGTCCTTCTGTCCGATGTCCAAAAATTAGTTGTTGGCAGATTCTTTAGAGACTCTCTCAAAAGAAAATATCGGTTCATAAATTGCGGAATAATAAAAAAATTTTTGCCGGTAATTTTGCTCTCTTTGCGGTTGAAATTTTAAAATAAAAACTATCCTACAATGGCATTCGGACCTTAAGGTATCTGCATGCTGAATTTCATCAAAATTCTTTCAGCAGTTTAAGGCTAATATTGAGTTCATTATTTCGTGCGAAATTCTTTCAAATTTCATACAAAAGTGTTTCGTGTGAAATATTTGCGAAATAAGTTTAGCAATGTAGTACTGAGTTTTTAAAACGGAAAACACACAAAATGTATCTGCAACATGTTTTAAAATAAAATTATTTCTGGGACTATTTGTTTTTTCAGCTGCGAAATAACATAAGCAAAGCTTTTTTCGCACGAAATACATACATATCTACTTAAAATTAAAAATTAAACATGAATAAGAGAAAAAATAGACAACACTGAGTACATCTCAATTTTTTCGTACGAAAAAAGTAATGTTGCTGAAAATGTTTCCCACATTCAATCTCAGTACTAGGCTTTAGGCATGAAAATGTCACAGGCAGACAGAGCTACTTCCACATTTATAATATTAGTAAGGAGTTAATAAAAATATAAATTTAGGTTTAATAAACTTTTGTTCGAAATCTATGAATTAAAACTTATTTGAAATTCATTCCAATTTTTGTGAATATGCCGATAAATATTTTGTTATTAATTAAATTTTTTTCTAAAACAATTGCCGTGTTTTTACGTTCTATAATCACACTTACGTCTTAATTATACTTTATAACGTAAAGTACGACCACATACCAGTCGGCTAACGGAGCCTTTATTATTATTAAGCAAAATGAAACGAACGAATTTTGCACACTTGTATAAAATAGTAATATGTGTTACTGATATCTAGTACGACGAGTATTTTCTTATACTTACACGAAAAGTTGTGTTCAATGTGATATGCAGCGTTGTCAATTTGGTGCGTCTCGCACCGTTTTCGGTACTTTTTAAAATTATTTGTGCGAAAAATTCTTTCGTCGGTACGGGGTGCGTTTCTTTTTTTAAATTTCGGTGGCACAAAATCAAATTCAACTTAATTTTTTATTGTAATGTCAGAAAAAAGTTTAATCAAGTGTCCAAAATATTTACGATTCATTTTGCGTGGAAAACTTACCATGTAAGTATATGTACAAAGTAAGACAATCTTGCTGTTGTATGTAACAAACGCTCGAAAGAAAAAGAAACATTTCGTTTATAAAATTTGCTGCTTTCAGAGAGTATTTTGCTATTAAACGATCAAGCCAAGTTTGTCAAATATTACAATAAATGCAGTCAGTCTCTGAACAGTGTAGTTCGTATATATGATGGCTCGTGAATTCGTTATGGTTTTGGTAATTGAGAAACTACCAAATTATTAAATAAATTATAAAGTTTTTCCAAAACGTTTGCATTACATATTTATTATGGTAAACTTCATCTTTTATTTGTTATAATTCTGGCAAACATTTGTATATTTCAATAAATTCTTTTAAAGACACCGCAAATGAAATGTACACTGTGTTTGATAGAATTGCTATTAATCGAATTTGAATGCTTGTAGTGCGATTCTGTAACTTTTAATGGTCCGATAATTGTAAATTCTTTCGACTCTAATGGTTATATGCTCCTGCAATACAATTTTGACTACGTTCAGCAACTGTGTCCAGTGTAATAGACAGTAAAAATAACAGCTAATTTCGGTGCACAGCAGATATAATTATATCATATTGCTTAATATTAAATTTGATAAATTATCGTTATAATTATTGTAAAGGTAACATTATCTTAATAAACCTAACAGAGACGTAGTAGAGGCCAAGTTTGACAAACACGACTTCCAGCTATCTGATGAACGAATCTGATGGTATGACATCAGCAGATGCTATCAGACCCAGATTGATTGTATAATAGTCGCTTAAAAGGTTGTTTCATTGTGGTGTTTTTAAAATAAAAATATTGTACATCTTAAAAGAAAATAGTTTGTTAAAAATGAAAGTAAAATATTCAAGATTAGGTGCGTTTTTGTTGAAATGACGCCATTTTTCCCCCATTTTGGTGAGTTTTGAAATTTCAAAATTGACAACGCTGGTGATATAGTGTCACCAAAAGTTAAGAAATATAACGAAAATTAAAAAAAAAAAAATATGTGCAGATAAGAACGGTGCAAAACGCAACGAGTGACAAAGCTGCTTATCACTCTCACGAATAAATATTTCAAATGCTATTACGAGAAAGTCATTTGGAAGCCTAATTACTTATGAGACCTTCATTACCAAGTTGAAGGTAAGACTATTAAGTCATTTCCTTTATCGATAAAAATTGTGAAAATAGATGAAGTTATTCGCCATATATACCGCATAATACATAATGAATTACAACCAAAATATACGAGGACGGTTCAGAAACTTCTTAGCCTAGCACAAAAAGCGCGGTATAAACAGAAAAAAGTTAAGTGTTTTGGAAACTTCCATCTCTGCTATGAACCCATGTTAAATTTTGTTTCGATCTCGTAACTCCTTCATATAGAAACAGGTGTTCATAAAAGACGCATCCGTCTTTATCGTTAAATATTTACATAAAAAAGGTTTATCGGGACAAGATATTCATAATGATATGGTGAATGTGTTAGCTGAAAGTACTCCTTCATATGCAACAGTTAAAAATTGGGTTGCTGAATTTAAACGTGGTCGTACAAGCATTGAGGATGAAACACGAAGCGGACGTCCAAAAACAGCAACAACAACAGAAATTGTAGCCAAAGAGCATGATATGATATCGCTCCTTTATTGCGACATAGTCATATCTCAAAAAAGCTCGTTTCGAGAAAAACGCATTTCAAATTTTTAGTTTCCATACAAGTCTTAGCAAATTTTTTGAGAAAATATCTCCTAAAGGAAACAGTTTAAAAACAATTCAAATAAATTTTTGGCATAATATAAATGGTTGTACTGTTAACAATACTGCATTGTTAGCTCGAAAAACTCATTTTTTGAGGTATGATTGTGTTGCAATAAAGGAGCGATATGGTATTAAATGATCGACGAATAAAAGTGCCTGAAATAGCTAATATCATGCTCGTATATAGCAGCTTCTGTGTTTCCTTTCCGGGATCTAATTTCGTTATTAGTGGACTTGGAAAAACATGGAAAATATGTTCAAACATTTTACTTTACATTACGCAATTTTCAAAGAAATAATGAAAATTGAAAAGAAACATGTGCTCATGGATGGTATAAACGTTGAGCAATCGGATGCTCTTGATGTTCTAGGAATGAAAATACAGTACGATATTCGCTGGAAGAACGAACACGTCTCTAAAGAAGCCTTGGATTTTTCAAATGGTGTAAGATGTACTTTACTCCATCCGATCTCTTTACGATTTAAGCCATCTATATCCGACCTAAAATGGCATACAACTCTCATGTTTGGGCTGGCACTTCAAAGTCTACTTTGGGGTTTCTCGGCCTTATACAGGAGAGAGCGAAGAAGCTTATCGGTGGCAGTAGGGTATCCAACACTATTGACTCACTGGAGCATCCATCTAGTGTAGGTTGCGTTACTCTGTTCTATCGTTACTACGTGATTTTGCTTTGACGGTTGATTGCCCGGGGAATCGTACAACGAATTTTTGAGAGAATTCGTTTTTCAGCTGCACGCTTCGTCTGTGAAATAAGTTGCCAGCAGACGTGTCTGTTATACCGTTGAAAAGTTCAAGTCAAATGCTCACAAACACTACTCCCTCTTTTGTCCCATGTCAATGCCTTGACATGGTACTATTAATATACGGCGAATTGAAAGTCAACCCTGCACTAAATGCGAGGCATACGTAAAAGTACAACGGTGTAACGGTTGCACATATCACGTCATAAGCATACTTTCTTGATATTCAACCTACTTCCGGTCTTTCACATCTGGGCCGCTGTAGAGAGAAGACGTCATCAAGGAGCAGTAATCAAAGCAACAGGTATGTAAGAAAATTTAAGTTAAATTGAAAGCTGAAGGAATCTTCTCCATCCACGGTAAGGAACAAGGCCAAGGCTGAGAATCTCCCACAGCAGAGCTCGAAGTACAGATTTCTAAGAGTGTTTGTATGTTTCAGAGAAACGGCAAGGCGCACGCCCATAAGAATTACATCCGGAGCACGCGGATACTCCATACCATCGCCGAGCAACCGTATCAACACTCAGCATCTACTGATACTGGGTACCCGCAAAAGTTTTCGTGCGTAACGTGCTAGCGAACACCAGCTATTTTTTTTGTCCAAAGCCACTCTGATAGGCAAATTTCTATCTTTTTGGGTGCAGCGTGTCAACAGATAAACCAGCGTGTGTGAGTTCGTCATCGAACAGATTCAATCTGTGTAACCAACGTGCAGCCGAAGAGAGGATTTTCTTTGTGTGAAATTTCGAAGAAAACTGATGTTTGGAGGTTACGCACCAGTGACGCAAAATAAGGCTACGATGAGAATGACAGGGTAAGAAACGACGGTCGGGATAGTCTGCGAGCCAAACAAAATAATCTTCGTCAACCAGCTTGCCAGCCTGACAACATTTTCTTCAGTTATCGAACAACATTTTCTTCAACTTGGCTGTCAGCCAGAAACATTTTGCGTGCAGCGTGCCGACGAGCAAAAGCACAAGTGGCAACCAGCTCCCATTTTTCACCTCATCAGTCAACAATGCATTTTGTATACGCCTTGGCACCGGTTAACGTCAGCTCTTGGTAGTTTCCGAGGTATTTTTTTCAGCGTGCCCGCAAATAGGATTAACCTTTTCATGCATCGAAGAGGCCGCCTAACCAGAAATAACGTTTTTTTCAATTTGCGTAACAACATTTTCAACTGGCGTGACAACATTTTCATTTGCAACCGGCCTAACAACATTTTCAACTAGCGCGACAACAATTTCATATTCAACCGGCCTAACAACATTCTCATATTCAACTAGCGTGAACCTTTTTATTTTCAACTTGCTTGCCACCGGGGACAATCAACATTTTCTACTTGACAGCCAGCAAAGGCAACCACTTTGTATCGCCTTGTCCGGAAGTGAAGCAACAGTCCGTGGGTACCGTGACAACAAAGTAAACATTTTCAAGTTTCAAAAATCCCCATATACTGACTCAGAGACTCTCTGAGCTAAGTATCCACTCATAATAACATTATATTAATTTATATTATTGTAGTTTCCTTAAAACCAAACTTTTTTGGTATTAAGAAATTTTAACATTTCAATATTTTGACATTTCAATCTTTCATTTCGGTTCAAATTAAGGTAAGGTTAAGGTTATACCATGAATAAGAATTAAAATAAATGTATGAAATTTTTGAGAATATCCTTTTATTGAAATTGAAACAGATACTGACAATGCGGACTTAGGTTAAGTACAGATGAGTACAGGGAGAAGTGAAGGTTTAAAGAAAAACTGTTTAGGGGATAGCAAACAATACGATAGGGGTCAAAGACTATCCAGGGGTCTAATCACCGCATACGATATCGAATTAACTATCGTATCGAATAACATTACGATACATCTAAATTATGGCAACCGATGCATATTGGATCGTAATTTAAACAAAATGCAATAGATTGAAGACCATACGTTCCCTAAAAGTAGGAATACAAAAAATAAATCCTTCAACTTTTTTATATTATTGCAATACAGTTTATTCGACATCGTATGCCGTGATACCAAAATGAAAAATTTCGATAATTTTGCTCGATATCGTATGCGGTGATTTGGCCCCAGGTGTAGCACCATTTGTGGTTGCTGAGGGAGGGACTACCCCGGGGTTAACAACATCAATACCCCACATACAAAAGATATCGTTTTCCACGTACGTTTTGGCTTCGTATTCTTCAATTTCTTTTTTTTTGGCGCCTCATTATTTTTTTTGTAGCTTGACCAAAACACTGGTACACAAAATTTTTGCTGTGTCCGACACGTCTGTCTGCAACGAACACCCGCCCAAGCCCGACGAGCCATAGCCGCGCGCAAAGATAGTCCGTTACCAGTGTGACAGATAGACAGTGGATACCTTGAACCGCATTTCACTTTCACGCCATTTTGGGGTTTTGGAAACGTGACGGTAAACCGTTTTGGCGACAAACTAGGCACGATACTTGGAAATGGATATTTACCAAGGTATGAGGCTGGAAATGTGTTTCAAGGCTCATGGTTCTCTTTTGAAACGTGACACTTTCTCCCTCCTCTTAATTTATTTTCCTAGTTCTGATGCAATGCACTGCATGTATGTCCAAGATAAAAAAAAATGTATAAATTTCCGAAGGTGGTATGTAGTAGTATAATGGAAACTAAGTTGTCGGATAAGTGAAATGCATTACCAAGTTTTAGACGGCTTGTTCTATTTTGTATTGTAAAAAATTGTATTTAATTTCAATGATCAAAAAATCAGTTCCTTTTTTTTTTTTTGCTGTCTTTAGTAAAAAATAAATCAAGCGCTTTTTTCATTAATCGGCAATCAGTTTTAAATCGTCGTTAAAATAAAAAGACTAAACGAAATGCAAATGTGGTCGCAAATTCTGTATTGAATTTGTTCAAGTATTTATTAGCTATTAAACTGTTTATGAATTTGTTTTTTCCCCCCGGAGGTTTATTTGTGCAAAAGCTTTTACCTACTAATGTATGCGTGCTTCAAGGCATTATAAAGATTTAATATGCTGAAATTTTTATGCTTTTCCAGCAAACAACAAAATTAAGCATGAAGCATTATTAATGTGACATATGTTTCGTTTGTTTGCGATGAAGTAATTTTTTGCCAAAAGTAATTAACTTTAAATTAAAAAAAAAAAAATAGGATAAAAAATTATATCAAATCATTTTATTTGACTTTATAGGTTATATTATATTTTTAAATAGTTTATTTAAAATGTCTATTTAATAATACTTTTATCTCGTTCCGGTTTGCTTGTCGATGTGTTTATATACTCCAATGCGATTCTGTTCTTTTAAGTTTTATGATTTATTGTCATTGTATGCCAATGTTGCATGTACGGGTATGTAGGTAAGTGCAGTAATATTTGTATGAAAGCCCTGTCGGCAATTTCAGCGAAAAGGTTTATTTGCACCTTTTCGCAAACCCTGATAAAGTATTTTTGCTTGTTCCGAGAAGTAGACCAATATCTATAAAATACAGTAAAAAGCCAACTTTCATAACAGCCTACACAAGAAAAATATATTTTTGTTAAATTTTTGTTGAAGTTTATAATTTTTAAATTAAAAATTGGGTTTTTAGTTCAAGTGCTTCCTTTCTTGGGTTTTTTCTTAAGAAGAATTTTTTACAATACAAATTTGCTGTGATCAGTAATTATTGATTGAAGAAGACAAGAAAACTAACAATTAAATTTTTAGCTGGGGGACAACTAACTAGCTGTTTCGGGATTCGAAACAGCTAGTTCTTATTATTCTCTATCTATATTCATCTCATATTGAATCACATATGCATTTTGCTAATTGCCCGCATTGTTTGTACAGCGTATGCTGTCTCCGAACTAGCGGTATTTATTTTATTTATTAACATTTTTTTTTCTTTTTTTTATTGGACCTGTACTCAAATGATAATCCCTACATATACAGTGCATTGTACTGGAACTAGGAACTTAGGTTTTAATGAGAAGGAAAGAGGGAGTAGTGTTCGTTAACAATAACAACAAAAAAAGACTAAAAGAAGCTCTATTACAGTATTTAAAATGTTGGAATTAAATTAGTTAAAACTGATCAGTGCCCAGTGTATATACCTTCGACACTGCTCAGATTAGCAAAACTTAGTCCAACACTTTCCACACTACAAGGTAATGAAGTACATTCAAAATGTATTATGAATGAACACATAAAGAAAACACGGAACACGATTAAAAATGAGAAAAAAAAAGAAATTGCTTGCTACCTATTCCGGTGCAATTTGGTTTCATACGAAGTTAATAGTGAACATATATAGAAAATACGGACAACAGTGAAAAAAGGGACAAAAAATAAAATAAAAACATGTGTACACAGTTTGCTACCTATTCCGGTGCAATACATAGAAAATACGGAGAGCAGTAACAAAAGACGTCTGTACAGGATGGAATACAAAACACTGCTGCAAAAAAATACGTATTTTTGTATTTTAATAATCTCCGTAAATATATTTTTTTTCACAAATAAGCTAATTACGAAATTAAATACCATCAATAAAAAAGATGTAGTAAGCTTGTATTCGATAAATTAAAATCAATTTAAAGAAAGGTATTCATAGAAAATACCTTTCTTTATATACGAGGTCTGATAAAAAACCGTTAATTTAAATTTTTTCAAAAAGAATTTATTTATTCACTACAAAGAACGCTATACACACAATAATACTCGTAAGAAAATGGACTTATGTATGTGTATATACGAGGTCAGATCAAAAAACAACCGTTATTTTAAATCTTTTAAAAAGTATTTATTTATTCATCAATAACAATTTTGTTTGCTTCAAAGTATTCCCCCTCAGATATAATACACTGATGCCAGCGTTTTCTCCAATCGTCAAAACACTTTTGAAACGCGCTTTTTGGCATCGCCAGCAGCACGATAAATTTTGAGCAAATACAACGTCGCATGGACGACATTGTTCAGGAGTTTTTGGACGACCATCCAGATTTCCTTAAAAAGGTCATAGCTGGTGACGAATCATGGGTGTATGGCTATGACATTGAAACCATAGCCCAATCATCCCAATGGCAGCGTCCAGAAGAGCCAAGACCGAAAAAAGCACGTCAAGTTCAGTCAAATGTGAAGGTATTGTTTACTGTTTTCTTCGACTGCAATGGCGAGGTGCATCATCAGTTCTTGCCACAACGTCGTACGGTCAATAAGGAATACTATAATGAAGTTATGCGTCATATGCGCCAAGCTGTTCGATTTTGCACTATGATAACGCACCACATCACAAATCGATGCTTGTGCGTGAGTTTGTGACCAAAAACAAAATTGTTATCATGCCTCAATCACCATATTCGTCGGACTTGGGCCCCGCTGACTTTTTCCTCTTCCCAAAACTGAAGACTTTTTTTGTCTATATTTGTCTTATATTGATCACATATGCAGTTTGTTATAATCCCAGTTATTTGTACTGCAGTTTGCTGTCACTGAACAACCAGTTATTTTTTAAATAATAGCTCGGTGACTGAGTTGGTTAAGCGGCCGTACTGAAAAAAAATGATGTTTAAAGTAAAAGTAAATTTGTACTAAACTATTTGGTTAGTACAAATTTCAACCTTTTTGGTTGAAATTATACTTGCACATTAGTTGCGGTAAATATTCTAAGAGCGATGTCTACTGGAGTGTTAATTAATAAGTATCACATCAAACTTCGTATATTTAGAGATCATGATACTAATTTTAATAAGTTTAATATGAGTACGAAACTTCTTTATCAAAATGTTGCCATATTAAACTTCTCTATCAAAATGTTACCATATTAAATTTAAAGTAAACAATGTTGTTTCCAGATACTTTTGTTGAAAACACTACAATAGAGTCTCAAAAATCGCTAAAGTATGGTTGAATTGTTCTGAAAATTTGTATTGATTATGTCAAACAAACATTAATTTTGGCATAAAAGCCAAGTTTGGCGTTTATATCTACGAAACGTACAATTAAGCTTATATTTCATAATATCATGCATTATTCGCAGCTCATTTTTGGCCGAATTTTGCCGTAAAAATTTCGGCGGCTATCAAATATCGTCAGCGGCTCGGCTTCGCTGGCTATAGCCGTCTCAGTGCAGGTCCCTGAGTTTCAAAATTAAAAAACCAATTTTTTTCATTATCACTCCATCCATCATGTATGTAAGTCTTGAAACAATTTTCGTGTCCATCTTTGAATTCGGTAAGTCATTCTTATTTTTGTACCATACATTTTCTCAAGTTCCAAAAAATTGGCATTTGGAAGAATTTCAAAAGAACCTTATTCCCCGCTGAATATGCATAAAACAAATCGATGTTTCTAAAAAGCTCACAAATTGCAGCAAAAACCAAAAAAAAATTGCTTTCTGATAACAGCTGAATTATCAGTGCTTTATTTTTTAATTGACTACTGAGTTGCCGACTAGGCATGTCTATAAATTTGATTGTATTCATGTATACATATGTTTGCTAACTGTACCTTTTATAGAAAGATATTGCAGTTGTACATCAAAATTGCTTTGCATCTCATACTTCTATAAAATTAATTTGTTATCTGTCTGTCTATCAATGTGCAGCAGGAAAGTAACGGTGACTCAAAAAGTTTTTAATGACTCACGCTTTTAATGCACTTAGCGACATCAGCATTTGTAAACAGATATTGTTCGTTGGAATTCGTACAATACATTAATTAAATGAGGAAACTTGAGCTAAATTTTATGTTATTTAAGCCACGGTACTGACCAAGCTTTTTGGTTGAAATTATACTTGCACAATATTTGCGGTAAACATTCTAAGAGCGATGCCTGCTGGATTGTTAATTAATAGGTACCACGTCGAACTTTATTTGTACTAAACTAGTTCAAATTAGGCTGAACTTCGTATATTTTGAGATAATCATGATACTAATTTTAGTAAGTTTAATATGAGTATGAAACTTCTCTAACAAATGAAATAAATTTTTTCTTCTTTTCATTAAATTTATTGTGTAAACTAAGCAAATTTATTTTGTAAGTAATATTTGATTACATACAAAACATTTCAACTTCATTCTACGAGTAATTAATTATCATTACACTAACTTTTATCGGCGACATTTTCTGTAGAAAAAATGTGTTTTCGTCAGCCTTTTTCGACGTGTAACTAAATAAAGAAGGTTTTATTATTAAATCATGACTGCTTATGAGGTCTGATAAAAAAATAACCGTTATTTTCAATGTTCAAAAAGTATTTATTTATTCATCAATAACAATTTTGTTCGCTTCAAAGTATGCCCCCTCAGATATAATACACTGATGCCAGCGTTTTTCCAATCCTTAAAACACTTCTGAAACGCGCTTTTTAGTATCGCCAATAGCTGCTGTTTTGAATTTTCTTTTATATCCTTAATCGTTGCAAAACGCTTTCCTTTCATCGGTGTCTGCAGTTTTGGAAAGAGGAAAAAGTCAGCGGAAGCCAAGTCCGGTGAATAAAACTCACGCACAAGCATCGTTAACATGGTGCAAAATCCATGATTGTTTATTCAACAACTCTGTGCGTTTCTTATAATTTCAAGGCCGTATTCCTTATTCACCATACGACTTTGTGGCAAGAATTCATAATAAGGAATACTACAGCCGAGAGGGACATGTGATAGTGTGGGGAGCTATATCCTACTACGGCACCTGTGAATTGCAGTTTTTAATGTCATGCAGGAATGCGGAAAAGTATAGAACCGTTTTAGAAATGTTTCTTTTTCGTCGATTTCAAAATTGTTCGGGAGTCTAGAGTGGCATTTCCAACACGACAATGCCTCAATTCATGCAGCCAGATCCGTAAAATGCTGAATACAACACCAAAATTGATGTCCTTGAGTGTCCACCGTACTCACCCGACCTAAATATAATCGGAAACCTATGGGGGGGCTAGTAAAGTGTACTATACTGATGACCTGATACGCCCTTTCATGGAAGATTTTTTTATCTATTCATAAGTTATGGAGTTATTCAAAAATGTATTTTTTTGACAGAAAGTTTGTTCGAATATATTTAATTGGACCCACACGTAGAAAAAAATATATAGTTGATACAACAATATTCTACAATATCTAAAACGCCATTGAGGTTCACCATAGTGTTGTAAAAATACTATAAGTAACTATACTATGTTTTAGTTCAACATTGTTATAATAATAAGTAACCATAGTATTAATTAAAGTTTTTACGTAATTGTTATACTTAACCATATTATTATACCGACCATTGATGGTTTTTATCATATGTAACATTATTACATTCATAAAGTAATCATACTAAAATCAGTGATAATTTATTGTAATAGAACAATATTTTTATTACAATTAGCACAAATATATATGTACATATAATAATTAATTACACAAAAAGGCAGCTTATAACATATGTATTTTAATAATATGTATAATATAAATTAGAGAAAACAAATAGTCGGATTACATGGAGTTAATGCACAAATGTCTGATTTGATGTTTAAATATCCATCTGCTGAAAGAAAACAGATATCTTTATTGAATTGCGTTTGCAGTTACAATTTCAAAAGTGATACATAACTATAGTAATATGTATTGTTGGATATACCGTACATATGTTTACATCTTAATATTAAACACACTTACCTCTATATATTCGCGAACACTCAAGATTTATATTTTCCGGAATTTCCCATTTTTGCTCTGTTGTAAATAATGTTGGACAAATTTATTTCAATATTTTTAAACTAAAAAACACAAAAAACATATTTTTATCAAACTGAAAGAAAATTATATGTCAGTGGGTAGAAGGAAAATATTGTTAACGACGAAAATAGTAATTTCGCTTTGTAAACTTACTTTTGCTGCATATGAATTATCGTATTATACACATTAGAAAAACAAATAGTTTAGTATTCGGTGTGATAAAAGCTATTGTTCTTTGCAAAATTGTTTCAC
The DNA here is from genome assembly GCA_914767995.1 of Thecocarcelia acutangulata. Taxonomy (NCBI): domain Eukaryota; kingdom Metazoa; phylum Arthropoda; class Insecta; order Diptera; family Tachinidae; genus Thecocarcelia; species Thecocarcelia acutangulata. The sequence continues at coordinate 112,893,283 of OU612094.1, forward strand.
AATTGTTATTGTTGTATGCAAACATATCCTGAAATTTATAGAAGGTAAAAATAGAATTATAAAAATGCAAATAGTAACATATTTATAGAAGAACAATGTAACAGTAATGCCCAATGTTATAGAATATATAGTCACGTTTTCTTTGTGTGCAAGTTCAAACAGTATAGCAAAAACAAAATATGGACAAGGACTTACAAATAGGGGAGTTATTCAAAAATGTATATTTAGATTGAGATTTACCCGTGCGATGTTTATAGATATTTTGGGCCGAACGACAAAGAAGTTTTAAATTGGTTCATAACTGGCGGAGTTACTTAAAAAATATATATTTTTGGACGATAATTTAGTATGTCCGACGTCCAAGCACTGGTTTTATTTTAATGCTGTTTTTATACTTATTCGATAAAAGACAGAATATTGAAAAATTGTTCATAAGCGTTGAAGTTAGTTACAAAAATATTTCTTAGACGGACATTTTGTCTGTCCGAGGTCCAAAAACTGTTTTTATCTCCAGGCTGTTGGCATAATCTCTCAAAATAAGAAATAATTTTTAAAATAGATTCATAAATGACGGAGTTTTATTTTATGGACGGACATTTTGCTCGCTTCTCTTCCCCTTATGGGGTAAATTTTAAATTTGAATCCCAGACGTGAAGATGCCTGCATCAGTGATCATCAAAAATCATGTTTTTGCTTGATTAACTCATACACTAAAATTTGTAATCAACAAAAATCAAGCAACAAAGTTCAACGCTCAGTAAAATCAGCTCGTCTTGTAAACATTTTAAATTTGTAATCGGCAAAAATCAAGCAACAAAGTTCAACGTTGAGTGAAATCAACTCTCCTTGTAAACAATCTGAATTTGTAATCAACAAAAGTCTAACAACAAAGCTCAATGTTGAATAAAATCAACTCGCCTTGTAAATATTGCGCGTTCGTTTTAGTACTCAATAAAATCGGCTAAACGTTAGATGTTGCTTCGATTGTGTGTTGTATAAACAAATTTGAAACATATTTACATACATATTTTGTTTTTAGTTTAAAGCGCAAAGATCATTTAAAAGCGCAGTGAAACAAGTGTAGTTGTTTTTATATGTATACCATTGTGTTTTTTAACAAATGTTCAAAAATAGATACATATATGCTTATGCACATTTGTTTTTTTTTCTATGAAAACCTGTTGTTTCTATGTATGTGCATTTTACTTTATTTTTTTTTTTTTTCAACAGAAGTATACAGAAAAACTATTGCATACATCACTGTATTGATTTTCGTTCATTTTTTTTCTTCCAAAACAAAAATTCAAACACAAAAAATGAATGCCGAACTATAATCGCATTCATTTATATTCAAGCACGAACCTCAACGATGATTTCACTCACATAACGAAGTTGTCGCTCATTATGTTTACTGATTAAAAATCAACTGGGCATTTATGCGGCTGAATACAAAATCATATTTGAACGAAATGAAATGGTTTTCATGTTGTTGAGCAAGTATGATTTTTTTGCAATCACTAAAAGTTGTTGTCTGGTCTGCATACAGATTTTTATCTAACAGTTACTCAAACAGTGATAATTTTTAATATTATATTAGAAAGGATTTTCATAATCCTTTCAAACAAACGCTCAAACACAAACTCATGCTAAAATTCAAATAACTTTTTAACCACTTGTTCATCTCTGATGGTAAATTTTAACAATTGTTTGTCAGTACATGTGTAAATTTGTAAGTTTATGCTTAGTTGGCAGACTATTAATTGTCAATTCCATTGAAATTGGACTTGCAACAATTTGTGTCTGTATCTATTATCTGTGTGTTGATGATAACAATTTAAATTGATAAATATTTTATGGTCATTTGATTATTGTCAGTTTATACAAAAGCTTTAAATAAAGTTCCATAAGGATATTTCAAAATAATTATAACTTTATTGCGTTATTCATTCAATTTCTAACATTAAAGTTGAAAAAGTTTATGTGCAAGCATTATTAAATTTTGTTAGGGATTTTTTATGGTTAAGGAAATAAAAACAGAAAAATAATTAAATATCCTTTACTCGTATTTACAACTTTAAAGGCGATCAATCTGCTACAAAAACAAATGTTAGTTAAAAGATTCAGCTTCATATGATATAGATTTTTTTTTTTAGCATTATTATTTGTTTAGGGGAAAAGTATTTTTAAACATTAAAATTTAATTGAGACTATAAGCATATGCTATAAATTATTTTATCAGACAACGCTTTAAAATAAAACCTTTATGTAAACTATTAACAGTGAACGTTTTTAGTTATATACATATGTACAATATTAACTAACTAGTTGTGAGTTCGAGTTCAACTTCAGTCAACTGTGAAAATGATTTACATCAGTACCTGCCTTGACGGTCTAACCTGATGGTGAACCAATTCCACGGAGTGAACTTTTCACGATTCACCACCGCCCCCGTGTGGCTTGCTAGGCTCACACAGGCAGCAATTCTTGTCATATGATTGCGGCTATATGAACAATTTCTTGTTGAGGAGTTCGGGCTTTCTAATCCCTCATGTATGCAATTTCCCAGCAATCAATGGAGGACAAGGCTTAATGAGTTGGTAGGCCGAAGCCCATTAAAAGCATCAGCCCTTAAACCAACTCACCCGTCAACCATCACCACTGGTTCCTTACAGTACACGTATCTGTTGTATAGGCAACAGATCCTCGGGAGATTGTTAGCCCTCGAAAAAAGCCATCACCAAACAATTATCAAGGATACTAACACTCCCTTCCTGCGTTTTAGGTTTCAACCACAGCCAGAACGTTTCAGCCAAGGTAGGCACCTCAACCATGATCAGCCCGGGTCGAACCGCAAGCAGAACTTCCCGGGGGCCATGCTGATCCCCGTTCTGCCAATTTATACCCTTGGTAAGGGTTTCGGAAGCCAACACAACATAAGTTATGTGGCTTCCTAGAGTTTTGTTTGCCGCACCAAACGAGGGACCCCTTCCCCTCTTTTCCCCGAAAAGCAGAACGCCCAAGTTAGGAATACGCCAAGGCAAAACCTGTTCCTCGGGGGGAACACCTTCGGAAAGTAATAACTAAGGTTCTCCAATCAAAAAATGTATGTGCTTCTACGGAAAATATTGTGAAAAATTTAGAGGACAAAGTATAAACAGCCGGTAAATCAATAGTTTTCGAAGAGGAAGCTCCATCTAGTGATCCTCTGAACACTATACCCAACACAGAGACAATGAAAATGCTGTGGAACCAGCTATTTCATGGTGACTCTGAGTTAATGCAATTCTATTTGATTACATATATTATTGTGTGTTAAAATGAAACTACTCGTTATATTGATGGTTTCGAAAACTTCCAATCCTAAAAATCTTCAAGTGTTAATTTAAAAGAAAAAATTTTTCTTGAATGTAATAAAGGAATTTTGAAATACTTCGAAATTAATTTAAAAATGAAAATTGAGTAAAGCTAAATCGTCAACGGTAGAATCTAAAATTTTCGTGATATCAATTGAATTCGCTCATTTAAGAGGAGCTTGAAGAACGATTAGCCTCCAGAGCTCTTAAATCTTGAGAAGTGAATATCGGAAATATTACAATATACGAAAATAAAAAGTTCAAATTCTCTATCACCAATGTGTGGGCTAGAACTTCATAGATAGAAGGCTTGTCCATAATTCTACTTGCAGCCGACTTAAATTGTTACAAAGTACATACTTATATTGTAAAATCGACATCAAATAATTTTCTAATTTCATAAATTGCTTTAATGTTAAACGTTGTTGCAAGGAAAACTGTATTTAATGCTATTAAAATTTACATAAGCGTATTACGAATATTATTATGGTGGGTACCTGCATATTTTTGACAAATCAAGTAAGTTGACTTAAAGTTATACAAATTGTATAGTTAATATAATACTAGTATAATGATTAACTTGAGATTTTAAATTCACGTTTCAAAGTCCTCAATATTATATTTTAACGAAGACTATTTTTTATGTAAAAGAGCCAGCCACATCTGCGGAAATTTACTTGTAACTCTCTTATTAACAATATAAAATTTGTTAAAAAATTAGAAACTATACACGTAGAAAAAACAATTGGTTGACTTGTTAACATTTTAACAGCAACATGCTATTGTCGATTTATATGGTTGTGGCTAATAATATAATATTGTGACTCACCATATTTTTGTAAACAAGTTTTACATATTCTGGTTTAACATTGTTATAAAGGTCAGCAACCATACTATTTAGCAAAACTGGCGTGTTATTGTCATATCTAATTATATTGGCATACTACAAACCATACCTTTGTTGTATATAACAATGCATAAATGCTATATTTATTTTATTTTTTCTTATTTAAACACATTATTATTTTTATTTCTGGGTAATAATACTGGTTCAATGATACATACTCATATATAATGACATATGAAAATAGAAAAATTAAGAATACGGCATGTCTTGCTAAGAAAAAGATAATTAAAAATATACTCAAAAAGATGAAAGTACAAATTGACTATTCAGATTCTACAGTATCCATTAGCCATAATTAAATAAAAATATTCGTTTCATCTTTGGTTCAATTATTGGTCAGTTGGAAATGTTACTGTTTATAACAATAGTATGGCATAATATAGTTGAACATTTGAACATTTATTTTCTACGGATGCACAACAGTATGATTGAGTATAAAAATAATATGGTTGGCCGAGAATATGGCTGAGTGTTGATTTTGAAATAAAATTAGCTAGGAACTAAATTTGTGCTAAATTAGCTTTATTTATTTATTTAATTATTTATTTAATTATTTATTTATGTATTTATTTATTCAATTACGACAATAAGCCCATTGGCCCAACTATAGACAAAGTTGTGCATATAAGTTACTCAGATTAAGTAATTTATATGTTAGAATTTGGGGAAAAAACAAACAAGGATTTAAGTAATGCTTAAGAATCTTTTTCAAACGCAGGTAGACAAAAAATTATGGTTGATATGACATAGTTTTAACGGCAAACTACTATTGTTGTATTATATGTTTGAACACAACCACATAATATGGTTTTAATCTGAAGTTTATTTACAAAACTAAGTACAGCCAAAAACCAAAATTATACCGCATAACCATATATTTGGTAAAAGTCGTAATCCTTGTATCATGACGAACACTGTTATTTTAAAAATTAAAATTTATCTGTCATGTCCAACCATATAACATTATCATCCCCACCAAATTATTGAAAATTTGCAAATTCTATTGTCACAATCAATTGTACCAGTATTGATCGTCACAATATAATATGATTACATAATAAATGAACATACATGTGAAAACACATATAACTTATAAATAAGACAAAATTTTTGTAATATATTATATTTATTTTTCCGATAAATATTTTTAAAATGAATGTAGCCGCACCTATATTGAACCAAAAAATTACCTAAATACTGCAAAAGTATTATTGATGAAATGTCGGTTATTTAGAACGTACAAAATATTTTATTCAAATTTACTCGCATTTTCAACTATTGTAAATTATTTAACTAAAATAAAAGAAGGAAACTTCTTCATTTCTACAGGCATTTATTCAATAATACATACATTTAGTTATATGGAAAAATATTATTCAGGTTTAAAAAAATAAATTACTCGTAGTTGAATATAGAAAAAATTTATTCAAATTTACAAGGCGTATTTTATTAACAAAATTTATTCAAATAAACAAATGTGTTATTCACACTAGCACACGTAGAAGAAAAAATATGGTTGATATGAAAATATTTTAAGGGCAAAATACTATTGTTGAATTATACAGTTGAACACAACCACATAATATGGTTTCAACCGGAAATTTTTATAAAATTAAGTACAGTCAAAAACCAAAAATTATACCATTTTATCATATATTTGGTAAAACTCGTAATACTTGTTTCATGACGAATATTGTTATGGTAAGAATTAATATATAAATATCATATCGAACCATATAATATTATCATCCCCACCTATATTATTAAAAAATTTTAAATTCTATCGTCACTATCAATCGTACTAGGGTTGAACGTGATAATATTATTTGATTATATAATAAATACATACCTATCAATACACTCATAATTTCTATATATAAAAAAATTGTATTTTATCTCAATATTATTTGATCTGCGTTTATTAAATAAATTTAATTTTTTCAGCTTCAATTTAAATTTATAACATTTAATTTCTCCTGACGATGATAACAAATTTTTATCGAAATATCAATAAAAGATTTTGAATTGTCAATTTTTTTATAAAAAAACAAAAAACAAAGATCTGAAGCTGCAAAAATTTAATTTATGTATATAAAAAAATTGTATATAATGCATTGAATATATTTTTTCCTATTAACATTTTTAAAACTATATTACAAATGATAAAATTTTTCAAAGTCTTGGTGCTCAAGAATAGTTGATTATTTTCGCTCTGGTCCATACACAAGTACATATCTGTAAAAATTCACATAAAATTCAAATAATAAATGCATTTGTCGAGAGAAGTTCTTACACTAACCTTTTTACTCACAAATCTTTATTTTTATAACAATTTTTAAGAATTAATTTATATTATTTTTATATAGTCTTTATTATTTTTTATATTATTAATATTGAAAAAAAGCACATACAAATAAAAAATAAACCTTTTGTTTCAAAATAAAATAAAAGTATGTATACATATGTTTAACAACAATAGTAAGTTCAAAGTACATGTGTTGCTCAGACATAAATAAACCATACGTACTTTTAAGAAACATTCTATTATTGTACATTACAAAAGCCATTGTTGTGTTCGTATTATTTTTTAAACATTATTATTGCATTCAACCATATTTTAAAATGATAGAAATGTAATAGTAGAAATGTGGAAACTTCAATACTGATATATTCATAGAGGATTAAACTATATTAAAAACGGTAATATGCTGCTAGTGGCAACGATACAAATTATGACGGAGTAAATATTAATGTTGCGACAACAATGTTCCAAACTGCTTTTTCTTTGTGTGCATTCTTTTAAGATGTTAATTTGAATATTTGAGTGTGTTTTTGCCTTACGAATAGTTACTACTGTTTTGACTAAATTTAAACTGATTCAACAAAATTTTGCCTAAATTTTTAACAAATGTTATTTGAAATGTACAAATTTATATTTCTAACAAACCCATTAAAGTTGATTGGAATAATGTTTGTCTATTTTAATAAATTTTTTTCCGATTTGAAAAATAGGCTTTTGATTTCAATATTTTTATTTTGTGAAGGTTTTACTAAAATTTTTAGTTAATAAAACCGACGAAATTTTGTTTCAATTGACATTTGAAATTTCTCAATTTCACTAACTTAATATGTGTGGAAAGACAAACAATCGAGCAACACGTTAAAGTTATTCAGGCTTATTGTAAAAATGGGCGCTCAAATAAAAATGTATTTCGCGCACTTCGTGATTTTTCGGTCAAAATGCAAAAGTTTGAGCAAACCGGGTCTATAGGAGATGTGAAAACACCAGTGCTTGTTTAGCTCGTTCTGCAGAAAATATTGCTACATTTCGCGATAATGTGGTTGAACAGCCGCCCACCTCAACTCGTCATTGTGCCCAGTAATTGCACCTCTCACGCTCGTAATAAAAATTATGCATAAAGACTTGCATTTACACGCTTACAAGGTGCAGTGGACTCAACAACTAAAGCCTCTTCACCATTCGAAGAATATTAAATGGTCAGAGTGATGGCAAGAAATCGCAACAGTGGATGTTACGTTTTCGAAGAACCTCATCTTCAGTGATGAGGCACATTTTCACCTCAGTGGATTCGTCAATAAGCAGAATTGCCGCATCTGCGCGAATGATAAGCCAATTATGATTGTGGAAAAAACAATGCATCCATAAAGAGTGACTGTTTGGTGCGGTTTATGGGCTAGCGGCATCATCGGGCCGTATTTTTTCCAAAATGAGGCCGGTCAGGCAGTTACTGTGAATGGTGTTTGTTATAGTGAAATGATTACGAACTTTTTATACCACATGTGATATAAACAGGACGGCGTTACTTGCTACACGGCAAACGAAACAATGGCTCTTTTGCACGACAAATTCAATAGCCGTGTTGTCTCACGTGGGGGTGATGTATTGACTGCCAAGATCGTGTGATTTGACACCCTTGGACTTTTTTCCTTGGGGTTATTTGAATGAAAATGTGTACGTGGATAAGCCAGCAATAATTTAAGAGCTAAAGTATGAAATAATTCGCACACTTTAACGGCATAGAACCTCTGTTATGCCTTATCGTCATTGAAAATGTGAAGAGTGCCGTCGAAGTCGCGGCGATCATTTGACCAATATTTTATTCCATGCATAATTGAACCATATCATTATTACTATAATAAAACGAAATGACAATAATTCTTAAATAATTTGTGTTTTATCAAAATCGGCCTTGAAAATTTAACCACCCTTTATACCAAAAATCAATCTACTTATTAAATCCATGAAAATTTTCTACATATGAAAATATGGGGCACTCAAATAAATGTGTTACTTTTAATGACCCTTCCTTTTGCCAACTTCATCTACGCCCATGTTCAATTACATGCCCATTCTTATATGAATGCATGTATGTATTTATACATCAAAGCAAAACTGCAAGACAATTGTATTTTTATTATTCAACAATAAATTGTGGGTGGGCATTTCATTTATACAACTTTGTTATGAATGAGAAATAAAGAAACACAGAAAAAAAAGAGTAAAAAGAGTTTACAGGAAAAAACTTGATGACTTTTTACAATTCAAAATGTATACCATAAGAATAATAATAACTTCATATACGAGTATGTATATGTACATCTACCCCAATAGATTGTCATAAAGGTAGACAGTCTAGCTGGGAGTCATAGTTAAGGAATAAACGAAATAAAATTTGACAAATGTATGGGAATGAGTAGTTTGTGTGTCTGCTTTCTGTAAATATTCGTACACTTCTTCAACATGAAAGATAAACATAAATTCAAATAATACAAGAAGTACTTGTTGGAGTTATTAATGTTTCCTGATATTTTAGTCTGAATTAAGATTTGCATTATTATAGTATTTGCAGGAACGTACACACTAACATATGTAAACGGAGGTGTATAAATTGTAAGTCGAACGACTTAATAATAGAGACATGCATTTACACATTAAAGCATGGCAATAGGGTAGTTACATTATAAATAAAGAAATTTTTTTTATTCATTAAAATTATAAATATGATATAGCTGACTAAAACTAAATAAATAATTGTATTTAATCGATTACTATTTATTATGCTTCAAATTTCCTTCAAATCGAGTTCATCCTTATATGGTCACCCTAACGTGTCAGGTAATTGCTTTATTCAGCTGAAGAAAGTATAACAAATGTGCGAGTATAGTTTAAACTCTTTTCATATTTGCATGTTTATTTTACTTACTTTTGGCAGATTAAGCAGTAGTTGTTACAATTTAAAATTAAGTTATTATTATTATTTAAAATTAAGGTATTATGCATGCGAAATAACACTTCACACATTATAAAAAAAGAGGAGTTTGTTGCAATGAAAATCTCCAAATCGCTTGTCGTCATAGGTGCCGCATAAATCTGGTTTCAAATCGTTCAGTTCGACGGAAAAAATCGTCAATATGATTATTGCAAATCGACAAAAAATCGCCAGCTAGTGAAATTAATTATTTTCGAATAAAAGATTTATTTAAACGTCGTAAAGTATAGAAAAACAAGTCATGGTTGCCTTTAATAAAAAACTACAGGACTTAAAGCTATAACAACAAATATATACTCCTACAAACATGAAGTTAATTTCATAAGTATACCATTCATTAATTTTTTTGTGTATATTTTTAATGGAGTTCTTAAATTAATGCGAAAGTCACTCAGTTGAAACTTAAAGCAGCGCCACTAAATTGGCTTATGGGGAGAAATTCTACCTTGAAGTTGGATTGTAAACAAATCACAATCCTTAAACCTATATGGTGCCATGGAATTCAATTACTTAAACAATTCAGTGTTTCTTAAACAATTTCAAATTATTGCAGCTCTACGAGTATCGTACGTAAAAACCTCACGAATTCACAAGGGTCTGTGTGTTCCGTTAGTAAAAGACGAATTTTCGAAGTATGAAACCAGGTATATCAGTAAGCTGCATCTTCACCCAAACCCTCTTGCGCGAAACACACTTAATTTCAACGGTGTCACTCGGTTAAGAAGAAGGGATAATACCCTTGCCACCATCAGAGCTTTAAATAGGTGATTTAACCGATATGATTCGCGCAAAATAAAACTTTTTGTCTGCAATTGGCTGGACTTAGTCAATTTGTGTAGTTAGTATTAAGATTTGAATACATTTTGTTAGTTCACATTGTGAAGATCCAATAAATAAACAAAAGAAATTTGATTTGATGAATTGTTACACAAATCAGGGATAATCTAGACCCTACTGTATTAGTATAGATATAGATTTATAGTCTTATGTATAAAAATTTGTTTCACGTTTCTTAAGATTTTATTAGAAAAAGTTTGCATAGACAACTGCAATAAGAGCAACATGAAATAACACAGTTATTTTTTAGTTTCCAAATGAAATGAAATGAATCAACATATTGCGATATTAAAATTAAGTTTGACGAATTATATTTGTTTTTTACCCCTTTTCTAATTATTTATTTAACTTAAAATTCATTTGTCGTGATGTCCAGTTTTTTAGATTAGGATAAATAATATGAAATAGAAACAAATAATCTGCCTGCTCCAATAAATTATGCTCCTGAAAATTTTCGAAAAAAGCGAACGAAATGTCGAATAAAAAACTCATAAAAATTGTTTTTAATTTATATTTAATTTAAACCAAAGTTTTAATCATCATTAGCCCGTAAAATTCCAGCAAATAAAATCGTAGTTAATAAATAACAAGATTAAAATTTTTGAAATGTTAGTTTTTGTTTAGTAATTTAATATCTTCAGAATGTTAAGCGTAGTATTAAAATAATTTCAATACATTTAAATTAATTTAAAAAGGCTACTAAGTGATTTGGAGACACCCTGTTCTCGTTCGGTGAGCACTTAAGTCTACATTGCTATATAGTGTAGGGACTTTCCAAGGAAAACATCATGTTTCTCTAAAACTAATGGCTTTTTCTTTTCTAGAAAAAGTGTAACATTTTCAATATTGTTTTGCTAAAAAAATACAGAAGTATACAGTTTTCTCAAATTTTTTTTAGATATTTATAGTTATTGCGCTATCTTCTTTTCATCTCAAGAAAACTTAAGTTTTATAACTTGAATTTTAAGAAAAAAAGTGCAGCATAAATGCAAAACTCTTTCAGAAAAGAAAACAGCATAAGATTGAAGTTTTACAGATATTTAAAATTGTATTTAAAATAATAAACCGCAAATTTCTGAGTATAACAAAACATTCTATGAATCATGTTCTCGTATTATGAAAGGAGTAGCTCCAAGCAGATTTGTAATAGTAAATTGTAATTTGATATTTTCCTAACAATAAAATTAGTGAAAAAATAATTTCTGAATATAAATTTACTTATCATTCCTAAGGGAGCGCAATTAAAATTGTGTTTTACATGCATAAACGTGGTTTAAATATATTAATAAAAACTAAACACTTAGTTGACAAATTTCTATACAAAATTTAAAAGATTAATAAACATAAAAACCTTACCAATAATACAGGGTGGCGCAAAAATAACCTTCCGATGTTTTTTGGCTGTAATAAAAAAAAAAAAAAAAACTTTGATTCTTCTTGTGGATTATTTTTATTTGGTCTTTTTACTCTTTTACATCAAGTCGAGAATATGATGTCATGAAAATGGCCGCCGCCACAGTTGATTGTCATTTGAGCCCTTTTTATAGCATTTTTCATAAGTCCTCACATTCTTGACGGATATTGTCTTTAAGAGTTACAAGAGTCTGAGGTTTGTTGACATAAACTCGCGACTTCAAAAAGCCCCACAAAAAGAAGTCTGAAGCGGTCAAATCAGGCAATCTTGCTGGCCAGTGCAAATCAGCAAAACGGGAGATTAGGCGGGCGCCCGGGAAATGCATCCTTCAGCATATCGGTTGTGGCACGTACAGTGTGTGCCGTAGCACCGTCCTGTTAGAACCACATGTTTTCCAATCCCAATTCATCAAGTTGCGGCAAAAAGAACTCGTTGATCATTGCTCTGTAGCGCTCACCATTCACAGTAACCGCTTGGCCCGAGACGTCTTCGAAGAAAAAAGGTTGAATGACTCCTCCAGCGAAAACAGCACACCATACAGTGACTTTGAGCGGGTGTAATGGCTCTTTGTGGTCTACGCGTGGATTTTCAGTGCCCCAGAAGCGTAAATTTTGCTATTTACGTACCCGCTAAGATGGAAATGGGCCCATCACTCATGATTATTTTTGATGAAAATTATTGGTCAAATAGATAGTCACCAATATTCCGCGTTCTGGAGCAGTATAGCGTAACATTGTTTATTAACTTGTATTTCGGATGTATTTACTCCACAAATGTCAAAACAGAACTGACATTAGGTGTCAATCGCAAAATTTATAGCATTTTCTGATAGGAGGATTACTTTTGAGACACCTTGTATAACTGTGAAAATAATTCGGTATGACTGTCTGTCTCTCTCTCTGTTATCTTTTGACGCCTTAACTGATTTAGATGAAACTCAATATGCAGATATTTTGAAATCGGGGAAGATAAAGGCCTAATAAAGAAATGTTTAATAAGTCCGCTGTTTATGAACCGATGTTAGAAATTTCGTTCTTCTTTTGAAAGAATATGCTAACGAAGTGAATATGAACAATTAAAATATCCTTTGCAATAGTCACGTATAACGTGACGTAGTACTGTCAAAACCCAATAATTCAAAATCGCATTACGGTCCGTCCATTACTTACAATTTATAGGCGTTTTCGATTTAGCGAGGTTTCGATTTAACGGGGTTAAAATAAATTAAATACAAATTAACGAGGATTTTTCATTTATTTACTAAAATTAAAATAAAAAAAACAAAATATTGTTAAAAATAATATACAAAATAATTAAAATAAAATAGCAAATTCATTTAATTTGCGTAAAATACTTGTAATTTTAAAATCAAACAAAAAACTGCGACTGCGTAAGCCATAAACTAAACACTTTTCAAGCTCGGTATTCATGTAGTTTTTCGCGCTTTAGCTTAATGCTTGAAGATTTTTGCATAATAAATTTTCTTTTTTGAAGAATTGAAGTAAGAGTTGATGGAGCAATTTCAAATTGCTTAGAAACATCTAATATTTTCTCTCCATTGTCAATGACTGCAAACATTTTTTTTTTTTTGTAATACCGACAGAGTTTTATGCATGCACTTTAACGTTTTTCTTTATTATTCATGTAACAAACTGATCTTAAGAGAACAAACCCACAAACTGATCTTAAGAGAACAAACCCAAGCAAAAACCCACGAAAAAAATTGCGGTAAACATAAATCATTCTTCCGTGTTTCTGTTATTTTATTACGAATAATAACTAGTAGTTAGCAAGTAGTTACGATTTATAAGAGGTGAAGAAGATTTCTTTTGGGGAAAAAATTACGAATTATCGAGGTAATCAAAATAAATGGAAATTTTACGAATTATCGAGATTCTTTCAAGCGACCGACAGTTTATTACGAATTATCCGGAATTACGATTTATAGGAGTGCGAATTATCGGGATTTGACTATATATATTACAAATTTGAACAAAATATGCTTGGATATATATGGACCGATATTGGGGATAAAATTTGTTTGCCTTGTAATTGCCATACCAAAACGGTAATGTTATGGCTCGGGTATATATGGATCGAAATTCCATAATTTCAAATTTACTCGAAAGTTGGAACAAACCTAATATACAGGGTGGCTGATGAAAACTGCTACACAAAAAAAAAACGTAACAACTTATTTTCTGTGTAACTAACCTGTTCTATTTTTGTTGTGTTTAATATATTGATCTTTATATATAACTAAAATGGAGAATTGGAAAAATGAAACCAGAATTTAGATAGTGCAACGCTTTCACGCTTTACAGTCCGTTGTTTCCGTCCAAAGAGAATATAGGCGCACGTTTGGCGGCACTCCTCCTAGCAGATGGAGTATAATGAGGCTCGTAAAGAATTTTGCCGTTAGTGGCAAAATCGCAAGAAGGCCTTATCATCGAGATCCCTCAATTCGGACGCAGGACTCTATCGCTGTTGTAGCTGCTGCCATACAATCCAATCCTAGAGTTTCGACTAGAAGCCTATCTGCTCATATGGGTATCAGCAGACAGTGCCTGCAAACAATCTTGCACCAAGATTTAAATTTATTTTCATATAAGATTCAATTAACAAACAAACTGAACCCTAAAGACTTTCCGATTCACTTGGAATTTTGTGAGAAGATCATTCAAATGGTGTCAGAGGATGAAAAAGTCTTGAACTGCATTTTTATGTCTAACGAGGCACATTTTCTTTTAAACAGCAATGTAAACAAACAAATTTATCGAATACGGAGTAATTCTAACCCACAGATACTCCATCAGATGCAATGACATCCACTTCGCATCACAGTGTGGCGTGCAGTTTCTTCAAGGTCCATTGTCGGGCCTTAATTTTTCGAAGAAAACGGTCTTACTGTTACGGTCAATGGAAACCGTTACTTAAAGATGTTGAAAGAGTTTTTCTTTTCAGAATTGCGCCGAAAGAGAATCCCTTTCAACACTGTTTGGTTTCAACAAGATGAGGCAACTTGTCACATGGCCACGCCTGTTATGACAGAATTGAGGCAAAAATTTCCCAATAAACTGATTTCAAGAAACTTCACATTCCGTTGGCCTCTCAGGTCTCCTGACCTCACTGTACTTGATTTTTTTTTGTGGGGTTATTGCAAGCAACAAGTTTACAAAAAAAACCAAAAAAATTGGATGATTTAAAGCAATCCATTCGAATGGTTATTGAGACAGTTCCGACTACAACACTCCAGGCAGTAATGAATAACTTTTTGACAAGATGCCGCACATGTGTCAACGAGGATGGAGGCCATTTGAATTCAATTATTTTAATAGAAACGTATTTTTCAAATGAAAAATATAAATTACAAAAATAAATTGCATAAACTTTACAAAAAGTTATTTGAGTTTCTTAATTTAACAAAATTGATCAGCCACCCGGTATAATAATCTAAAGATGGAAAACTAGGCACCCTTTGGTTAAAAACATTAAACATATTTTGTTGAAAAATTAACGAAATGCCTAAAATAATGAGTTGTGTAAGTTTAGATCAATCACCCCATATTCTGCTTGTCGGCGGCAATACCGTCGGCAATATTATGGCAACATCAATTTAAGACGACATCAATATTAATTTGGCATTCCCTAACAGTTTTGTTTTGATGTTGCCAGTTTATCGCTTTTGTCAATAAAACACACATCTCTAATGTATTCGTCAGTTGCTTCGTTTTGTTTACATTTTGATTTAGAACAAAATTTTGTGTTAAATAAGAAAGTTTGTGGAAAAAGCAAATTGAGGAAGTTTTTAAACACAAATGTTTTTCCAGCCATATTTCTGAAGAAAACAAAACAAACTTAATAGTAGAAAGAAGGCTGATTACACAGAAGTCCTGCATTTTTAATTCTGGGCCATTGATGGCCTCTTTTCCAGCTTCTGTACTAATTTTCGAAATTGGGCAGGATTCGTAATTTAAATTTTTTTCATTTTGTTCCAATCTTTTTAATTTTAATTTTCTTTGTTATTTTTTTTTTTTTTGATGTTTTTGTTTGAAGTCGCTGCTAAAAAACTGTGGCGACAAAATAACCGGCAATTAAAGAAAATATTGCCGCCATTTTCTCTTGCAGAATATCAAATATGTGTCGGCAGTTATCGATACACGCCAATATTGACAACAGGAATGCCGATTCGCCTCAAAATTTAAAAATCGGCGCCATCTTGTATTGCCGACGACGAGCAGAATATGGGTGAATAATAGTCGGTAAAGTGCTGCCTGCTATTACCGACTTAATTTTCAACAGAAATGGTTTGGTTTTAACTGATTCAGCGCACTTTGTTATTGACCATGAAACAAAACTGTTATAATAAATTTTAAACGGTACATTGTCATATAAAATATATCTTTTTTAATGGTAAAGATTTACTAGTCCTAAACAAAATAGTTTATGGTGCTAAGTGTAATTCATTCGAATATTGATTTTTATTTAAATAAATGAAAAACCAACTAAAACATAAAATCATTTATTTTCTTACGTTGCTTATTTTCTTACGTTGCTTTTAAAATTTAGATTGGGTGTCCTACTATTCAAGTTTAAGGAAGTTTTATATACACCTATTCAGATAATTGCTTCCTTTTATTTCTTTCAGTTTACTTGTCTACTCTTATTGACTTTTACTGTTGTTTTTCAACGTTTTCTAAACACACTTTTTATTAAGTGAAATGCCTTTGTTATTATTGCTTAACTAAAGATGCTTTCTATTTCTAAAACGTTTACAAATGTTGCATACAACTACAAGCCAATTATCCTCTACAAACCTAGGAAGTACATACATACATACTCGTATGTATGTGCAGTACATCCCAGTTGGCAATGTCTTAAAGACATATTAAATAATGGGTACTAGACAATATAAAATCGTGGAAGACATGTTGACGACACCTCAAACAAATCGTACGAAATTTTCGAACAAATGGCCACGAAGTAACACAAGACCACACAATCGACAAAAGAATAAACAATTTATAAATAAATAATGGTTGAAGACATTGTCCCCCATATGGTCTTCTTCTCATTACAAAACCTAAACAAAAGAGGACAAATCGGGCATATATCTTCGAAGACAATATCGTCTAGGACGATTTGGCCAACTGGGATGTTGATGCCTTGGCCATAAATCGCTTCATTTATTCAAACACAATAAAACTTTGCTATTCGTCTAGAGTTTTTCCCCTGTGGATGTGTTAGCTACATGATGAAAAAATATCTTTTGGTAGTCGAGTTAAATTCTATGTCTTTGCTCTCTTCGTTGTTGTGGTATTTAAATGTGTACGAGTGTGTTGCTAGCTTTGGCTTTGTTTTCTGTTTCTTCGTTTAAATGGCTTTTATTGCAACTTAATTGTGGGTATTAAGCGGAAATTGCCATTTTATCAGGATATTTAACAGTCAAGTCTTAAAGTTATAGAACAATTTTTTTATTTTAACCTTTTTTCTATTAAATAGTTTTAAAGTTAATTTATTTTAGACAAAAAAAAATATCAAACAAAAAAAATAACATTATTTATACCGATTTCAGTAGACTTTTGGTAATTAGAAAAGGTTCAAATAACTGGGAGTTCGAGTTATTAAAAGTGTAAATTATATGGCCCCAAGACACAAAAATGTTACACATTAAACGTTAAAAGTTCGAATTGTAGGAAGAATGATCACTGGGGTATGAGAAATCTTTTAGCAAGATGGTGCCGCGTTAGCTCACAATCAACCACAAACGTAATCGTGTGACAATTTCGCAGGAATGTTTGAAACTCAATATGGACAAATTTTGCGCTGTTTTGTAACTGTGGATCCATCACAACGCACCGGAGCCCAAACAGCAGTCAAAATAGTGGAGTGGGTTTCTCAAGGTATATCCAAAGAAAGAAATGGAGTGTTTGCCAGCTAATAAATTCATGGTGATCTTTTTTTGGGATACACTGTATAATCCGCAGTGACTACCTTCAAAAGGGGAAAGAATCAATGGCGAATACCATAGCAACTTATGAGGAATTGAAAAAAATCTACCAAGACTAAAGTTCTTTGCCAGGGCAATGCAACGTGGGCACACATGTGCAGTATCCATTGTAACAATCAATTAATTGGGCAACGAGTTGTTGTCTCTCCAAATTTAGCCCGGAGAGACTATTTCATGCTACCAAACTTGTGGAAATCATCTTCGCCCACAAACAAATGCCTATTTTGTAGACATCGACAAACCATATTTTTCGGAAAGGATACAAAAGTTAGAGAAACGGGGTACTAAGCGTATATAACACAAAGGAAGTTATGTTGAAAAATAAAATAGCTTTTTACATAAACACGAAAAATTATGAATTTAAAAATAGTCTCTATTGCAAAGTGTAGCAAACCAAAAATATTTATTAATGATATTATTTATAAAAAAAAATTTCAAGTTTATTAAGCTCTTATTGGACAAAATTTGATAATAAATTTCTTTTTTGGAATTTTTAGTTATTTTGGTTTTTTTAACACACCAGAAGATAGGAGAATTAATTTTAAGACATTATTGAGAATATAGCCCAAACATATATGCATTTGTAAGAAATTAAAATATTTTCTTACCGAATATATAAATCATCAATTTCTCTAATAATCATAAAATATTTTTTATAAATAAGTCAGTTAGTATTTCTTATATGATCTCATTTTTAGAAATCACTTATATTAGGATTATAACTGCTTCTTTTCGTGAAGACAATAATATTTTCGGATATAACCATAATATGGCGGGTCAGAAATATGATTGACTATATCATAATGTTATTAGATATGACATACACATATTTACATCTTAGTATTTAAACATACATACCTCTTGATATTATTTTATCTTAGCTGGTAATGTTTTTTTTTTTTAATTTTTCATTCCAAAAAAAAAAAAATAATAATAATGTTGAACGCTAATGGGCGATCTAATTTAATTTGTATAACAATAATACTCGAGAGTCTTTGCCTCGGACAATGTATTTATGTAAATATGTAAATATTCATACTATAGTTTATTGTAGTGTAAGAATAGCATAAGTTAAAAAGTAAATAAATGGAATAAAAACAATTTATATAGCTCTTGATTGCCGCGTTTACTCAATTAGTGTTCTTTGCACAATTTTCCTTTTTTAAA